>BLBF01000039.1:13916584-13941890 GCA_015471245.1 Laticauda colubrina | reverse complement strand
TTATTATTATTATTATTATTATTATTATTATTATTATTATTATTATTTAGTAATTTTTTATTGAACCTGGTAATTCAACCAAAGACATTATAGGAGTGGGTGATACATATAAAGGACAGAGAGAAAGAGAAACAAAATGGAATTCATGTTTCTAAACTGCATAATGTTTTTATCTTCAGATTTAATGTAAGAAAGGATGTAATATTCATACATATATTCCTTATTATAGTCTTTGTCAGTACAAAACAAAAGTATGGCAGATTGAAAAGATAGTAAAGCAGAAATGTCACCATGCAACATACACCACATGAAACTCTGGGCCTCATTAGTTTATCAATGAGTGAAGTCCCAAAATATCACCTCATAGATTCTAAAAACAGCAGCACAAATCTGGCCGAGTAACAGTTGAATCGAGATCTTCCAAAAGAAAAGAAATTTAAAATAATTCATTTATTTATATACTGGCTTGTTCGTCAAAAACAATGTGGTATAAATGAATGGTTCAGTAAAATAGTGCATTTTTTTTCCCCTTTACCACAAAATCACATATGATCTTCCACAAGCATATTGCAATATCTGTTCTCTAATATTACTGATAAAAACATTAAAAAGAGCTAACAGTATAGAGAAGGGTCTACACTGCTTAATAATGGTTAAATGGTTAATTTATCTGGCCAGTTGGGAATTCTTAAAGTCAACCATATAATATCTCTAATTTTGGCCAAATTAAATTGATAGTCATAGTTGCAAATACTTTGATGCTTTGTTACACTTCTCAGAACTCAGAGATGATTCGATTTTAGGTGAAAATCTACATAAAACTACTAAAACAAATTATATTGCTATGCCAGTTAGACTGATAATATAAAAAGTGAGAGGTACTAAGCTAACTAGAAATAAGTTTAGTTTAAACTAATACTGGTTCAATATAAGTCATGCTTTGGCTACAATCCAGATCTACTTCTAATTGTAGGGCTGCATTACGTACAATGGAAGCTACAAAATACCTGGATTTGATTGGATTTAGAAAAATAAAAAATTAGAGAAGACTATGATCAAGACATTAGTTGGGGCAGAATGTTAGCTTCAGAAACTTTGGAAGTGTCATATCCTTCTCTGAACAACATTAATACCATACCTTCTTGTGCCTCTCTGTGTCTCTCCATACAGTGGGCTTTCCCCAGATATTTGTAACTGGACACATGATCTGTAATACTCTAACCTAATAGACATTTCTGATTTGAGGACTTTTGTCAAAGCCCATTTTAGTCCTATTATAATTAATGGACAGGAATTTGTGCTGACTAAGTAGCTATGATCCGAAATAATCTTCACAACTCTACAAGATTTGGGTCAAAACTAGAATAGAATAGATTTTTTAATTAGCCAAGTGTGATTGGACATACAAAGCATTTGTCTTTGGTGCATATGCTCTCAGTGTACATAAAAGAAAAAAATACATTCATCAAGAATCTAACACTTAGTGATAGTCATAGGTTATTAATAAGCAATTAAATCAGTGATAGAATTCAAATTTTTTTTACTACCAGTTCTGTGGGTGTGGCTTATTTGGTGGGCATGGCTTGGTAGTCATGTGACTGGATGGGTATGGCTTGGTGGTCATGTGACTGGGTGGGTGTGCCTGGTGGTTATGTGACTGGGTGGGCATGGCCAACTCAATGTCACTCATATCAAAGGGTGCCTCACCTGGCCCCTCCCCTTCCAGCCATTCCTTGTTGCCCAGCCTCAATTTATCTATAGTTCTGTAAAAATGTTGTTCAACTTTTTTGACTTTATTATGTGCATACTATAGGTATGAACCATTGAAAAGAGGAAATGGCTCACATGCTTTACTCAAAAGTGTGATAGGCAACAGGCTTTTAAGGGGCTGCCACAAAGAAAGGGGGACAATGTATTTTCCAAAGAAGCAGAATGCAAACAAGAAGCAATGGATGGAAACTGAACAGAGAGAAGCAACCTAAAACTGAGGAGAAATTTCCTGACAGTGAGAACAATTAACCAATGGAACTGCCTGTCTCCAGAAGTTTTGGGTGCTCAATCATTGGAAGTTTTTGAGAAAAGACTGGACAGCCATTTCTCTGAAATGGTGTAGGCTTCACCCCAAGATCCCCTCTAAGTATTATTATGACACCATTCCCAGGGTTTCTACTCAGAGTTTGGCATCCTCAGTTTTCTTACCTGAGTTGGGGGTTGGACTAGAAGACCAACAAGGTCCCTTTTCAACTCTTGTTAAACACATGTGTATTTTATACTCTGGACTATTGACATTGAATGCATGTAAACCCTGAAAAATATGTGGTAGCCCTGGGCAAAAGGAAGGTAGAAAAATCACTCTTGGTATAGGGACAGTGTAAAATATTAACACATGATAAATAATGTAAATATTAACACATGATAAATAATGGAACAATTAAAAATAATATCATAGTTTTATCTCTTTCTCTCTTCCTATTTTTTTCTGTCTTTCTCTCCCTTCCTCTCTCTCTCTCTCCCTCTCTCCCTCCCTCTCTCTCTCTCTCTCTCTCTCTCTCTCTCTCTCTCTCTCTCTCTCTCTCTCTCTCTCATACATACACACACACACACACACACACACACACACTCAGAGCACTTAACAGACAAGCATTTTGGAAGCAGCTCCTTTAAATTTCTCCAGGGCTGGAGTGGATTTCCCCACCTCCTCTGTCAGACTGCACTCCTTCTCACTCCAAACACTTTAACTCACACGGGGAAAGTGATACTTGCAGCATCCATGCCTTTCTTCCTTTTTTTCCGGGGAGAAAGAGGACGTAGGGAACGGAAAGCTAGGAGAGCGATCACAAGTGAGTGACTGGGTTGGGGGTGTGGTCAGCCAGGGGTTGCCACCAGTTCGGTGACCCACGCCAAATAACAGCTACCAGTTCGGCCGAGTCGGTATGAACTGGTTGAATACTACCTCTGAATCAAATCATACAGGAAACAAATAAAACAATATAAATAGTAAAGATACAAGCAACAGAGTTATTGTCATAAGTGGGAATAGATAGGTACTAGGAAGGATGAGAGCAATAATAGTAATACAGTCTTAGTAAATAAGTTGACAGTGTTGTGGGAATTAGTTGTTTAGCAGAATGATGGCATTCAGGAAAAACTGTCCTTGTGTCTAGTTGTTCTGGTATGCAGTGCCCTATAGCATCATTTTAAGGGTAGAAGTTGAAATAATTTATATCTAGGATGTGAGAGGTCTGTAGATATTTTCACAAGCCTCTTTTTTACTTGTGCAGTATACAAGTCCTCAATGGAAGGCAGGTTGTAGCAACTGTTTTTTCTGCAGTTCTAATTATCCATTGAAGCCTGTGTCTGTCTTGTTGGGTTGCAGAGCCAAACCAGACCATCATAGAGGTGCAGATGATAGACTGAATAATTCCTCTGCAGAATTAGATCAGCAGCTCTTTGGGCAGTTTGCGCTTTCTGAGTTGGCTCAGAAAGAATATTCTTTGTTGTGCTTTTTTGATGACGTTTTTGATGTTATGTGTCCATTTTAAGTCTTGAGACATGATAGAATCTAGAAACTTGGAGGTCTGTACTGTTGATACTGTGTTGTCTAGTATTGTAAGTTGTGGTTGTATAGGAGGGTTTCTCCTAAAATCTGCTACCATTTCTATGATCTTAAGTGTGTTTAGTTTAAGATTGTTCTGGTGGCACCACAAGGCTAGTTGTTCAACCTCCCATCTATATGCACATTCATTGTTGTTTCAAGTGAGACCAATCACTGTTGTATCATCTGCAAACTTCAGTATCTTAACAGAGGGGTCTTTTGAGATGCAGTCATTGTTATACAGAGAGAAAAGTGGAGAGAGCACACAGCCTTGGAGGGCTCCTATATTAATTGTACAGGTATCTGATGTGATTTTGCCTAGCTTCACCTGCTGCTTCCTGTATGTTAGGAAGCTTATGATCCATTTACAAGTGTGGTCAGGTACAGCTAGCTGATTTAGTTTAGTAAGAAGAATATCTAGAAAGATGGTACTGAATCCTGAGCTGAAATCTACAAAGAGGACCCTTGTATAGGTCTTTGGAGATCTTTCTCCAAAGAAAGATCAATATCTTTCAAGATATTGTAGGATGTAGTGCAGAATCACATTAACAGCATCATTTGTTGATCTATTTGCTCGGTAGGCAAATTGCAAGGAATCTATCAGCGGACTCGTGATGGTTTTCAGGTGGGCCAGCATTAGTCTTTCAAAACTAGAGCAACTGGTCTGAAATCATTCAGTTCCTTGATGGAAGGTTTCTTCAGCACTGGGATGATAGTAGAGCATTTGAAGTAAAAAGGAATATAGCACATCTCTAGTGATTTATTAAAGATGTGGGTGACCAATAGTTCAGCACAAGCTTTTAAGCAAGAAGGAGTTACCTTGTCTGGCCCTGGTACTTTTCCTGGTTTTTGTCTGTGAAATAGATCTTGCACCTCATTTTCTGTAATCATCAGAAGTGATAGGCCCAATGGGATGGGGTAGGTTGTAGGAGGCTTGGTTGTTGTTGGTGTGACTGAGATGAGGATTGTGGAGATGGGTGGTAGTAATTTTCTCTCAAACCTCAATCTACAGTAAAACACATTCAGCTCATCTGCCAGTTGTTGATTTCCTTCAGCATGGGAAGGAGGCTGTGCTGGGATTCAATTTTTTTTTGCTACCAGTTCTGTGGGCATGGTTTGGTGAGCATGGCAGGGGAAGAATACTGTAAAATCTCCAGTCAGATATGGTATTTGCTAGTTCTTCGAACTACTCAAAATTTTTGCAATCAGTTCTCCAGAACTGGTCAGAACCTGCTGAAGACCACCTCTGGAAGGAGGTTTGCTGTAACCGATGATATGTAAATAGCTATGGTCCAAAATAATATTCACAACTCTACAAGATCTGGGTCAAAATTATTGTGTCATTTGTAATTTTGGGGTGTGAAGTTATGCATTATAGTCAAACCACTATTGAATTACTTAGTTTAATAATGAGAAATCTAGAATATGCCCCCTTAAACTTATATATCACAACAGCATTTTTTAACATCTAGATCCCAGGTACATTGTAATTATAAAGCTGAGTTGGTAAGGGAGTATAATCATAAAGCATTATTTGAATTATTCATAAAGGCAAAAATCTGCAACATCTTTACAAAAAAGAAAGAATAAGAAATTTTGAGCACAAGAAACCTTAGTCTGAATTGTCACAATGATTACTTATGATTTATTTGTTTTTACATATTATTTGTTTAGTAGTCATGGAAATTTGAGGTGCAAGTATTGTGGATCTTTGAAAGAAAATAGATATTTCCATTAGCTTAGATATAGAAATATATAAAGGGAAGTGTTACTGGTGGAAATTTGTAAAAGTAAAGTTATTGTGTTATTACAAGAAATTAGAGCATAATGACATTTTACAATGAAAAATGAACTTATAAAAATAATTTCTGGTACAAAAGAAATTTCAGCTAAATGTCAGTTTTTAAGACAATAGTTTTGAGATAAATACCTTAAAGAACAGTGGTCCACAACCTTTCTGGCCCCACGGACTGGCAGCAGTGGTGGCGGTGATGGGGAGAGATGGTTTTGAGCATGCAAACTAGCTTCTACACATGCTCAAATGAAGCTTTTCACATTCACCCATTGCTTGCATGGACTGGTCCCAATGGGCCACAGACCAGTACTGGTCTGCAGACAGGAGATGGGGACCTCTGCTGTAGAATCCACTAAATGACATTAGTAAAGGAACAACCTAAATCCGCAAAATTATAGTTTAATATAAACTTTTATGAATAATACTGAAGGATGACAATAAGAATAAGATAAATTAAGTGAAGTATACGAAGGCTTTTTATATTTTTGTGATGTAATGTAGCAAGTTGGTAAGTTATATCTACTTTCACATCTGAGTGGATATGAAACTGTCCACTCCTTGTCCATCAGTTTCACTGTTATAACTGACACTTTTCTTTTACAACATATTAGCATATACAATGGTTAACAATCTTGTATCCTAATCATCAAATATATCCACTTAAAGTAAAGGCCTCCATTAATCTTCTTCAATTCGGCATCTTGGTTAAGATTCAAGAATTTGTAGTTAAGGTAATTCTGGAAGATGTAAGGAGAAAGTTATACCTCTGTGAGAAATGTGTGCATAGATGGTATCTTCTTTGGAAATAAATAATTGTATACATATTTCTATGCTATGAAGCATAGGTGTCAAACTCACCGCACCACATTGCTGTCACATGATGTATTGTGATGTTTTTCCCCTTTATGGAGCTGAGGTGGGCATGGCCTGCACATGACACATCTGGCCCGCAGGCCACCAGTTTGACATCCCTGCTATAAAGGAACCAATGGATTGACAAATAGAAACTTTGATTATATCTGAAATTTGCAGAATGATGGACCATGTAAGCAACAGGTCAGTGTATTTCATGTTTGAAAGTTTCAACCTGGAATTCTACAATCATTTATTTGGAAGTAAAGAATTAACCTGAAATGAGAGCCAGAAACAAAATCAATATCTGCACGGGTATTCCAAGATTTCATTTCTTTTACTGAAATTTATTGTCTTTTCCCCCTCATGCAATAGAATATTGGCACATGCTTTGATATGCCATCTGAGTTTTTGTTGAGGAATATTGGAAAGAATGAAATTGGATTTAAGTAAAGTTTAATATGTCTTAAAATAATAAAAAAGTGACAAGAGTCAGATAAAACTTAAAAAAAATAAAAAAAAAAAAAAAAAAAAAACCCCCCCCCCCCCCCCAAAAAAAAAAAAACACCAAACACCAACAGCTTCCTTTCTTTATGATTTTATTACTAAAGTATGATGTAAAGGTATGGTAACTCAGTGGATTAATTATGCTGGAGAGAGCCTGTGCTCCAGCACTATGTGGTGGGGTGAATCCCTGTCATTTGCCTCATCTGCTATATACCTAGAAGTTTGAAATCATGTTATGTACGAGATAAATAGGTATCGCTTTGGTGGGAAGACAAGCCAGTGCTTCTTGTGGACTTTCCCAGGTATGATACCTATTTGAAGGCAACTTTGGTAAATGGAGAAGGTCCTGGGTGATGCTGCAAGATGCTATTTGTCTTTCCAGTGCAGAGCTAGCTTGCGTAGTGCATCTTGGAAAGTGTGCAAACATGCACTGAGTGGGATAGCAGTCTTAGGTGGCCAAATTACTACTCTGTATTAGCATTGTAGTCTCTTAGCCTTACACTAAACAAACAAACAAATAAATAATTAACAAATACATTGTGCTAAAAGAAGCTAAACATAACACAACAAAAGAAACTCAATTGCTGAAATTATATTATGAGTTGTTAATCATTTGTCTACTGTTAAATGCAAATAAACTGGTGAGTGGTATAGTTAAACTAATGACATAAAGACTGGTGGTATATTAGTTGTACTAATTGTTTTTAATTTGTGTGGACATAAATATGTTATTAGAATTGTGATCAAGGCAAGTCCAATAGCAGAAACATCTTTTATAGGCAATTGGGATTTCATATGTTACCAAGTATTAATATTGTGGTATCAAAGGGCTGTCCTTAGCTAATCTTCCTTTCCTCCCTTTCTCTCCCCCTGCCTCTCTGCCATGATAGCAGGCAAAGAAGGGACAAGAGAGGAAGAACCAATAGAGGAAAATATTTATAGCTCAGGTTGAAATAGGGTTCCATCGTGCTCTCTAGGCTTAGTTGCTTTCTTGTAGATGATTCATTACCAAACTAAAGCAAGATATTTAGTTTCTTTTGCAGCCATAGTTGAAATGGCCATAAGATTCCCAGCACACTAACTGGAAGGATGATTTCACAGAAAGCCTGCTGGGATAACTGGATACTTCAAACATTGTTCCTCTAAGTAGTATGGCCACAAGTGCAAAAAAACACTACTTCAAGCTTAACTTCAGGTTGCTTTAGTGCACGGCAAGTGACAAGATGGAGATTGCATTATGGGAACACATCCACTGACAAATAGTTAATGGAGTATCTTAGTGCTACAGCAAGTAGATTGTAAAAATGAACCATAAGCATGTTTAGAATACTTTATTAATTATCCAGTTGTATTTTGCTTAAGTTTCAAAGGAAAAAACATCATCATGGTGCCAAGTAAAATTTCATATGATAAACCCATTGTATATAAAACTCTGCTTATACGTTACCTGAATACTTGATACAACTGAGCGAAACCTCTGTGGCAGGTAGGAATTATTATTTTTCTCTGTAGGCTTTAAGGTTGTGTTTTACCTAGCATGAATAGGATAATACTTTAGTCCAACTTTTACTTGTAGGTGTGCCAGCAGGGGAAGCAACTTACACACTTAAGTCTTAGACATTGTTTTATAAAAAGACAAAAAGGAACCTGGGAGTTGGAGACTACAGATTACATATCCTTGCACACTTCTTTTAAAACATGGACAGGGAATTCAATTAGATCAATTATTTCCTAATCTATTATTGACTTATGGCCGTAACAAATCAAACATAAAGTTACAATACAGAATTTGTCTAAATTGCTCGGCTGATTGTAGTGCAATATATGCATGTCTTGCATGTCTCCATTGCCCTCGCTTTGTTGCATTTTTAGTTAGATTGTTCTCATCCCATTGTGTTGCTACAAATCATTTTCAAATTTGAAATGAACTACTGGAGAACTGGGAATCTTGAAGCAACTCTAATCATCTACCCTGCAAAGCCCCGAATTCCAAAGTTTTAATGTTTTCTGAGTCTACTAATTGTCAGCTTTCAAAAAACCAAAATCCAAACCAAAAAGCAAACAAACAAAATATCAGGCACTGGGATTTTAAAAATCTAGATCTTGATACCTAGCCAACATAATTATATTTTTAATATTCTTTTCCCCTATAATACATTTCAGTTTTAATTGAGAACAGCCAGTGAACTGATAATAAGCATTGGTTTTTCCAGAACAGGTGTTATCATTCCCTTATTGCCCTGAAGTTGTTAACAGGCTAAATTAGTCTGTGATTAAGAGCCTGGTCACCTCCAAAAACACATTTCAAAGTATTTGCTACATGACTATATATCTAACAAACATCAATGTTATATTCTTGAAGTTGGTGATATAAAATTGATGCAATTAAAAAAAAAGTCTAAAAATTCCAGTGCACATTTGAACAAATGTAATATTCTATTGATATTTGTTACAAATCTGACCATAATGCCATTACATTGAAATGAATTGTAATTGAATTATAATTATTCAATGTCTCTATTGAAAGATAAAGAATTTGTACAGCAAAAGATGCTGGTGTCTTCCAGGTCAACCCCTGAATTATTGAGACAGAAAGATGGCAGGAATGGAATATTCATACAGCAAAGTTCAAGATCAGTTCAGAGCAGTTTTTTGCTTTTGTCTGTTGGACAAATTAGAATCTCCTCCATCACAAATATCATGCTGCAAATTTCCAAACACTTTCTTGCAACTTGTCTAGAATAAATATAAAAATCTACCACCTCATAATATTGTAAACAACTCCAAAGTGAGCAGAAAGTAAGATTCCATTTACAAAAACTTTGGAGGTCTTATTCTTCAGATACATCAGTGTGATAAAAAATCTCATCTTCCAGAGCTGTAATGATAGGTATTTGTAAAGTATAATTGGACTTTGCAATTATATCAAACTTTTCTGGAGAGTTTAAATGGTGTTCATAAAATTGAACTTTGGCCTGCAATTCTCCCCTATGTACATCCCACATAATATTTTCTCTTGATTTCTCCTTTCTACTTTTCACTTGGTTTTTCCTTCAGATCAGTTTGGTTTCTTCAGTACTCAGTAAGCCTTCATGGTAGGCCAGCTTCAGTACATCTTCTGTCCTTAAGATATTCCAACTATAGCCCTTCAAAACATCCTGAGTAAATCAAAATCCCAGCAGTCCCAGAAAGAAAAAACAGGAGTCATCAACCATGTATAATATAAAGATTGCAACAGCCCTATGTAAGACAAACAGGAAGAAGACCACCAGAGTGCATCAATTAACACCAACTAGCAGTCAAAAGACATGATGTAAACTCCTAAATTTCACAACATATGGACAGACTTTACCCCTGGGAAATGTAATCATCCTAGATCAAGCAAGTCCAAAAATGTTGAAGAATTATTGGAAGCCTGGCACTCAAAATTGACCATCAGCAGACATATAGAGATAAACAACACCTAGATATTAATCAGAAGAGACCATCCAAAAGCCAAAAAGGAAACAAAAACATCTCTTCACCACCAATCAACACCAGGATGGGCAGAGATTAACACCGGGATTAATATTAGATTGACAATCAAGAAGCATACAATCTCCTAGTCAAAGAACTATTAACTCAGACAAACAAGCTAACAATAAATAACAGCCCAATCAAGGAACCACCAAGATCACTGCCACCAACACTGACAGGGTTAGCCACTTGTATATAAAAGAGAGTAAACTCTATCCCCTACTAGCACTGCTGATGTTACCTAATTTGGTAATGAAATGTCTTCAAGAAAACAACTAAGTCAGACAATACCAAAGACCCTGATGATGATGATTTTCTGTACTTTGAAATAGCATGGTGGACATATCCATATGTGCATACAAAAAGAGTTTCATATTTATTATAAAAAATATAATTATTCCATTTAAACTGTTATTAATGTTTTCTTTCTCTAATTAAAACATAGTGGGTTCCTAAAAAGTCAGAGTTTCTCTTTTAAGTTGTAAAGACATTGAAGCCTAAACCTCATGGCTAAGTTGTTTACACTTACTTGCTGGGTTGCAATATATTTGAATTACTTTTAAGGCATATAAATTACTTTCAAAGACAGCTCTGCTGTAGAATTTTAAATTAATGAGACATGCTTATCAACATGGCATTTTTTTCAGTAATAAATGTCAGAATTCCAGTTATAGTAAATGTTGGGGTGTGAATTGTTTGTGCCGTTCTCTATATTTTAAAAAAATATTGGCAATGTGAAAATTGGCATATTCATAACTAGATGCATGTTTCTTTCCTATTAGCTTAAAGGTAAAAGTTCTCCTCACGCATACGTGCTAGTTGTTTCCAGCTCTAGGGGGTGGTGCTCAATTTCATTACAAAGCCAAAGAGCCAGCATGTCCTGAAGATGTCTCCATGATCATGTGGCCGGCATGACTAAATACTGAAGGTGCACGGAATGCTGTTTTACATGCTTTTGAACTGCTCGGTTGGCAGAAGCTGGGACAAGTAATGGGAGCTCACTCTGTTACATGGTGCTAGGGATTCAAACCTCCAAACTGCCAACATTTCTGATCAACAAGCTCAGCATCTCAGCCACTGAGCCACCACATCCTCCTTCCTAATAGCTTAGCTGACAATAAATATAAGCATAGTTATGGAATTTCCCTTCCACCAAACTAAAAAATATAATTGTGTTTTTCTCTTCATGCTATTTAATCAGACCAATTTAGATAATTAACAATAATTTGTGCCTTTGTATAATAAGATATAAGATATAATAAAATTTCTTACCACATTCAGAAAGATATCATATTTTGTTAACCTTTTCATTATACATACCATCAGTGAAGCTTTCCAACATATGGTAGCTTAGCTTTTGTCATATTAACTTGCCAAACAAATTATCTCCCATAGCATCTTCATATCTATTTTTTCCAGATAAAATAATTTTTAAAAGGCCAAGCTTGGTTATGTGGTGCATAGAGAAAATAAGAATGGTTCTCCCTAATATGCTTTAAACATGTTGGTTGATCTTTGTGAATTCCCACTGAAGCCACAAGATTTAAATTGCAGGAAATCTATAGCATCTAGATCTAAGCCTATGTAGTCCAACTGGCTTTAATCCTTTTTAAAAAAAATCAAATTGTGGATAAGGCACTGTTTTCAATCAATCAGAATAGCTGGAAGACACCTTGGATGTTTCTGTATCATTTAAGACAAATGGCTGTCCAGTCTCTTCTTAAAAACCTCCAGTGATGAAGCACCCACAACTTCTGGTGGTGAGCTGTTCCACTGGTTTATTGTTCTCACTGTTAGGAAGTTTCTCCTTAATTTCAGGTTGCTTCTCTCTGTGATTAGTTTCCAGTCATTGTTTTTTGTCCTGCCTCTGGTGCTTTGAAGAATAAATTGACCCCCTCTTCTTTGTGGCAGCTAAAATACAAGAATATTGCTATCATGTCACCCCGAGTCTTTCTTGTCTCTAGACAAGCCATACTCAACTCCTGAAACCATTCTGTATATGTTTATATATCCAGCTCTTTAACCATCTTAGTTGTTCTTCTGTGCACTTTTTCTAAACATCTTTTCTGTAATGTGACCAAAACTGGAATGCAGGTATTCCAGGTGTGGTCTTACTAAGCTTTTATAAATTTATACTAAAACTTCATGTGATTTTGTGTTTACTTTTTTTATTGAGCTATAAGATAAAATAAAATACAAAACATGAAAGTAAATAGGTAAAATAGGGGAGGAAGAGGGGGAAGAGAAGTGAGGGAGGATAAGAGAAGAAGAAATAGAAACATTGACTTCTGACTCTCTGTTGCAATAAAATAAGGCAATAACATATTTCTTTACTTTTTTGATTCGCCATTTGGCCATATCAAAGTGCAGAGTTCCAGACACAAATTAGTACTAAAATCTATAAAACAATTTAAAACAAAATTGGATAATTAACATCAAATCACAACTTTTTGTTTTTTTCATAATAATACGAACAAGCCATTTCTACAAAGATCTATCAGTCTAATCGATAAAACTCAAAATCAAAGTTTCATTCTTTTCTACTTCAATCATAAAGTTCATTCTCCATGTGGAAATAAAAGTACTTTTCTTTCATCAAAATAGTCAATTTTGCCATTTCAGCGAACTCCATCAACTTCTGCAGCCATTTGTCCACGTTAGGAATCAAAGTGCTCTTCTATTTTTGTGCATACAATAGTTTTGCTGCTGTCAACATGTATAGTAACAGTTCCAATTCCCCCCCCCCCCCAGGTCTTTTTCCATTAGACCTAAAAAGAAAAGTTCTGGTTATATCTTTATCTCCATCTATAAAATTTTCTATATTAAAATATGAGTCATATTCCATTTTTTTTGCTTCATCACATGTCCACCATACATGGTAAAAGTCCCTTCTTTACTTTTACACTTCCAACATTCATTTGACATACCTTGATATACGTTAGATAACTTATCTGGTGTTAAATACCAGTGATACATCATCTTATAGAAATTTTATTTTAGATTATAATTTAATGTAAATTTTAAACCTTTTGTCCACATATTTTCCTATTGTTCAAGCATCATGTTATATCCAAAATTCCTTCCCCACTGAGTCACACAATATTTTACATATTCATTTTCCAGATTCAATTTCAATAACATTTTATAGATCTTAGCAATAATATGTTCATCATTTCCACATAATAAAATTTCAAATTCATTTTTAACAGAGTCAAATCCATAGTACTTTTTATCCTGTTTAAATCTTTCTTTAGGTGTTTGTAAGTAAACTAATGGCAAACATAACCTTCTGATTCAAGTTCTTCCCTAGGCTTTAATATTGGGTCACCTGAGTTGAAAGATAAAATTTTACCATATGTCAACCAGTTTGGCTTCGCCACCATTTCTTTTCTAAAGAAAGCTTCCTGAGGTGACACATAAAGAGGCAACTTCATAGAAAGCCATGTTTATATTAAACTTCAGGTGATTTTGATTCTATGACTATGTTTATATAATCAAGGAGGTATTAACTTTTTTGGCTGCTTCTGTACATTACTGACCCATATTTAAGTGATCATCCAAAAACAGTTACTGTTTTTGAGCCAAGTTTTACTAATCTGTACTTGTATCTTTGGTTTTTCCTGACTATGTGTAAAACCTTGCTTTTCTCCACACTAAATTTTTTGTTGTTGCAATAGGGCTCATTGTTCACTTTTATGAAGATCTGAATGGAATGGAATAGGATAGGATAGAAGAGAATAGAATTCATTATTGGCCAAGTTTGATTGGACACACACAAGGAATTTGTTTCAAGGGTGGAAGCTCTCAGTGTATATATGAGTAACAAGTGATAAATCATGATCATAATCATAAAATACAATCATCATACATCATAAGATACAACTCATAAAGCCCATGTCACACTGCACCAACGGATGGAAAGAACATGTAAAATGGAGAGAAACACTTGCCATCCATTGGTTAACGCGATGCATCCGTTCTGTACTCACTGCATCTGTTTTTCTTCCTCTCTATCCGTCCAGCATCCGTCGACTGAGGTTCCATCCGCTCAAAAAGTTTTGAGCTGCTCAAAACTTTCTGAGTGGAAAATGTATCCAACGCATCCGTTCTGCATCCCCTACGCATACGGGGAACATCCGTTCTGCATCTGTCGTCATCCATTACATGTCCGCAACATCCACTAGGCTTCCGCTTGGCATCCGCTAGGTTTCCGCTCTGCATCTGCTTCATCCGCTCAGCATCTGCTGTGCATCCGCTTCATCTGCTTGGCGTCCGCTCTGCATCCGCTCTTTCCGCTGCACGTCCACTTTGCTGCGGTCCCCCGGAAGCCTTGTGGATGTGTCATCCACTCTCATTCACTTCCATCCCCTAGGCTTCCGTGGAGCATCCGCTTTCCATCCGCCCTACGTCCTCCCCCCATCCGTTCCTTTCCGTGTTGTCCGCTCTGGTTATGCAAATTTTTGCCCCTTTTGAGAGCGGATAACAACGGATGGAACATTTTTCTCGTCCACTGTGTCCTTTTTACAAACGTTTTGCATCCGTCGGCCAGTGTGACAGGGCCTTAAGATACAATTCAGTTACAGTCATAGGTTACTAAATAATCAAATCAACATAAATCATGAGATACAAACAACAAAGTTATAGTCATAAGAAGCTAAGGGCCTTGAGCTTGTCTTCTGGGATGTTGGCTCTTCTTGCCAGCTCAATGTCACCTGCAAATTTGATGAGTTCTCCTTCTATTCCCTATTTACACCATTGATGAAGATATTGAAGAATACTGGGCCTAAGAAAGAACATGGTACCCCACTGCTTATTTCCCTCCGTGTAGATGTAGTACCATTAAAAACTACTGTTCAGTATAGTCTGCTAGCCAGTTACAAATCCATCTGGTGGTGATGTTGTCTATCATACATTTTTCTAGCTTACCAAGAAGTACATTGTGGTCTATTTTGTTGAACGCCTTACTGAAGTCGAAGTATACTATTCCCACAGCATTTCGCTGGTCTACTAATTTAGTCACTTTATTTATCAAAGAATGAAATAAGATTAGTTTGGCATGATCTGTTTTTAACAAACACATGCTGGCTTTTCATTCTAACTTTATTTTTTTCTAGATGTTCACATATCTGTGTTTTGATTATCTTCTTCAGTATCTTCCCAGATATTGAAGTTAGTTTGATTGGTCTGTTGTTTTCTGGGTCTGTTTTTCTCCCTTTTTAAAAGATAGGAATCACATCAGCTCTTTTCCAATCCTCAGATAGTTCCCAAGTGCTCCAGGATTTTTGAAATATTTTGAAATATTTTTCAAGATCAGACAGTTGTTCTCACTATTTTTTTACTTATTTTAATTTTTATTCTAATCTGTCTTTTATGGTTATGTTTTTGGTAAGTTGGGCTACAGTTTCTTTTTGCATGAAGACTGATGCAAAGAATGAGTTATTCAGCTTAGCTTTCTCTGTACTGCCTATTACTTCCTTGCCAATATCTCTCTTTAGTGGATCAATTGTTTCCTTGACTTTTTATTGTTATTTATACATTGAAAGAAACTTTTTTTAAGTATCTTTGACTTTTGTTGCAAGTTATTGTTCATTCTGAGCTTTTGCTTTTTTGACTTCATCTTTGCAAGTTAGGACAATTTGCTGATATTCTGCCTTAGGTATGTGTCCCTCTTTCCATTTTTTCTATTTATACTTTTTATCTTTCAGTTTATCTGAGAGGTCTTTGTAAAGCCATGCTGGTTTCTTCTTGGATTTCTTGTTTTTCTTTTTAGTGGTATTGTGCTAGGCTGGGCTTTTATTATCTTATTTTTTAAAAAAAATTCTCATGCTTCTAAAGTTGCTTTCCCCTTTAGGATTTTTATCCATGGAATCTTTCCTAGGCTGTCTCTGAATTTGTTAAAGTCAACTCTTTTAAAGTTTAAGACACTGTCTGCATGATGTTGCATTGCTTGTGTTTTCATTATTTTGAATTTCAGTGTGACCTGGTGACTCTTGCCCAAAGTTCTGGCAACTTCAGCTCCCTCTATCACTTCTCTATTAGTAAGAATTAGGTCCAGTGTAGCTTTTCCTCTAGTTCTCCCCCCCTCTACCTTTTGGATGACAAAGTTCTAAGCTGGACTGGTTAAGAATCTGTTCTATCTCCCATTTGATGCAGAGTATGTCTTCCAGTTGATATCAGAGTAGTTTCGTCTCCCATTACTACTGTGGTATGCTTCCTATATACATTTGTTATTTGATTAGCAAAAACTTCATCTATTTCTTCTGCTTGGTTGGGTGCCCTGTAGTATATAGCAATGGCATTTTTTTTTCCTTTTATATTGAACCATATGCATTCTAGGAGGTTTTCATCCTTAGTTTTTTGCATTACTTTTTTTTCTCCTATCAAAAATATTCATCTTTGTTTCCTTAGGGAAGTCTGGGATACTTTTCCTCCTGTTGCAGGAATGCTGAGTTGTGCATCTTTTAAAGAAACTATGTCTGCTCTTTTATAGGTGTCTGCTCATTTTCTCCCAGGGAGTGGCTATAAAATTGATTGCTCAGTTCCAGATAAGATTTGTTAGAATGGACTACAGTAGATAATAGGGGCTTTGCTCTTGATTGTTTTTTTCTAAAGGTGATATGTTTCCATTGGTCTTCTTTAGGTTCATTTATAGCATCATTTTTATGTAAGCTGTTTATTCCCTATTATGTTTAATTTGGGTGCATTATTTTTGTTCTTTCTTCTTTTGTATTGATGATCTCAAGGCAACATTAGATAAATTGGGCTTTGAAATCTCTGCATTTTAGGCTGCCAAGCTGCACTGCTTGCTTTCTCCAATAGTTACATTTGTTCTCTCATTCCATCCAAGACCTTCCTGTTTACAATGAATACAGATTTTCAGCAATCTTAGTTGAAGGAAATCTTTCCAATTACATCTAACCATGGCAAAGGTATATTTAGGAATTGCTTTATTTCATTTAATGGCCAAAACAGATAAACCAAAGAGATAATAGATAACCATAGATAATACATTGAAATAAACTTAGAAAGTATTGACAAATTTATTAAGACTGCTGAAAGGATATGATAGCAATGGCAATTGCAAGTGTCTCTTTTGGAGTTGGCTGATTAAAGTGGCTCAGTTGGCTGGTTAATGTGGCTTCTGTCTAGTTTGCATTGAAGATTGTCTACTTTTATGGCATGGATGGTGAGAGACTTGGCTAAATAATAAGCTTAGCAGCCTATTTGTCAGCTCTTTCAGATATACAATGAGTGGAGTGTCCTACATTATATTTTTATATTGTAGAATATATAATATATAATAGAATTTTTAAAGTTTGTCAGAGTTTTCTTCCACTTCATCTTACACAAAATAAAATTAAAGTGGGATCATTTTAAATTTTTTTTAATCAATCATGCCTTGTGATTTATTAAAACTAAGTGCCTTTCCTAAAATTCCACAAATTTAGATCTTGTCACCATCATATTTTCTGTCAGAATCACTCATTCCTCCCACATGTAAAATAGGCCACATAACTCATCAAACACTTACTCCTTCAACCTTCCTCTCTTAAAGACAGGCCTAGCATGTTCCTTAGTTAAACATACAATGCAACAGAGAAAATCTAAATAGAACTGGAAAGTGCTAGCTATACCATGGCATTATAAAGATTTGCTGTTTGATAACTACTTGCTGTTGATGCTGTAATAATGTTTCAAAAATTGTTCAGCAGACAGTTGGGGTGCCTTTAGAATCTTTTGCCTCATTTTATTTCTAGACCAAACCTCTCTGATAAGAGAACAGGGAGATTTTTAAGATTAATATCGGTTGGCAAGGTCAAGAAAAAAGGCATAACAGGATTGCTCATAACCACTGTAAGCGAGACCAAAATTTTGAAAGCCTATCTGAGCTTCTCTTTATCTTATACTGAATAAAATGAAAAATGATTTATTTGAGATTTCTTTCTTACAATTTCATCTTTTTAGTATGAGTAATCTTTTCTGAAACTCCTCAATTTGCATATTTCACCTCCATTCTCCAGGTCTGATCTATATTCTTTCACGCTAATTAAACTGTAAAAACTGGTGGTTGTAAATTTATACTGAGCCTTGATTAGGTAAGTCTTGTAACAGTATTAAAGATTAAAGAATCAGGGCAAACCCTAGGAAGAGTATTTACCTTCTACTTAATAGAGTGGAAGTTAGGAAGGAGAAGACTGGAACTTGGTTGTATCTTAGTGCTATACAGTAAAACAATGCCCCCTTTTCTATTTTTCCCTCACAAAAATAATCCTTTGAGATAGTTGAGCTGAGAGGCAGGCTAAGGAGAGACTTCCACGTACAGTAGAATTGGTCTAAATATACAATGCTGCCTTAGGTGTTATCATGTAAGTCCTCACTTAATCATTGTAGGATGAAAAATAAGGCCCATTGTAAAAATATAAATATTACACTAAAATAGAATTTTCGTTTAAAAACAACAGATCTATTGCTTTGTTAAAAATAGTGAATCAGACCCTTTGTCTGATATATATAACAATTATGACCATCAAAAAGTCTATTATGCACATTCCAGATGTCCTTGCTATAGTTAACATATGCAACAATCAGATGTCCAGTAGAAAATCCTTATTAAATTTATTTTGAAAAAGGTCAATGTGCCCTTTTGGCATGTTTCAGATACTCCATCCTGTATTCTGATGGAAAAACAAAATAACTTAAAATTATCTATATATGGCAGGACACTAGAAAACACAACAAGCACTTGTCTTAGTCTGCTTCTATCTGTTATGTGTACCTATCTATTAAACCAGCATTCCATCATACAGGATAAACAAAGGAATGCCTTACCTTTCCACGACTTAATATTTTGAATAAATTGCAATCCTAAAATTTATTATGTAAACATACATGCTTAACTAAGGAATTCTGTGTACTGAATTAATATTAATTTTTAATTATCATAACAACAACAAACATTTATCTGGTCTATTTGAAATGCCAAAGAACTCAGAATGCAGAGTTGGAAAGGATTTCATATATTTTAGTCCCCAGACCACTAATTATCTTTATTGGTTTTCTCTGAACTCTTTCTAGAGTCTCATTATCTTTTTAAACCATGGTTACCAAAACTGAATGCAATATTTCAAGTGTGGTCTTAGCAAAGCAGTCTATTATGGTATTAATACTTCATGTGATCTTCATACTCCTGCTCTAATAATGCAGGTTCACATTGGCATTTAAGTTTCACATAAACACCAGCTTTAGACCATCAAATTCAGCTCAAATTCTAGTGACTAAATAGAGTCACTAATGTCATATAACTTTCTTGACAACAATGTGAAAATAGATTGTTCTCTTTTTCTGGAAATTTTTTATTTCAGCTTTCACACCTTGGCTATGATCTTGGGATACCATGGTTCTTCTCTTTTCTATGTGGACAATGTAGTCAGTGATCATTGGGGAGGGAAATCCATTCTTTCAGGTACTACAATATGAGTTCCCAGAGTTTGATCATGTTTTCACTTAAAATATACAGTATAAGAAGCCATTGGGAGAGGACACCTGCCTGTTCAAGACGAGGCGTCATCATTTTGATAAAGACTTCTGATTTTTATACTAGCTTTTACTAGCTTCAGTCTCAGATGGATGGAAAATGCTGTGGAAGTATTGACTCATTATATCAGGGGTATCAAACTCACATTGTCATGGCATTATCACAGGATGTATTGGGACTTTTCCCCCCTTCAATAAACTGGATGCGGGTGTGGCCAGCATGTGATGCATCTGCTTATGGGCCAGGAGTTTGACAGCCCTGCATTATATCAACTTTGATTCCAGACAGGATTGTATTAGTTTTCTCTTTATTTTATTTTTTTTAAATACTGCCATTCTGTCCTTTTTTGATAGTGGTTTGTTTAAAAGAGCACTGGAGATAGGATTAGATTCCTTAATCTTCCATTTTAACTAGAATGAATTGCTGTGTATTTTATACATAGAAAGCAAAACTAGGAAATAAGTAATGCAATACATATATTTTGCATTGCAAATATTATATTTATATTTTGTATTTCAAGTAAATATTACATTATAAACAACGTAGATATTGCAACTCTACTTTTTACTAGCATTTCAAAACCAGTTCTAATGTTTATTTTGATGTTTCTTAATAGTTTGCTAACATAATTGCTTAGATGACCAGGATCTGAAAAAAGTTCACCCAGTGGCCAAGCCAAGTATTTTGGAAATTCATTATAAACATTGATTTCTAAATATTATGACTAGAAAGCAAGGATAGTTAGATTGTACGTAACCAGCATCATTCCTGGCATATGCAGAAATATACATATGTTTCCTGAAGTCTTTTTAAAATACGAGTTATGAAGTGAAATAAGAAATGTTTTCAATTATCATGAAAGATACTTCCTTCTAGAGTGTCATGATATTAGCAGTGGCGGGTGCTGTGGAGAAGACTAATAGCAAAAAGAGAACAATGTATGAAAGAACTATTGAAGAACATTTCCACTCGAATTATCTCATCTCTAATGGATTTGTGTCCTTTTGTGCTGTGTACAGTATAGTTTTTGTTTAAAACTATTAAGACCTGGAAACAATGTAAGAGTTGTTGTTATTATTATTATCATTACTAACTTAACTCATTAAACATGAATCTCAGTCAACTGACATTCAAAAATGCATCACAAATACCACTGACTGGTGCTAATGGTTGATACAGGTTGTTGCCAGCATCCTAGGTATCAACCAAGTACCTTCTTAAGATGTATGATGTTACAAGTAACACAGTTTTTTGCAGTTCTGCTGGTGTTATGCAGGAAGCTACAATTTCTTGATGTATTTTATAAAATTCTTGGACATGGTACCAAGTGCCCCAATGACAATGGGTATCACTGTTACATGTTTCATCCATAATCACCATAGTTTCGATGGCCAGGTCACAATATTTCATGATGTTTTCCCATTCTTTTTCTCTTACTCTGGCGTCTCCTGGTACTGCAGTATCAATAAATTGTATGTTTCAGTTTTTGACAACTGTGATACCTGGCATGTTGTGTTCCAAATGAGGATCTGTCTGTATTTAAAAGTCCCACAAGATCTTCACCTTCTAATTTTTGATAACTTTTTCCACTTGATGTTCCCATGACTTTTTTGATACAGGTAAGTTGTATTTTTTACATAATGACCAGTGGATTAATTTAGCAACTCGGTCATGTCTAGCTTTGTAATCAGTTTGTGCAATTTTGCTGCATTCACTTATTAAAGGTGAAACAGTTTCAACTCTGTCATTGCAAAATTAGCAGTTTGGATTGTCAATGGATTTTTGTATCTTCGTTTTCATGGCACTGGTTTGTAGTGCTTGTTCTTGAGCAGCAAGTATTAAACCTTCCATTTCTTTCTTGATGGTTCCCATCTTAAGCCATGTCCACGTCAAGTTGTCATCACATTTTCCTTCAATGTTTTTCAAGTGCAGTCCATGCAAAGCTTTGGTTTTCCATCTATTTAATCTCTCATCCAGCTGTTTTTCCTTTTTCTGCCTTTTTTCTGTTGTTTTTATAATGTTCTCCTTTTTCACAGACTGCAGCAATTTTTCTGTATTTTGTTCACACAATCATTCAAACTTCCTTTTTCTTCTTCTACAGTTTGATGGATTTGCAATAGTCCTTTGCTCCCTTTTTTTCTTGGCAGGTACAACCTGTTGATATCACTTCGTGGATATAAAGCATGGTACATATTCAAAAGTTTGCGGTCCAAGTTTTCCAGTTCAGCCAAAGTCCAATTGATGATTCCAGCTGTGCAGCGTATCACTGGAAATGCCCATGTATTAATGGCTTTAATTATGTTTCCAGCATTCAGCTTTGATTTTAATATTTTGTGGACCTTCCTGATGTATTCCTTTTGGGTTGACTCTTTGACTTTTTCATTCAAGATATTATTTGCTTCCAATATGCCTAGGTATTTGTAACCATTGTCCTTTGCTAATGTTTTCATGATGCTTCTATTTCCCAGTTCTATTCCTTCTATTTTTTCCATTTTTCCTTGCTGCATGGATAATATAGCACATTTTTCAAATCCTCAGTTCATTTTGATGTCCCTGTTGAACAGTTGAATTGTGTTGAGTGTTGATTTAGGTCCAGTTGGGCTTTTCACATAAATTTTTAAATCATCTACGTATAGTAGATGATTTATCTTGCTATGTTGGCTTGAGATTTGGTATTCAAGTTTTGTGTTTCATAGGATTATTGTCAGTGGAATTAATGTGATGTTGAACAGTAGTGGTGAAAATGAGTATCCCTGGAACATTCCTCAGCTGATGTTGATTTCACCAATGTTCTCCCCATTTGTTGTTAGAACTGTTTTCCATTTTTGCATATTTGCTTTCATATTTGTTTGTTGTTGAATATCTTTGATCCAGGAAGCAGTTTTGTTGTATTCCACTGGGTTTTTCCACAGTTCTTTCCAAAAGTTCAACATTTTTTCTTTACATGGGTGAACATTAGTTTGGATGTTTTCAATTTTCATCAGGGGACCAGTAGAAGAGGTGTTGGTTTCTTCTGAACTAGATATTTTCACAATATTGTTTTATTCATCCTTTGTATCTTTCAATTTTCTTTGCTGTTGCTATTACACAGTTTTAGTTCTTCCATGATTTCCATCATGGTTTTTATCTTCAAGTTGTATTTTTTGTGTAAACTATTTTTCAGCTTTTGTTCTTTAGTTTTCCTTCTTTCAAGTACTTTAAATTGCTGACATCCCCTTGTAGTTTTTTTAATTTTATTTTCAAGTCAAATTTTCCACTTTGATGTTCCAAGTGGGTTTCTTTTTTGGCATTTTACAACCCAGTTCTGCAGTTATAACAGCAACTGTCCAATACATTAGTTAGTTGGTTTCATATAGTGTGCTGGATGGGATGGAAGTTAAAATTGTTCACGACAGTTAACAGATCTTTCACTCATTTGCTATGTGCTTCACAAAATATAGGTAGCCTTTTTCTTTCTATGTTTTCTTTGATGTGGTTTTCAATCTTTTCTTTCAGCATTTTTGCTAGATCACTTAACACTACACTTTTGAGTTGTTGCACAGGAGGATCTTCATCCTGTATATTGCTTTCTTCTTCTGGCTGGTCAGTTGTTTGTTCAGGTGTTGGAGCAGTTTCTTCAGCTTGTTCATCATTGCTTGTTGTTTTCTTTTTAGGCAATATTTCTGGATGTTGCATATCCACATCTGTGAAAACTTTATTACAAAGCTGAAATGACTTCGATCCATTAATCTGTGTTCAGTTACATCACTTTCCGTGTGTTTTTCAGTTGCATCATTCTTTTTTGAAATCCTCTGGCTGTTGGTTCTGGCTGGTAGTAATATTTGATGATTTCTCAATTTTTTTGGTTGTCCATGTTTTGCACTTTTGTTCCAGTCGCTTTGCAGTTGCATGCCCTGGTTCCCTAGCAGTAACAACTGAGCCCTGTAGCTCTTTTTTCAACAGATGTTCAACAGGAGTCATAGCATGTGACGCCGCCCCTGTTGACTTGGGCGAGTATGATCCAGTGTGGAATTTTGTTGATTTCTTCTCATCATTAATGATTGTAGGTACCTGGGTGGGTTCATGGTGGCTAAGCCAATTACTGTTATTATTATTGGTTAATCTTTAGAGAGATTCACAGCCTTTGGGGCTGGTTGGTAGCTCAAACGCTCAAGTCCTAACCAAGTACCTAGGAACTGTTCAGATAGCATCGGAGGATATAAGCTGTTCCAAGTAGGGTGGTTTTTTGTAGAATCAGGGTGTTCAAGTCTGATAAATTCAGGATTTCCAAATAACGAGACAGCCCTTTAGGTATTGCTGCAAGGGCTCCAATTACAATTAGGACAACACATGATTTCTTTTTCCAAAGCTGCATTATTATTATTATTATTATTATTATTATTATTATTATTATTGTTGTTGTTGTTGTTGTTGTTGTTGTTGTTGTTGTTGTTGAAGGGAGAAGGGAGACCAGGATAAATAAATCTTTTACTGATCAAAACTCTCTTTTTCATATGAACAGATAATATGCAGCCTTCCAGATGTGATTGCTCCCAGGAACTCCCACCATTTGCCATATAACCTAAAGCAGAGAACAGCTGCAGTTTAAATATCTAAGGCCATTCTTTATCTGTATAACAGACAGATAGCTAAGGACGTTCGAGTGAACATCCTGGATGTCTTCCTTTTCAAACATTTAATTTTGCTTAACTTTCTCTATATTTAGATGCTAAGACATGTTCAAGTAAATTAGAATGTTTTGCTTTCAAACAAATGAGTAGTAAAGAGAAATTTTAGAATCACAAACTTTCACACAAGATCACTGATATCAATGAGAACCATAACTGTTTAAAGTCCATGTCACACTGCACCAACGGATGGAAAGAGGATGGAAAATGGAGAGAAACACTTGCCATCCATTGGTTAAGGCCCTGTCACACTGGCCGACGGATGCAAAACGTTAGTAAAAAGGACACAGTGGACGAAAAAAATGTTCCATCCATTGTTATCCGCTCTCAAAAGGGGCAAAAATTTGCATAACCAGAGCGGATAACACAGAAAGGAATGGACGGGGGGAGGACGCAGGGCAGATGGAAAATGGATGCGGAATGGAAGCCTAATGGATGGAAGCAGATGGGAGCGGATGGCACATCCGCAAGGCTTCCGGGGGGCCGCAGCAAAGCAGACACGGAACGGATACAGCGGATGCAGAGTGGATGGCGAGCAGATGAAGCGGATGCAGAGCGAAAGCCTAGCGGATGCCAAGCGGATGCCTAGCGGATACACAGCATTCACTGCATATGCAGGGAGGATGCATTATGTCAGCCCCGCAGATATAAAGGGAAGCAGCTTGGAAGCAGGTCACCATTCAGAGGAAAGACCTGCTTCCAGAAACATCAAGTGCCTTGCCAGCCTGCCCTGCATCCCTGCCTGCCAGCCTGCCTGCCAGCCTCCCTGCCAGCCTTGCTGTCTGCCTGCCTGCCAGCCTGCCTTCCAGCCTCCCTGCCAGCCTTGCTGCCTACCTGCC
>BLBF01000039.1:13903275-13916574 GCA_015471245.1 Laticauda colubrina | reverse complement strand
GCCAGCCTGCCAGCCTGCCAGCCTGCCAGCCTGCCAGCCTGCCAGCCAGCCTGCCAGCCAGCCTGCCTGCCAGCCTTGGTGCCTGCCTTCCTGCAAGCCTTCCTGCCAGCCTGCCTGCCAGCCTGCCTGCCTGCCAGCCTTGCTGCCACCCAGCAACCCCACAACCATGGGGAAGAAGAGAAAGCCTCAGCCATCTGCTACCAGCCCTGGCAAGAGGGACAGGGCCACCCTTCCACCCCCTGGCCCTCACTCTGCTTCTGCTGGGGCTTCTGCAGCTGGGGCTTCTGCTGCTTCTGGAGGAGCTGCTGCTGCTGCTTATGGCGGTGGTGCTTCTGCTCATGCTTACTCTGCTGTAGCTGCTTCTGGCAGTGGTGCTTCCCAGTCCAGGCACAGGCTCATCAGACGCCACCGTTGCCACTGGTTCCACTGATGCCACCAATGCCACCCACGCCACTGATGCCACCGACGACACTGATGCCACCCATGCCACCGATGCCACCAACGCCAGTCCTCACCCAGCTGAAGACCAGACAGCTCCACTACACTGCTCCTTCCTCCACCCCACAGCCAAGCCTGGCCTCAGTACATCTGTCATCGGTATTGGGACTGACACCCCATGGCATGGAGGAAGGAGCTCTCAACATCACGGGGCTGGGCCAGCTGTCTGAGAGCTTCCTCAACACACCGTCACCTGTTGTCCTCTGGGGGCCAGGCATCCCAGTGGGGCTTCAGACCAGCACTCCAGCAGCAGCAACCTCCACAGCACCTGGACCCTTCACCCCTGAGACTGGGCACACCTCTGAGTGCCAGAGAAGAGTGCCAGAGACTGGGTGGCTACCTGTAGACTTTATGGTTTAAGCCTTTGCATGCTTGTGAGATGGGTAAGGATAGCATTGGGGTGGGCAGGGATACCTTTGGGATGGGTAATAGCTGTGGGATGGGTTAAAGTAGCTGTGGGATGGGCAGGGATACCTTTGGGATGGGTTGAGATATCTGTGGGATGGGTTAAGATAGCTGTGGGATGGGTTGAGATAGCTGTGGGGATAGATAAACCTCCAGTGCAAACATAGTGGGACTGTATGGTCCACCCTCCCAGGTGCCACACCTTTGGCCCTTTATTATCAATAATAATGTAATCATTCATCCACACATGTCAACACAAACACAACTCTTTATTAAATGCAGAACGGATGTCCCCCGTATGCCTAGTGGATACAGAACAGACGTGTTGGATACATTTTCCGCTCAAAAGTTTTGAGCAGCTCAAAACCTTTTGAGCAGATGAAATGTCAAAAGACAGATGCTGGATGGATAGATTGGAAGCAAAATGGAGGCAGTGAGTACAGAACAGAAGCATCGCGTTAACCAACGGATGGCAAGTGTTTTTCTCTGTTTTACATCCTCTTTCCATCCATTGGTGCAGTGTGACAGGGGTTTTAATGCAACAGGTTCCATCCGCTTCAAAGGTTTTGAGCTGCTCAAAACTTTTTGAGCAGA
Organism: Laticauda colubrina; assembly: GCA_015471245.1. Classification (NCBI taxonomy): domain Eukaryota; kingdom Metazoa; phylum Chordata; class Lepidosauria; order Squamata; family Elapidae; genus Laticauda; species Laticauda colubrina. The sequence continues at coordinate 13,915,077 of BLBF01000039.1, read as the reverse complement.
AAATGTATCCAACGGGTCCATTCTGCATCCACAATGCATACGGGGAACATCCGTTCTACATCTGTCTTCAGCCGTTACGCATCCGCTACATCTGCTAGGCATCTGTTGTGCATCCACGCAACTCAAATCTGCCCCAGCGGAAAACGGACACAGGGAGGAAGTGAAACGGACGTGGAACGGATGTGTAGCATGGACGGAGAAAGGATGAAAGTGGATGCAGCTCGCATGCAAAGCATTTAAAATGGAAAAAACGTTCGCAGAGGGGACCTATCTCAGATATTAAGAATGTCTAGAGTATGCCTAGAGGATGCAAAAGGACATAAAGTGGAAAATCAATATTGCCTATAAAAAGGGGGAGCAACTCACCTGGATCTCACTTTCAGACCAGCAGCCCTGCTGTGCAGACCTCTGCAGCCTTCATCTGGCTCTTGCTCTTCCACTGCATCCATTGATGTCCACCATGGATCGTAACACACTCCTTTTGGTAGCCACCATCGTTCTGCAACAGTGCGAAGCCATCTACAGGCTCTTTCAACTGTTCTACGGGAAGAAAAGGAGGCGGTCAAGAAGTGTCTGGGTCTGAAGATGGATTGGGAGAAGAGCAGAGTACAGACTGTACAAAAAGCTGATGGTGGAGCTGAGGAACGAAGACCCTCGTGCATTCCAGAACTTCATGAGGATGCCTCCAGCCATGTTTGACGAAGTTGTGGAACGACTGAGACCCAGGTTGACCAAGGCAAACACCAACTTCCGGCCCAGCCTGGACCCTGGGCTCAAGGTGGCACTCACTCTGCACCACCTGGCCTCAGGGACCACCTACAGGAGCATGCAGTACAGCTGGAGGGTGCCACACAACACCATCAGCATTGTGGTCAGAGAAGTGGTGCAGGCCATCATCGAAGAATACCTGGAGGAGCTCCTCCAGTGCCCCTCCACTGAAGAAGGATGGAAGAAAGTTCCAGAGCAGTGGTATCAGAGGTGGAACTTCCCCCACACCGTTGGAGCCATAGATGGCAAGCACGTGGCCTGCAAAGCTCCAGCCATGTCGGGGTCCACTCATTTCAACTACAAGGGCTTCTTCAGTATCATCCTCTTTGCCATGGTCGATGCTAACTAAAAGTTCATCTACATCGATGTTTCAGGCAACGGGTCAGCTTCAGATGCCCAGGTATACAACGCCAGTGACCTCAAGGAGGGGCTGGAATGCAACCTCATCATGGGCTTCCCAGATCCAGACCCCCTGCCCAACGACACACAAGATGTGCCCTACTTCATCATGGGGGATGACGCCTTCTCCCTCAGAACCTACTTCATGAAGCCCTACACCTCCAGATGCCTCACCCGTGAAGAGAGGATCTTAAACTACAGGTTGTCCAGGGCAAGGCGGGTGGTGGAGAATGCCTTTGGCATCATGGCCAACAGGTTCCAAGTACTTCTCACCACCATGCAGCATCGCCCAGAGACCGTGAGGAGGATCGTGGAAGCTTGCTGCATCCTGCACAATCTCATGCGCACCCGCTACCCAGTGTTGCAGAACAGGCTCGTGGACCTCCAACAAGGCAATGGGGACATGGAGCCTGGGGAATGGAGGCAAGGGCAAAACATGATAGACACTAAGGATGTGCAAGGCCCCAACAGAGCTTCACGTGAAGGGAAGAAGCATCGCAACCTCCTGAGACACTAGTGCAACTCCCCAGCTGGAGCAGTGGAGTGGCAAGACAGGATGATAGATGCTTAATGGATGCTTCCTTGAGCCTGTCTCATCACACTGATGAGATTGGGGCATGTATGTTGGGTGGGCCTACAATGAACAGGGCATTTAATAAAGAGTTGTGTTTATGTTGACATGTGTGGATGAATGATTACATTAGTATTGATAATAAAGGGCCATAGGTGTGGCACCTGGGAGGGTGGACCATACAGTCCCACTATGCTTGCACTGGAGGTTTATCTATCCCACAGCTATTACCCATCCCAAAGGTATCCCTGCCCATCCCACAGCTATTACCCATCCCAAAGGTATCCCTGCCCATCCCACAGCTATTACCCATCCCAAAGGTATCCCTGCCCATCCCACTGCTATCCTTACCCATCCCACAAGCATGCCAAGGCTTAAACCATTTCTAAAAGTTTCCACCAAGACTTTATTTAATAAAATAAATGGAGCAAGTGTGTGAAGCAAAGATAATCTTTATTAACAACAAGCTGTAAAATGAAAATGACCCAAGTCAAGTGTCCAAAGCAAAAATAAAGTCAACAGGTAGCCACCCAGTCTCTGGCACTCTTCTTGGTCACTCGGAGGCGTGCCCAGTCTTTGGGGTCTTCACCCTGAAGGGTCCAGGTGCTGTGGAGGTGGCTACTGCTGGAGTGCTGGTCTGAAGCGCGACTGGGGTTCCTGGCCCCAAGAGGACAACAGGTGACATTGTGTTGAGGAAGCTCTCAGCTGGCTCAGCCCCATGATGTTGAGAGCCCCTTCCTCCATGACATGGGGTGTCAGCCCCAATACCGATGACAGATGTACTGAGGCCGGGCTTGACTGTGGAGTGGAGGAAGAAGCAGTGTAGTGGGCTGTCTGGTCTGCAGCTGGGTGAGGACTGGCGTCAGTGGCATCTGTGTCGTGGGTGGCATCGGTGGCATCAGTGGCACTGGTGGCATCTGATGTACCTGTGGCTTGACTGGGAAGGGCTGCCTGTGCTGCTGGACCTCCTGGTAGCCGTAGCCTTGGTAGGGTAGGGCCTGTGGAAAGCCTTGGAAGGGCAGTGACATCACCTGGGGTGGAGGAGCAGGCCTGGACTGGGTGGGAGCAGGTTCATCTTGGTCTGGAGGGTTGTGAAGAAGATTGGTGATCCTGTCCTTCACCACCTGGTACTGGTGTTCCGCCATGTTCATGAGGGTCTGGTTGACATAGATGAGGAAGGGCTTGCGGTTGGAGGATGGCGCATTGGTGTGTACGAGCTGAGAGAGATCTACGCTGCTCCTGATGGTGTCTCTTATCTCCAGCAGGACAGTGTGGCTCTGCCCCTCCGGTTTGCCTCTCTGCCTTTCTGTGGAGGTGGAGCTGGGGGTGGATGCGGGTTGGGCTGTGGTGGAAGTGCCATCTCCTTTCTCCCACTGCGTCAGGGAGTCCTCCACGTGCTCAGCCACAGGTAGTACAGCTGTCGGGGGGGTCCCCGTCGTGGCACGCTCCACAGATACCTGCCTGGAGACAGGAGCTGACTCTCTGCTGGAAGAGGACTGGCTCTCAGCAGGCTGCCGGAGAGAGAGGGTTGTGAGAGGGGCTGCTCCTCAGTGGCAGATCTCACCCTCCAGGAAGCTGCAATTGACCATCACATAGGTCTCCCTGTCCGTCAGCTTGACTGTGGCTTGGCCAGATTTCTTGAAGTGCAGTTTCCCATACCAGGTGTGCATGTGCTTCCACCAGCCGAGGAGCACCTCCAAAGTGTAGCCCAGGCTCTCCGCCTTCTCTCTCCAAGCAGCCTGCTTCCTTTTCGTGTCCCTGTATCCCTTCCGCCATAGATTCTCTCTCAGCCACTCCAGCACCTCATCCTCGTGTTCCTCCTCAATGGAGTATTGCCTCCTCTCCCATTCACGTGTCTGCCTCTTCCTCCCTTTGGCAGGGCCATATGGGCCCTCATCAGAGGGGCTTCGAGGTTGTAGGGGCTGCTCCTCCACACTACCACCATCAACACCAGCAGCAACAACAGTAGCAGCAAAAGCAGGACCAGCAGGACCACCACTACCAGCAGCAGCAGTAGCACCAGCAGCACCAGCAGGACCAGGACCAGGAGCATCAGCAGGACCAGGAGCATAAGTAGGACCTGGAGCACCATCAGGACCAGCAGGACGATTAGCAGCACCAGCAGAGTAAGCACCAGCACCAGGAGCAGTGCCAGCAGAGTAAGCACCAGCAGAAGCACCAGCACCAGGAGCAGCACCAGCAGAGTAAGCACCAGCAAAAGCACCACCACCAGAAGCAGCATCAGCAGAAGCACCACCACCAGAAGCAGCATCAGCAGAATAAGCACCAGCAGAAGCACCACCACCAGAAGCAGCATCAGCAGAAGCACCACCTCCAGAAGCAGCATCAGCAGAAGCCCCAGCCCCAGAAGAGCGAGCCCGGGCTGCAGAAGCCCCAGCAGAAGCAGAGTGAGGGCCAGGGCCAGGGGGTGGGAGGGTGGCCCTGTCCCTCTTGCCAGGCTGGCAGCAGATGGCAGAGGCTTTCATTTCTTCCCCATGGTTCTTGGGTTGCTGGCTGGCTGGCTGGCTGGAGAGCTGTGTCTGGAAGCTGGTCTTTCCTCTGAATGGTGACCTGCTTGGGAGCTGCTTCCCTTTATATCTGCGGGGCTGATGCAATGCATCCTCCCCGCATATGCAGTGAATGCCAGGCATCCGCTAGGCATCCGCTAGGCATCCGCTAGGCATCCGCTAGGCATCCGCTAGGCTTCCGCTCGGCATCCGCTGTGCATCTGCTCTGCATCCGCTCTTTCCGTTCCATGTCCGCTTTGCTGTACTCCCCCGGAAGCCTTGAGGATGTGCCATCTGCTCTCATCTGATTCCATCCGCTAGGCTTCCGTGGAGCATCCGCTTTCCATCCGCCCTGCGTCCTCCCCCCGTCCGTTCCTTTCCGTGTTGTCCGCTCTGGTTATGCAAATTTTTGCCCCTTTTGAGAGCGGATAACAATGATTGGAACATTTTTCTCATCCGCTGTCTCCTTTCTACAAACATTTTGCATCCGTCGGCCAGTGTGACAGGGCCTTAAGCTGCATCATTCTGAAAAAATGAAAGTACACAATTTTGGCTTTCACAGAACCAAATCAAATTTATATGTAAAGATTTCACTGTTGCTGTATATTATTATTTAATGAATTATACCATCTGCCATATGGAAAAGAAGAAAGCCATAGTTTGAATGATAGAAATATTTAATGTGTCAATGTAGTTTATTACATTTTAGTAAAAAGATATAGCATGTCTTTTGCTATATTCAAGATATTTCTAGTAAAATTTTGGAATCTTCATTGTAGTATCTGTATTTGGTCTAGTGGTTAATACACAAGGCAGAAACCAAGAGACTATGAGTTCCAGTCCCATTTTAGGCATGAAAGTCACGAGGGTGACTTTGATCCATTTATGCTCTCTCAGGCCAATCTACATCACAGGATTGTGGTTGTAGGGAAAACAGGAGGAGAAAAGAATGTTTTCATCACTTTGATTCACTTATATAAAAGTAATAAAGATCGTTAATAAATAAATAAATCTATGAAATGGATTAGGACAATTGACTGCCTAAAACTTATTTCATTTACCTTGCAGTTAATTATATAAGTGTAGGATTGAAAGTTGATATAGAATTAGTTAGTTCACTGGTAAAATTATTTCTACAGATAATTTACAGGTTAAAAAAATACTCTATTAAGGCCATTATTACTAAAACAGCAGTAATAGTGCTTAAGTAATAGGCTTAAAACATTGTTTTTGATCAGTCGCTCATAAGTGTTGCAGCTGCCTTTAAGAGGTGAGATTTTATATGACTGGCTATCATTAAAATCAATATGTTTCTTTTCTGTTAATAAAATGGACTACAAAGAATGATAAACATTCATGATCTGTAAATATAACATGAAATAATTCACAATGATCTGGGATTATAAAGTCTAGGACAACTTGCCTAGAACATTGACACAATATCAAAGAAAATCAGTTCATAATTTTATACTTCAGATCTGTTCCAAAGCTGATAAGAATATGTATATTAACATGTTTATTAATATGTAATTAATTTTCTAGACATTTATGTCAGTACTTAGACCAGCTGAAAATAATAATACTGCATCTATTCCACACATGTCTATTGGTGCACCTTTGACCTCCACAAGTGGAGAAAAGAAAAGCTGAACAGTACTAGTTTCTCATAACATGGAGTTCTTCAAATGGCTAATTATTGTATACTGTACTATTAACAGCAATCATACTGTATCTACTGGATCCTTCAGGGTGTCTTATTTCTTTCTCACTGACTAAATTCTTACTCAGGCTTGCTGTTCAATAATTAGAAAGTAGTCTTTTTTAGACTTTATGTAAATTTGAGGAAAGGTGAAAGCAGAATAGTGCCCATCATCCTCAAGCTTTCCCTTTTTTTTTCTGCAGGCTTTTTTCCCGAGCTGTGATGATCTTTTTGCATGATAAACATAGGACTGATCTTATGTACTCTGCTTACAATCTAGCCACAGGATAGAAGTTGATGCACCAAAACCCTAGCCACTATAGAAAACCCCAGCCACAGAATCATCAGAGAAGCCATAACGATTGAAAAAAGACCTGAAAGCATGAATAGAAGAGATGATTCCACCAGACTGTCAATCATTTGGAAGCCTGCACTCTCAAATAGAAAGATCTCCACAACACAAGCCAGGCAAAAACCTGGACACAAACAGACTCCCTCTGATACCTCCAGCTCAAAAACACCCCAACCAGGCACCCAGATGAAACCTAGCTTGCTAATAGATAACAGCCGTCCTTTAACACGAAGCCAAGCTGCATTGAAAGCCTCCAATACAGGAACACAGTGTTGCCAGCCAATCAAAGCCACAAAACAGACAGAAGAAACCAGAAACACCAATCAAACAAACTCCAAGAACAATAAACACAGACCAAGACTCCCAACCAATCAGGATGTAAAAAAAACAATCCTGGGACAGCAGTAGGCTAGCCTCTAATTTAAAACTAATGGCTGGGATAGCCTGACCCACATACGAACTCAATACAGAAGCCTGATGATGGCAGATGAGATTCTGCTGAAACATTGCTACAACTTTAAAACCACTACAATGACGTGAGATAATACCCGAAGGAAGCTGAACAGCACATATATATAATCATATACATATATATAATCATATATATATGATTCTGTGGCTAGGGTTTTCGACAGTGGCTAGGGTTTTGGTGCCACTGAAGTTGATGTTATGACCTGTGGTTTTCATGTGTTGGACTAGTGAGGAGGTGTGTTCCAGCTTTTTTATTTCATTTTTATGTTCATCCAGGCGGGTACTTATTCTTCTATTGGTCTATCCAATGTATGTGGCCGGGCATGAAGCACAGGGAACTTCGTATATGCCTTGGTTTTCCAGGTCAATTTTATCTTTGGGGTTTCTTAGGATGGATGCTATTTTTTTGTCTGTTTTGAAGGCATTCTTGATGTGATGCCTGTGTAGTATCTTACTAATTTTGTCTGTAGTACCTCTTATGTAGGGCAGGACAGCTGTTCCATAGGTCTGTTGATCTTCTAGGTCTCTATTATGTCTTAGTGTGTTTTTGTGGATCAAGCTGGTGATTTTGTTTTTGTGGAAGCCGTTGGCTGTCAGTACTTTAGTCAGGGTGCATAGTTCAGTCTTTATGTGTGTCTTGTCTGCCAGGCATTTGGTTCTGGTGATTAATGTTTTGGCCACAGAATTTATCTGTGCTGGATGGTGGTGGGATTGGGCATTGAGGTAGCGGTTGGTGTGTGTTTTCTTCTGGTATATGGTGTGTCCCAGTGTGCCATCTGTTCTTTTGTAGATTAGTACATCTAGGAATGGCAGTTGTTTGTTTATTTCCGTTTCCATGGTGAACTTGATTTTGGGGTGTGTGCTGTTTAAAATCATTTTGGCTTTCTTTTCCATGGGGCCAAATCACAAATGTGTCATCGATGTATCTTAGCCATAGCTTGGGTTTGTGGGTGACATTAGCCAGGGCTCTGGATTCAAATTCTTCCGTGAACAGTTTTGCAATGACGGGTGACAGTGGTGATCCCATAGGAGCTCCTTCAATTTGCTTGTATCTTTATCCTTTGTATATGAAATATGTGTTGGTTAAGCAGTGTTCTGTTAGTTCCATGAGGTGTTTAGCTGATTGGTATTTTTTTTTTTTTTGATGATTTCAAGAGTTTCTTTTATCGGGACTTGAGTGAATAGTGAAACCACGTCGAAACTTACAAGCAGATCTTCTTGTTCCACGTGTAGATCTTTGATCATTTCAAAATGCCCTGTCACACTGGCCGAAGGATGCAAAACATTAGTAAAAAGGACACAGCGGACGAGAAAAATGTTCCATCCGTTGTTATCCGTTCTCAAAAGGGGCAAAAATTTGCATAACCAGAGCGGATAACATGGAAAGGAACGGACGGGGGGAGGACGCAGGGCAGATGGAAAGCGGATGCGGAATAGAAAGTTAGTGGATGGAAGCAGATGGGAGCAGATGGCACATCCGCAAGGCTTCCGGGGGACCGCTGCAAAGCATATGTGGAACGGATACAGCGGATGCAGAATGGACACTGAGCGGATGAAGCAGATGCACAGCGGATGCCGAGCGGATGAAGTGGATGCAGAGCAGAAGCCTTGCGGATGCCTAGCAGATGCCTAGCATTCACTGCGCATGCGGGGAGGAAGTATTGCGTCAGCCCCGTGGATATAAAGGGAGGCAGCTCCCAAGCAGATCACCCTTCAGAGGAAAGACCTGCTTCCAAACACATCGAGTGCCTTGCCAGCCTGCTCTGCATGCCTGCCTGCCATCCTTGCTGCCAGCCTTGCTGCCTGCCATCCTGCCAGCCTCCCTGCCAGCCTGCCTGCCAGCCTTGCTGCCAGCCTGCCAGCCTGCCTGCCAGTCTGCCTGCAAGCCTTGGTGCATTCCTTCCTGCCAGCCTTGGTGCATAACTTTCTGCAAGCCTTCCTGCCAGCCTGCCTGCCAGCCTTGCTGCCAGCCAGCAACCCCACAACCATGGGGAAGAAGAGAAAGCCCCAGCCATCTGCTGCCAGCCCTGGCAAGAGGGACAGGGCCACCCTCCCACCCCCTGGCCCTCACTCTGCTTCTGCTGGGGCTTCTGCAGCACGGGCTTGCTCTTCTGGGGTTGGGGCTTCTGCTGCTTCTGCTTCTGGAGGAGCTGATGATGCTACTTATGGCGGTGGTGCTTCTGCTGGTGCTTACTCTGCTGTAGCTGCTCCTCATCCTGCTGGTCCTGCTGGTCCTGCTGGTCCTTCTGGTCCTGCTCATGCTCCTGGTCTTGCTCGTCCTGCTCATCCTGGTCGTGCTCCTGGTCTTGCTCGTCCTGCTGGTCCTGCTGGTCCTGCTGGTCCTGCTCGTGCTCCTGTTCCTGCTGGTGCTCCTGGTGCTGCTGGCACTGCCGGTGCTTACTCTGCTGCTGCTGATCCTGGTCCTGCTGGTGCTGCTGGTGCTGCTGGTGCTGCTGGTGCTGCTGCTGCTGCTGCTGCTGATGATGATCCTGCTGGTGCTGCTGCTGCTGGTGGTATGGAGGAGCAGCCCCTACAAGCTGGAAGCCCCTCTGATGAGGGCCCATCTGGTCCTGCCAAAGGGAGGAAGAGGCATATGTGAGAACAGGAGAGGAGGCAATACTCCATTGAGGAGGAACACGAGGATGAGGTGCTGGAGTGGCTGAGACAGAATGACTATCTATGGGGGAAGGGACACAGGGACACCAAAAGGAAGCAGGCTGCTTGGAGAGAGAAGGCAGAGAGTCTGGGCTACACTTCGGAGGTGCACCTCGGCTGGTGGAAACATATGCACACCTGGTACGGGAAGCTGCACCTCAAGAAATCTGGCCAGGCCACGGTCAAGCTGACAGACAGAGAGACCTACGTCATGGCCAGGTGCAGATTCTTGGAGGGTGAGATCCGCCACTGAGGAGCAGCCCCTCTCACAACCCTCTCTCTCTGGCAGCCTGCTGAGAGCCATTCCTCTTCCGGCCGAGAGTCAGCTCCTGTCTCCAGGCAGGTTTCTCTGGAGCGTCCCACGGCGGAGAACCCGCGGACAGTTGTTTTAACTGTGGCGGAGCGCGTGGAGCAATGGGAGAAAGGAGACGGCACTTCCACCACAGTCCCACCCGCATCCACCCCCAGCTCTACCTCCACAGAAAGGCAGAGAGCCAGACAGCAGGAGGGGCAGAGCCACACTGTCCTGCTGGAGATAAGAGACACCATCAGGAGCAGCATAGATCTCCTCTCTCAGCTGGTCCACACCGACTCCTCATCCTCCAACCGCAAGCCCTTCCTCACCTATGTCAACCAGACCCTCATGGACATGGCAGAACCCCAGTAGCAGGTGGTGAAGGACCGGATCACCGAGCTGCTTCATAACCCTCCTGATCCAGAGGAACCTGCTCCCACCCAGTCCAGGTCTACTCCTCCACCCCAGGTGATGTCACTCCCCTTCCAAGGCTTTCCACAGGCCCTCACCTACTAGGGCTATGGCTACTAGGAGATCCAACAGCACAGGCAGCAGCCTTTCCCAGTCCAGGCACAGGCTCATCGGATGCCACCGTTGCCACCGGTTCCACTGATGCCACCGATGCCACCCATGCCACCGATGCTACCGACGCCACCGATGCCACCCACGCCACTGATGCCACCGAGGCCACCGAGGCCACCCACACCATAGATGCCACCCACGCCAGTCCTCACCCAGCTGCAGACCAGACAGCCCCATTACACTGCTCCTTCCTCCACCCCACAGCCAAGCCCGGCCTCAGTACATCTGTCGTCGGTATTGGGACTGATACCTCATAGCATGGAGGAAGGAGCTCTCAACATCACGGGGCTGAGCCAGCTGTCTGAGAGCTTCCTCAACACAATGTCACCTGTTGTCCTCTCGGGGCTAGGCACCCAAGTGGGGCTTCAGACCAGCACTCCAGCAGCAGCCACCTCCACAGCACCTGGACCCTTCACCCCTGAGACTGGGCACACCTCAGAGTGACTGATAAGAGTGCCAGAGACTGGGTGGCTACCTGTAGACTTTATTTGGACACTTGACTTGGGTCATTTTTCTTTTACAGTTTGTTATTAATAAAGATTATCTTTGCTTCACACACTTGCCTCAATTATTTTATTAAATAAAGTTTTGGTGGAAACTTTTAGAAATGGTTTAAGCCTTTGCATGCTTGTGGGATGGGTAAGGATAGCATTGGGGTGGGCAGGGATACCTTTGGGATGGGTAATAGCTGTGGGATGGGCAGGGATACCTGTGGGATGGGTTGGGATATCTGTGGGATGGGTTAAGATAGCTGTGGGGTGAGCAGGGATACCTTTGGGTATCTTATGTACTCTGCTTACAATCTAGCCACAGGATAGAAGTTGATGCACCAAATCCCTAGCCACTATAGAAAACCCCAGCCACAGAATCATAAGAAAAGCCATAACGATTGAAAAAAGACCTGAAAGCCTGAATAGAAGAGATGATTCCACCAGACTGTCAATCATTTGGAAGCCTGCACTCTCAAATAGAAAGATCTCCACAACACAAGCCAGGCAAACACCTGGGCACAAATAGACTCCCTCTGATACCTCCAGCTCAAACACACCCCAAACAGGCACCCAGATGCAACCAAGCTTCCTAATAGATGATAGCAGTCCATTTACTTGAAGCCAAGCTGCACTGAAAGCCTCCAACACAGGAACACAGTGTAGCCAGCCAATCAAAGCCACAAAACAGACAGAAGAAACCAGAAACACCAACAGCAAACTCCAAGACCAATAAACAGAGACCAAGACTCCCAACCAATCAGGATGTAGAAAAAACCATTCTGGCAGAACAGTAGGCTAGCCTCAAATTTAAAACTAAATGGCTGTGATAGTCTGACCCACGGACAAACTCAATACAGAGGCCTGATGATTGCAGATGAGATTCTGTTGAAACGTTGCTACAACTTTAAAAGCACAACTCCAATGACGTGGGATAATACCCGAAGGAAGCTGAACAGCATGCATACAGATATAGATATAGATATAGATATAGATATAGATATAGATATAGATA
>BLBF01000039.1:13842348-13903265 GCA_015471245.1 Laticauda colubrina | reverse complement strand
AGATATAGATATAGATATAGATATAGATATAGATATAGATATAGATATTCTTAAGTTTTCATGGGTACTGACATTTATGCTGTTCAGCTTTGTTTGGGTATTTTCCCACATCACTGCAGTTGTGCTTTTAAAGCTGTAGCAACATTTCGGCAGAATCTCATCTGCCATCATCAGGCTTCTGTATTGAGTTCGTCTGTGAGTCAGGCTATCACAGACAAAATCAATACAGAAGCCTGATGATGGGAGATGAGATTCTGCTGAAACGTTGCTACAACTTTAAACGCACAGCTACAATGACGTGGGATAATACCTGAAGGAAGCTGAACAGCATATATATATATATATATGCACACGCACACACACACACACACACACACACATGACACACTGTCATTCATCCTTTTGGAGAAAAAATTTTGTGCTGAGAAATCTCTTTAGGAATTATACTTTATTGAGAGAACAGTACATATAGAGCAGGGGTGCCAAACTCCCATCCCAAGGGCCGGATGCATCAAGTGCTGGCCAAGCCCACACCCGGTTTACAAAGGGGAAAATAGTCCCGATACATCATGTGCAGTGATGGGTTTCCAAATTGTTTCCTCCTGGTTTATGCATTTCGTGTGCTTACACAGACAGGGCTGGTATTCCACCAGTTCTGATCAGTTCTATAGAACCCCTTGTTTACTTTCTAAGCAGTTCAGAGGACCAGTTGTTAGAAGCACTCTTCTTTTGTTTTTTACCACCCTTATTACATTCTTTCCAGTATACCAAGACTTACTATTTCCGAAGGAAGGTTTTTTCTTTCCTGGTACTTTCTTAAAGGGGAAGGGTTGTTTTGAGCTTTTTACACTACTGTTGGGAGAAAAGACTCCCCTGGAAATACTTCCAGCCTGCATGCAGTGATCAGCACTTGGAAGAAATAACTGAACAACGAAGCAGAGCTGCGAAACTAGGTTTTTAATGACAAGGAACCAAGATGAGTCAGCAAGGCTTCTTGGCTAGCTAGAAAGATTGACATTCAAACGTGAGTTTATATACATTTTCTGAGTTTTCATCTAAAACTGGGTTTTGGTGATGTTTAATTCTGTCCTTGGTGACATTTAATCCTGTATTTATTGATGGGATAATTTTCCCTATTCACCTTTGTTTGGGAGGAAAAAGGTTAATCTGTGTTCCTGAAAAGAAACTGGGCTGAGAAATCTGGCCAGTTCCTGTGTCTATTTGTTCTGGTAATTGATTTAATAAGCAACAGGTGCTGCTGTTATTTAATTATTTGTATTGTGTTTGCATTTTTCTCTGCCTCATGTTTTCTTTTTCTATCAGGGGAGTTGGGTCTTCCTTCACTGCTTTAGTTATATCTGGCACTGTCCTTTGGGGTGTACTTCAAAGAGGCAGGATGCAAGCTTGGCACTGATTTTTTACTGCCTTTCTGGGGGGCATGTGACCTTTCCTTAAATCTGGATTATTTTCTTAGGATATCTTGTGAGGTGAGTGAGACCAGTTGGTATATTTAAGAGGTGTAAATGGATCTGAGGATTGCTTTTCCTGGGTGTGCTCTTTCTTAATGATAAGAGCTTAAATTATCTCTCTGCTAAAGGGTTTCACTTTATGAACAAGAGTTGGCTGCTGATAGTTATCATTGCATTTTAATTATTTTAATTCCTCAAGGTGCTCTGGCACTCTGCCTGATTTGTAACTGATTTTCCAGCTTGCAGGTATTTTTAATCTAATGATTGGTATTTAGAGCAGCTTTTTGTAAGCAAAGAAGCTTTTTGTATTTTTGTACAGATAATCCTTGACTTACAATAGTTCATTTAGTGACCATTCAAAGTTACAATGGAATTGAAAAAAGTGACTTATGACCGTTTTTCACACATGACTGTTGTAGCATCCCAACTGTCATGAAAAGCCAGGTGAGGAGAAGCACCTCTTGATGTGAGTGATATTGAGTTGGCCAGGCCCACCCAGTCACATGACCACCAAGCCACACCCACCAATTAAGCCATGCCCACAGGTTGTTAAAAAAATTGAATCTCATCCCTGAATACAGAACTCTATGCTGCAAAGCTGCCTAAGATGTTTTTTTTAGCTCAGTTGAGGTGCAGCAATCAACTGTGCTAAAAAAACAAGGAAATATAACAAGGAAATGGCAGGGAAGCGGCAATCAGAGATGGTATTTGCAGGTTCTTTAAACTGGTCAAAATTTTTGCAACTGGTACCCCAGTACTGGTCCAAACTGGCTGAATACCACTGTCAGCCTTCAAGATCTTCTACTATTGCTTTGCATCTTTCGGCTGTCATAAGAAACGGAAGGAGGGGAGGGCAGGATGAGTCTGGGAAGTGAGCTGGATGTGTTACATTTTTCTGTTGGATAAATGAAGGGGGGGGGGGAAGCATACATCAGAGTTAGGTTTCTATTTCTCGCTTAGCTTTCTTTTCTCTGTGCAACTGCAACCCATTATCAAAGTATGCCAAGGTCAACGGACAGAGGCCTCATAATCACCTGAAGATGCCCACATGATCATATTCACAATTTCTAATTGGAAGTTTCATCTGAACTATTGGGGATGGGAACACTTCCATCACTTTGTATATGTGATTTACATGCCTAATTTCTCAGATCCAGAATTTTCTGGTTGCTACCACTTCACTTTCAGTAAAAGATAACTTTTCTCTAAATTAAAGAGTCTCAGTATTTCTTTCTTGGATTTTGAATGGAGCACCGCCTGACATTATTCTGAATCTCACTCTACCAGCCCACCCAGAGAAAACACCCAATTTTCTTCCGAGGGGGCCTAAACATCATGTCATCTTCAACTAGGAAGATCTGGAGCCATTGGAGGGCAAGATTCTTTGCTGGTACAGGAAGCCCAATCGTTAGCAGAGCTCAATCTGGAAGAGGATCCAGTTGTGAAGCCCAGATGGTCAGTGGGGGTTGGCTGGAAAGTTCCGGAGAAGGACCACCACCACCCCGGGATCACCACCACCTGCCGGCATGGAAAAGAGGAGCCATGGCAAGAGAGGGAAAAGAGAAAACTCATACTGGATCAAGCCAGGAGACTCCTTAATGAAGCCTTTGAACAACCCCAAGCTGGACAAAGTTATGAAGGGGAAGGGGGAGTAGCCCCAGCTAGAAGAAGCAGAGCAGCCTCCTCTCCCATAAATCAACCCAATCCAGCAGCAGCCCCGGGGCCCTCAGTGGGAGTGTAATTCCTAGAAGGTGTAGAGCTCCTAGGCTGCCTCCGGTAGAAGTAAGATACGGGGAAGATCCCAAAACCTTGGGCTTTTTCCTAGCCCAAGTTGGAGCTATATAGAAGAATATGGGGAGGATTTTCCCTCAGAAGCAGCCAAAGTGAGATGTGTTACCAGGGGTCTGGAGGGAACAGCTGCAGAGTGGATGGTGACCCTGCATAATGATAATGCTCCCCAGTTGATGAATTATAACCTGTTCTTGACTGCACTGCGAGCTAGATTTGAGGACCCATTGGCAGAGTGCAAGGCCCGGATCAGGATGAAGACCATAAATCAGGGGCGGAGGTCAATGGCTGACTACACCCAAGAATTTAGACAGTTAGCAGGTCATATCCGAGGCTGGTCCCAGGAAGCCCTGATAGAAGTGTTTAAAGATGGTTTAAATGAAGATGTGTACCAGATATGCATTGCTAGAAGACCCCCAAATGACTTGCAGTTGTGGTACTTGCTGGCAGAAGAAGTGGAAATTGATTTAACCCGAAGCAGATGGCGGGGAGGTTCTGGGTGGAGCAAACCTTCCCCCCACGTCCTCAAGAGATTCCCAAAACTCAGAGGGGAGGAGTGATGGCAAGACCCAACCTCTTTGCCTGTTTTCAATGTGGGAAGGAAGGTCACCAGGCTGTGAACTGCAAAGTCAAGCTGGAACCAAAGGGGGCACCAAAGGAAGGGAAGAAACTTGAAAAATCCCCAGCGAAGCCTCGCGAAGCAGCACTAAAGTCGAAAGAGAACGGCAGAGGTAGCCCCTCCCGTGGGAGAAGAGTCAGACACCCTGGTTACCCCTGAGGAGGACGATTTTGACTTGGAAGACGACTTCCTGGTAAGTCCAAGCGTGGGCCCTATGACCATTCCGGTGAAGTTGAGGGTACCCAATTCAGTGGTTGAAGGGGAAATGTTAGCCCAATTAGATTCTGGGTGCACAAGGTGTATAATCAACACGGAAGTAGTGGAGAAAATGAACTTAAAACTAAAACCTTTGAAGATGCCCATTTCCTTTGCCCAATTAGATGGATCAGTGGCTGGAGGTTGCCCTGCACGTTTTTATCACAGAACCTATAGAAATGATCATGGGAGGACATGATGAGACTCTGCACTTTATTGTGGTCCCTGGGATGGAGCAACCATTAATACTGGGATTGCCCTGGCTCCGGAAATGGAACCCCCAGGTTAATTGAAGAAAGGGGTTGTTGCGCATACACACCAAGCAGCGACCAGAAAAAGAGGGGATATCTCAGCCGAAGCTTCAGATTCCGATTGAAATAGCTTCCACAGGTACTGAACCCATGAAAGGGGAGAAGAAAATTCCAAAAGAGTATTGGGATTTAAAGGAAGTGTTCGGTGAGAAAGCCTCTGATGAGCTCCCGCCTCACCGGTCAACAGACTGTGCTGTTGAAATTTTGCCTGCGGTGAAGCTCCCGAAACCAAAGTTGTACTCAATGACACCATGGGAATTAGAGGAGCTAAAGCCCCTGTCACACTTCACCAACGGATGCAAAGAGGATGTAAAACAGACAAAAAAGCTTGCCATCCATTGGTTAATGCAATGTACTCACTGCCTCCGTTTTGCTTTCTCTCTATACGTCCAGCATCCATTTATTGATGTTTCATCCGCTCAGAAAGTTTTGAGCTGCTCAAAACTTTTGCGCGGAAAATGTATCCAATTCGTCCGTTCTGCATCTGCTACTCATCCGCTACGCATCCGTTCTGCATCCGTTACGCATCCGCTCTATCTGCTAAGCATCCGCTGTGCATCCGCGCAACTCGCATCCGCTCGGACGCAGGGAGGAAGCGGAACGGATGCAGAATGGATGCAGAACGGATGCAGAACGGATGCAGCACGGAAACAAAGCATTTAAAACGGAAAGAATGTTCGCAGAGGGGGCCTATCTCAGATATTAAGGATGTCTAGGGGATGCCTAGAGGATGCAAAGGGACACCTATACTGCCTATAAAAAGGGGGAGCAACTTGCCTGCATCTCACTTTCAGAACAGCAGCCAAGCTGTGCAGACCTCTGCAGCCTTCATCTGACTCCTGCTCTTCCCCAGCATCCAGTCATGTCCACCGTGGATCGTAACACAGTCCTTTTGGCAGCCACCATCCTTCTGCAACAGTGCGAAGCAATCTACAGGCTCTGTGAACTCTACTACGGGAAGAAAAAGAGGCGGCCAAGAAGCATCTGGGTCCGAAGATGGATCGCCAGAAGAGCAGAGTACGGGCTGTACAACAAGCTGATGGTGAAGCTCAGGAACGAAGCATTCCAGAACTTCATGAGGATGCCTCCAGCCATGTTTGACGAAGTTGTGCAGCGGCTGACACCCAGGTTGACCAAGGTAAACATCAACTTCCAGCCCAGCCTGGAACCTGGGCTCAAGGTGGCACTCACTCTGCGCCACCTGGCCTCAGGGACCACCTACAGGAGCATGCAGTACGGCTGGAGGGTGCCACACAACACCATCAGCATTGTGGTCAGAGAAGTGGTGCAGGCCATCATCCAAGAATACCTGGAGGAGCTCCTCCAGTGCCCCTCCACTGAAGAAGGAGGGAAGAAAATTGCAGAGCAGTGGTATCAGAGGTGGAACTTCCCACACACCGTTGGAGCCATAGATGGCAAGCACTTGGCCTGCAAAGCACCAGCCAAGTCGGGGTCCACTTATTTCAACTACAAGGGCTTCTTCAGCATCGTCCTCTTCGCCATGGTCGATGCTGACTACAAGTTCATGTCCATCGATGCTTCAGGCAATGGGTCATGTTCAGATGCCCAGGTATACAACGCCAGTGACCTTCCCAGATCCAGACCCCCTGGGGCTTCCCAGATCCAGACCCCCTGCCCAACGACACGCAAGATGTGCCCTACTTCATCGTGGGGGATGACGCCTTCTCCCTCAGAACCTACCTCATGAAGCCCTACACCTCCAGACTCCTCACCCGTGAAGCGAGGATCTTCAACTACAGGCTGTCCAGGGCAAGGCGGGTGGTGGAGAACACCTTTGGCATCATGGCCAACAGTTTCCAGGTACTTCTCACCACCATGCAGCATTGCCCAGAGACCATCAGGATGATCGTGGAAGCTTGCTGCATCCTGCACAATCTCATGCACACCCGCTACCCAGTCTTGCAGAACAGGCTCGTGGACCTCCAGCAAGGCAATGGGGACATGGAGCCTGGGGAATGGAGGCAAGGGCGAAACCTGATAGACACTGAGGATGTGCAAGGCCCCAACAGAGCCTCATGTGAAGGGAAGAAGCAACACAACCTCCTGAAACACTGGTGCAACTCCCCAGCTGGAACAGTGGAGTGGCAAGACAGGATGATAGATGATTTATGGGTGCTTCCTTCAGCCTGTCTCATCACACAGATGAGATTGGGCCATGAATGTTGGGTGGGCCTACAATGAACAGGGCGTTCATTAAAGAGTTGTGTTTGTGTTGACATGTGTGGATGATTGATTACATTGTTATTGATAAAAAAGGGCTATATGTGTGGCACCTGGGAGGGTGGACCATACAGTCCCACTATGCTTGTACTGGAGGTTTATCTATCCCACAGCTATTACCCATCCCAAAGGTATCCCTGCCCATCCCACTGCTATCTTAACCCATCCCACAAGCATGCAAAGGCTTAAACCAATTCTAAAAGTTTCCACCAAGACTTTATTTAAAAAAAGAAATGAAGCAAGTGTGTGAATCAAAGATAAACTTTATTGAACAACAAGGTGTAAAAGGAAAAAGACCCAAGTCAAGTGTCCAAATAAAGTCCACACCCAGTCTCTGGCAGTCTTCACAGTCACTCGGAGGTGTGCCCAGTCTCAGGGGTGAAGGGTCCAGGTGCTGTGGAGGTGGTTGCTGCTGCAGTGCTGGTTTGAAGCCCCACTGGGGTGCCTGGCCCCGAGAGGACAACAGGTGATGGTTTGTTGAGAAACCTTTCAGATAGCTGGCTCAGACCCGTGATGTTGAGAGGTCCTTCCTCCATGCCATGGGGTGTCAGCCCCAGTACTGATGAGAGATGTGCTGAGGCCGGGCTTGGCTGTGGGGTGGAGGAAGGAGTAGTGTAGTGGGGCTGTCTGGTCTGCAGCTGTGTGAGGACTGGTGTTGGTGGCATCGCTGTCGTCAGTGGCATCATTGGCGTGGGTGGCATCGATGGCATCAGTGGAACTGGTGGCAACGGTGGCATCCGATGAGTCTGTGCCTGGATTGGGAAGGGCTGCTGCCTGTGCTGCTGGACCTCCTGGTAGCCGTAGCCCTGGTAGGTGAGGGGCTGTGGAAAGCCGTGGAATGGGAGGGACATCACCTGGGGTAGAGGAGCAGACCTGGGCTGGGTGGGAGCAGGTTCCTCTGGATCTGGAGGGTTGTAAAGCAGCTTGGTGATCCAGTCCTTCACCACCTGGTTCTGGGGTTCCTCCATGTTCCTGAGGGTCTGGTTGACATAGGTGAGGATGGGCTTGCAGTTGGAGGATGAGGAGTCGGTATTGACCAGCTGAGAGAGGAGATCTATGCTGGTGTGGATGGTGTCCCTGATCTCCAGCAGGACAGTGTGGCTCTGCCCCTCCTGCTGTCTGGCTCTCTGCCTTTCTGTGGAGGTGGAGCTGGGGCGGGTGGATGCGGGTGCGACTGTGGTAGACTCAATGTCTCCTTTCTCCCACTGCACCAGGGAGTCCTCCACACACTCCACCATGGTTACAACACCTGTCCGCGGGTTCTCCGCCGTGGCACGTTCCACAGAAACCTGCCTGGAGACAGGAGCTGACTCTCGGCTGGAAGAGGACTGGCTCTCAGCAGGCTGCCGGAGAGAGAGGGTAGTGAGAGGGGCTCCTGGTGCTCCTCGGTGGCAGATCTCACCCTCCAGGAAGCTGCACCTGGCCATGATGTAGGTCTCTATGTTCGTCAGCTTAACTGTGGCCTTGCCAGTTTTCTTCAGGTGCAGCTTCCCGTACCAGGTGTGCATATGTTTCCACCAGTCGAGGAGCACCTCCGAAGTGTAACCCATACTCTCCGCCCCCTCTCTCAAGCAGCCTGCTTCCTTTTGGTGTCCCTGTACAGCTGGTGTCCCTTCCGCCACAGATAGTCATTCTCTCTTAGCCACTCCAGCACCTCATCCTCGTGGTCCTCCTCAATGAAGTATTGCCTCCTCTCCCGTCCCCACATACACCTCTTCCTCCCTTTGGCAGGACCAGATGGGCCCTCATCAGAGGGCCTGCTAGGTGGTAGGGGCTGCTCCTCCACACCACCACCACCAGCAGCACCAGCAGGATCATCATCATCATCATCATCATCATCATCATCACCAGCAGGATCATAATCATCAGCAGCAGCAGCAACAGCAGCAGCAGGATCATCATCATCAGCAGCAGCAGCACCAGCAGCAGCAGGATCAGCAGCAGCACCAGCAGCACCAGCAGCACCAGCAGGACCAGGATCATCAGCAGCAGAGTAAGCACCAGCAGCACCAGCAAGACCAGTAGCACGAGCAGAACCAGGAGCATGAACAGGACGAGCAGGACAAGCAAGACCAGGAGCACGAGCAGTACGAGTAGTATGAGTAAGTCCAGGAGCACGAGCAGGACCAGCAGGACCAGCAGGACCAGGAGCTGCTTTAGCAGAGTACGCAGCAGCAGAAGCACCACCGCCAGGAGCAGCTTCAGCAGAGTATGCAGCAGCAGAAGCACCACCGCCAGGAGCAGCTTCAGCAGAAGCTCCAGCACCAGAAGAGTGAGCCCGAGCAGCAGAAGCCCCAGCAGAAGCAGAGTCAGGAACAGGGGGCAGGAGGGTGGCCCTGTCCCTCTTGGCACGGATGGCGGTAGGTTGCTGAGGCTTTCACTTCTTCCCCATGGTTGTGGGGTTGCTGGCTGGAAGGGAGGCTGGCAGGCACCAAGGCTGGCAGGAAGGCTGGCAGAAAGCCTGGCAGGAAGCCTGGCAGAAAGCCTGGCAGGAAGGCAGGCAGGCAGGCAGGCACCAAGGCTGGCAGACTGGCTGGCAGGGAGGCTGGAGGGCAGGCTGGCAGCAAGGCTGGCAGGCAGGCAGAGAGCAAAGCTGGCAGGGAGGCTGGCCAGGAGGCTTGGAGGCAGGCTGGCAGCAAGGCAGGGCAGGCAAGACTTGATGTATCCGGCAGCAGGTCTTTCCTCGGAATGCTGGCCATGTGCGAGCTGCTTCCCTTTATATCCACATGGCTTACGCAATGCATCCCCCCACATGCGCAATTAATGCTCGACATCTGTTAGGCTTCCGCTGTGCATCTGCTAGGCTTTCACTCAGCATCCGCTTCATCCGCTGTGCATCCACTGTGCATCTGCTTCATCCGCTCGGCGTCCGCTCTGCATCCGCTCTTCCATTCTGCATCCGCTTTGCTGAGGCCCCCCGGAAGCCTAGCGGATGTGCCATCCACTCTCATCTCCTTCCATCCGCTGGGCTTCTGTTCCGCATCTGCTTTCCATCCGCCCTGCATCCTCCCCCCATCCGTGTTATCCACTCTGGTTATGCAAATTTTTGCCCCTTTTGAGAGCGGATAACAACGGATGGAACATTTTGCTCATCCGTTGTGTCCGTTTTGCATCTGTTGGGCAGTGTGACAGGGCCTTAAGGCTGTTTATAGATAAAAATCTGGAACGTCGTTTCATCCAACCTGCTAGGCCCCAGATAGCGGCCCCCGTATTGTTCTGTGAAAAGAAAGATGGCTCCAAACACTTGGTGGTGGACTACAGAAATTTGAACGCCATTTCCATGGAAAACGTGTACCCCCTGCCTTTGATGAAGGACATGTTGGCCCACCTAGCCAAGGGGAAGATTTTCACGAAGTTGGATTTGAGAGAAGCATACTACTGAATTCAAATTAAGGAAGGGGATGAGTGGAAGACCGCTTTTAACTGCTCGATGGGCTGCTTCCAATTCAACGTTCTTCCTTTTGGTTTACAAGGGGCCCCAGCTGTATTCATGCAGATGATCAATCAGGTGTTACATGAACATTTATACAGGGGGGTTCTGGTTTATCTTGATGACATCCTTATCTACATGGAAACTCTGGATGAACATGTGAAACTGGTGCGGTCGGTTCTACAGAAACTGGGTGCCGCTAAGTTGTATGCTAAACTATCCAAGTGTGAATTCCATCAAGAGAAAATTGACTATTTGGGATATCACATTTTATCTGAGGGCAGAGAAATGGATCAAGAGAAAGTGCGTGCCGTATTGGAATAGGCTCCACCATGTACCGGAAAACAACTTCAAAGCTTCTTGGGATTTGCAAATTTTTACCGGCAATTTATCCCGACTTTTGCTAAGATAGCAATGCCCATCACAAATCTCTTAAAAACAAAAGGGGAGGTGAAGGCAAGGCCAAGCAAGCCGTTGGAGTGGTCCATGGAGTGCCAAGCAGCTTTTGAAAAGCTAAAACGACTGTTTGTTGCAGACTGTTTGTTGCAAAAGCACCCGGATATGGAGGCTTCTTTCGTGATCCAAGCCGATGTGAGCGATGTGGCTGTTGGAGCGGTGTTACTTGAAATCAACGAGAAAGGGATCTTACAGCCTTGTGTGTATACCTCCCGTAAACAGTCTGAAATCGAGAGAAGGTGGGCAGTCTGGGAAAAAGAAGCTTTTACAGTTCGTTGGGCCTTACTGACCTGGAGACATTTCCTGGAAGGAACAAAACATCCATTTGAGGTATGGACTGATCATAAAAATTTGGAAGCCTTAAAAATGCCTCAGAAGCTGTCCCCTAAACAAGTTCGCTGGGCCCAGTATTTCAAGTGGTTCAATTTCTCACTGAAGTACATTCCAGGGGGGAAGAACTTCATGGCGGATGCTCTCTCTAGACTCCCCCCAATATAATAGTATTCGCTAGGAGGTGATAAGTCCAATTGTTTCGACCAAACATCTAGCCGCCCCAATGATCACCAGAACCCAAAAGAAGAAACAAGAAGTGGATTTATTTAATGACCTAACCGAACAACTAAAAGAAGCTTTAAAACTTGATGATTGGTTCTTGGCTCAAACTGTATCAAAAGACTATATAGTTAGAGTTGGTTTGGCTTGGGTGGGGACCAAGTTATATGTGCCACAGGTGCTGAGGGGCCAAATACTACAACAAGCTCATGATTCTAAAGCAGCTGGTCACTTTGGATTTGTGAAAACCTTACACCTGGTTAAGCGGCAATTCTGGTGGCCTACTTTGAAGAAGAACATTGAAGCTTATGTAGCTAGCTGTCCAATTTGTGCTTCGGCAAAGAGACCTCCTGGTAAGCCGGCAGGGTTGTTACAAAATGTAGCTAGACCAACAGCCCCCTGGAAGGAAATCTCTATGGACTTTATAGTAGAATTACCCGAAAGCGGTGGAAACACGATTATTTGGGTGGTAACCGATTTGTTTTCCAAACAGGTACATTGCATACCTTGTTCCAAAATTCCATCTGCTAAGACATTGGCTAAACTGTTTATTTCACATATCTATAGGTTACATGGCATTCTGGAACACATAATCTCTGACAGAGGGGTCCAATTTACCTCAAATTTTTGAAAGAGTTCCTGAAGTTGATAGGCTCCGCCCAGGGCTTAAGCTCCGCCCACCACCCCCAAACCAATGGGGCCTGTGAGAGGACTAATGCAGTGCTAGAACAGTATCTTAGATGTTATATAAATTATCAACAAGATAACTGGTCCGACTTGCTACCATTTGCTGAAGTGGCATATTACAACTCCATACATAGTAGTACTGGATTCACTCCATTTAAAGTGGCTTCCGGACAAGATTTTGTACCCATACCTGAACTTCCTCATGAAAGGCCTAACATCCATTCGTTGGATGAATGGATAACTCAACTCCAACTTAACTGGCCAGTAACATGTAAAGCATTAGATGAGGCCCATCAAGCTCATAAGAAATTTGCAGACAAGAAAAGATCTCCATAGAAATTAAATAAAGTAGGCGACAAAGATTTCCTGTTCACTCGATACCTGCAAACCACTCAAAAGTCAAAGAAGCTTGGTCCTAAATATGTTGGTCCTTTCATGATTGAACGGATTATAAATCCTGTAACAGTCCAGCTGAACTTACCGAAAACTCTTCAACGAATTCACCCGGTTTTCCATGTTATTTTGTTAAAACCTGAACATGCTTCTGATTTAAGACCCATCCAGGCTCCCATACCAATACTGATTGAAGTTGAACAACATTTTGAAGTTAAAGAAATTCTGGACTCTCACAAATGGAGGGGTTGGCTCCAGTATCTTGTAGCCTGGAAATATTTCCCTTCTCCACAAGCCGAATGGGTTAACGAAATCGATGTTAAAGCCCCTAAGTTGATCAAAGCATTTCGTTCCAAGTATCCTGATAAGCCCTAGGAGTGTATTCCTTTGTAATTGTCTAATGATTAATTATTATCTTTATATTTTCTCCTCTCTCTCTTCTAGAACTGACGGTTTTCCTTTTTCTAGGAGGGCCGAATGTCAGCCTTCAAGATCTACTATCGCTTTGCATCTTTCGGCTGTCATAAGAAACAGCAGGAGGGGAGGACAGGATGAGTCTGGGAAATGAGCTGGAGGTGTTATATTTTTCTGTTGTGTAAATGAAAGGGGGTGGAAGCATACATCAGAGTTAGGTTTCTATTTCTCACTTAGCTTTCTTTTCTCTGCGCAACTGCAACTCGTTATCAAAGTATGCCAAGGTCAATGGACAGAAGCCTCATCATCATCTGAAGATGCCCACATGATCATATTCACAATTTCTAATTGGAAGTTTCATCTGAACTATTGGGGGTGGGAACACTTCCATCACTTTGATATATGTGATTTACGCGCCTAATTTCTCAGATTCAGAATTTTCTGGTTGCTACCACTTCACTTTCAGTAAAAGATAACTTTTCTCTAAATTAAAGAGTCTAAGTATTTCTTTCTTGGATTTTGAATGGAGCACCGCCTGACAACCACCTTTGATCATGTGATGCCGCTGTGACACCACGAGTTTTACACCTCTGACATAGAGCATCCTTCCCTTTTCAATTTTTTTTCTCTCATACTATGAATGGACCAATAGCAAATAGACTGGACCAAAATTCAACCTTTCCTGCCATTCAATTGTGTAAGAAATAAACTGCAAATATATTTATTCTAGCAGCTGATATATTTATCTTCATGCAGCTGATAGATTCTACATGGCCAATCTGAAAGCCAATCTATTTGTGTGCATATTTTCTAGTCTCACATATAAATAAGTATATAATTGGGCACAGATCAAATACGTAAAAAGATCTTTACATGTAGTATATATCTTTTTATATTTACTATGTAAAGAATCCCCAGTTTGCCATTGCCTTTTAATAGTTAGGCAGTTCCATCTGTGTCACAGAAGATGGTAACCTTATCCTTACTTCTTCGCCAAACAAAAAGTCTAGCTCATAAAGATATTCCATATCATCTTTGGTGAAAAAAGGAGTTAAATGAAAGGAGAAAAAAACATGTCTAAAATATATCAGGAATCAATGCTAGATCTGTTTTTAATTAAGAATTGTAGTGGTTGGGAAAAAAGAGTAAAGATTACATTAAATAAATGTGTTGGTGATGTATCATTGAAAGAATTTTCAAATGCCAGTGAGAAGACCAAAACAACAACAACAACAACCATGCAGAGAAATCATGAAATTAAACATAAAATTCAATCATGAAACCTAATATATCAGGGATAGAGAAGGTTTTAAAAGTGAAAAAGGAGAAAATTGATGAATTAGCAATACTGAACTGCAAAAATATAGTGTCGAATTGAATAGATCAGATGACCATAAACACTACATTTATGTCTAACATCTTGCCCTAATGTTTACGTGGGAATGCATATTCAAACAGATCAATCAATAAATCAGAAAAAAGTAGCCAAAGAACATACTTGAGATCCATTTTAGAATTCAAGTCAAGATTCCTTATCAGAAACAAAGGATTTTCAGGTACAGTCCAAGACTTCTAGAATATTTACAAAATTTGGAGTTAAAGAATCAAAGTTGTTCTAGAAAATGTCCCAGTATTTTATTGCTCTCAGATTGGAATTTATTTATTGTAGCTTCATAATCTTCAATTGAGTACAGCTTTTACTGATCAGAGTTGATATTGAATTATCTGACCTTTGTTTCTTGATCTGCTTTTGAACTTGGGAGGTGACATCTTAGTCAGAATTCATGTTTCTGACTAAGGTGAGTAGGTCCAGTATCTCTGCATTGAAGTGTAACTTTTTTGCCCAGATTCTGCTCTTATTTCAATTAGAAAAATGGTTCATCTAGAGGAAGTATGACTTGGTGGTAAAGCTGACTTTACAATCACAATAGAAAGCATGATCAATGGCAAAAACTATGGAAGTTGCAATGTAAAATGTGTGTGGACTGTTCAGGTTAATTACACATGATCTGGATGACACTATAATCACATAGTACATATAGCCACACTTAATTAACTTTAGAATCTGATATAGGTATCTTCTATGACACTATAATCACATAGTACATATAGCCACACTTAATTAACTTTAGAATCTGATATAGGTATCTTCTATGGAGTTGATAGGATTAAATGATGGATGCAGTCATTGATACTTACACACCATGAGGAATGGAGAGCTTACTTTTTCAAGTCAAAGAGCTATGAAGTTAATAGTCTTTTTTAATATAATATTTAGTTTATTGAAGGATAGTTAAAATGTTGTTAGTTGTGAAGTACTGTCCGACCCATCACAACCTCATGGACAACATTCCTCCAGACCTTCCTGTCCTCTAACATCCCTTTGAATCCATTTAAACTCATGCTGACTGCAGTGATGCCATCCAGCCACATCATTCTCTGCTATCCCCTTCTTCTTTTGCCCTCAATCATTCCCAGCATTAGGTTCTTCTCTAATGAGTCTTTCCTTTTCATTAGGTGGCAAAAGTATTTGAGTTTCATCTGTCCTTCTAAAGAGCAGTCAGGATTGATGTCCTCTAGGACTGTTCAGTTTGATTGCTTTGCATTCCAATACTTGCACAAGTCTTCTCCAGCCCCATAGTTCAAAGGCCTTAATTCTTTGGTGCTCAGCCTTCCTTATGATCCAATTTTCAGAGCCATACATTGCACTCTTCTGCCTCTGTTAGGTCACTGCCATTTTGATCCTTTATCATGCCCATCTTTGCATGAAATGTTCCCTTCATATCTCCAATTTTATTGAAGAGATCTCTGGTTTCCCTATTCTATTATTTTCTTCTATTTCTTTGCAGTGTTCATTTAAGAAGGCATTCTTATCTCTTCTAGCTATTCATTGGAATTCTGCATTCAGTTGGGTGTATCTTTCTCTTTCTTCCTTGCCTTCCCATCTTTCCTCCTCTACTTGTAAAGCTTCCTCAGACAGCCATTTTGCTTTCTTGCATTTCTTTTTCTTTGGTTTTAGTTGCTACCTCTTGTACAATGTTGCAAACCTCTGTCCATAGTTCTTCAGGCACTCTGTCTATCAGATCTAATTCCTTAAATATATTTGTCACCTTTACTATATATTTATCAGGGATATGATTTAGTTCATATCTGAGTGGCCTAGTGCTTTTCTCTAGTTTATTCGATTTAAGCCTAAATTTTGCAATGAGAAGCTTATGATCTGAGCCATAGTCAGCCCCTCGTCTTGTTTTTACTGGTTGTATATAGAGCTTCTCCATCTTTGGCTGCAGAGCACATAGTGAATCTGATTTCTGTGTTGACCATCTAGTGAAGTCCATGTGTAGAGTTGTACCTTGGGTTGTTAGAAAGGAATGTTTACTATGACCATCGTATTCTCTTGACAAAATTCTACCAGCCTGTACCCTTCATTTTGTGCTCCAAGGCCAAACTTGCCTGTTATTCCTGTTATCCTTTGGCTTCCTACTTTAGCATTCCATCCCCCATGATAATAAGGAATCATTTTTTGGTGTTAATTGTATAAGGTGCTTCATAGAACCAATCAATTTCATCCTTTTCAGCACCAGTGGTTGGGGCATCGACTTGGACTACTGTGATGCTAATTCATTTGCCTTGGATTCAAACTGAGATCATTCTGTCATTTTGGGGATTGTATCCCAGTACTGATTTTCCTACTCTTTTATTGACTATGAAAGCTACTCCATTTCATCTTAGGGATTCTTTCCTGCAGCAGTATATCTGATGGTCATCTAAATTAAATTCACCCATTCCTATCCATTTTAGTTTGTGATTCCTGAAATGTCAATGTTCAGTCGTATCATCTTTTGTTTGATCATGTCCAGCTTGCTTTGATTCATGGATCTTACATTCCAGGTTCCTATGGAATATGGTTCATTATAGCAATGGAATTTCCTTTCACCACCAGTTATATCTACTGCTGAGTGTCCTTTTGGCTTTGACCCAGTTGCTTCATTCTTTCTGGCGCTACTAGTACTAGCCCTCTGTTCTTCCCCAGTAGCATATTGGACACCTTCCTGAGGGGCTGAAGGGAGTTCATCTTCCAGCATCATATCTTTGTGCCTTTTGGTACTGTCAATAGGGTTTTCATGGCAAAGATACTGGAGTGGGTTGCCATTTCCTTCTCCAGTGGATCATGTTTTGTCAGAGCTCTCTGTTGTGACCTATCTGTTTTGGGTGGCCCTGCATGACATAGCTCATAGCTTCATTGAGCTATGCAAGCCCTTTTTCCATGAGAAGGCAGTGATCCATGAGGGAACAGTTAAAATAGAAAACACCAAAATATATAAAAGAAAAAAGACATTAAAAATAAAAAGTGTCTTAGAAAACATATAACAACTTCCTAGCTGAATGCTGATTAGTATAATACAACGATATTAATTTCCCATTCCTTACAAAACAGGCCAAAGGAATGTAAAACTACTCAATTACTAAATCTGTTTACAAATTGTCATCTATATACTATATTAATAACAAAATAGTTAATAGGAAAACAACAAAGATAACAATAACAATAAATATTACATAAAATATAGAAATAATAAAATGATCAATAATAATTAAACACAATATAACAATTCCAAAACTTTCTGTTAACAAACTTTTATCATAATCATCTAGGAAACCTCTTCTAATGTACTACCATTATGAGGAAAGGTACTGAGTGCTTTATTGTTTAATAAAATATTTGTCAAGCAACTATATAAGGAATTAGCTTCTCTGCCCCCAAAATTGATCTTTATCATTCTTTGAACTTTTGAACTCCACTATTTTAAAACAATTTAGATTATTTCAGATTTAATAATTTACTAAGGTTTATCAACATAAACTTAAATATATAAGAAGTTTATCTCCTACTTGTACGTGTGACAGGAGTTTCATTTTGCCCTAGATCATTAATATGTATTTCACCTTACTATTTAACTTCTCTAAGCTGGGTAGTCAGTGATTATTTCTTCGGAGTCAAGCCATATGGCTAAAAATAGTGAGCAAAACTCTTCCAGACCAGACTATTTATATTAGCTCATTAAGAGGCTGTCACTTTCTGTTATCTTCTCACACTCTAAAATAAGGAATAAAACTGTATATTACCCAATCTGATAAAAGTGTGCCAAGGACTGGCCTTGAAAGAAGAAATTAATTGGTATTTCAAAAGCTAATAAGGATGGTGTAATGAAGCAAAAGATGGGAATACATACAAGACTGAGAGGGGAGGCAATCTACATTGTTGAGATACGGTTATGCAGTTTATCAGCTCTTTTAAAGATCTTGAAATTCTCTGTTACTAATTTGTTAATACCTCAAAAATAAATTTCCTTGACACTTCTTTTCAGGGTGAACTTATGGGGAAAAATGGGTTATATTCTGAAGGTTTAATAAACAGGTGGTGTTCCAGAGAAGCAGACAGTGTTTGCTTTCTTTTACATAATAAAGCCCCTGTCACACTGCACCAACGGATGGAAAGAGGATGTAAAACGGAGAGAAACACTTGCCATCCGTTGGTTAACGCGATGCATTTCTTTTGATTTTGTTCTTGAAAATACACCAATTAATAAGGACACAAGAGTGTGTTGCACAATCTGAATTCAGTTTATTGAAAATTCGAATCTCTGATGGAGTTATTGTTAGGAGGTGAAAAAAGAAGCTGACTTCATAGTACATGGTAGGAAAGGTCATTAGTTGCTTTGAAAAAAAATATTGGAATACATAAGAGACATATAAAAGATGCCAAATATTCAAGTGTTAGATTAAAAGCCACAAAATGAAATAGGGCCCTTTTTATTTTGTGGAGATCTTACACAGATTGGAGACCCTTCTTGGTTTTAGAAATCATATCTCAGGATGATGAGGCAATGAGAATAGTTAGATAGAATAGAATACTTTATTGGCCAAGTGTGATTGGACACACAAGGAATTTGTCTTGGTGTAAATACTCTCAGTATACATAAAGAAAAAATATATTGTCGAGAATCAAGAATCATAATGTACAACACTTAATGATAGTCATAAGGTACAATCAACAATCAAATCATATTAGGAAACAGTCAATATAAATCATAAGGATACAAGCCAAGCGACAAAGTTATGGTCGTACAATCACAAGTGGGAGGGGATGGGTGATAAGGAGTGATGATTAACAGTTATAGGAGTGCAGACTTTGATTAACAGTAATAGGAGTTCAGACTTTGTAAATAGTTGACCAGTGTTGAGGGAATTTTTTGTTTTGCAGAATGATAGCTTTTGGGAAAAACTGTTCTTGTGTCTAGTTATTTAAATGGAGGAAAAGTAGGGGTGGCATACAGGTTAGGCCACAGATTATGGTCTGTGGAGAAATATTACTGCAATGATCAGATAATTTTGCCTTGCATTAGCCATATAATCTTTTGAATAAGCTATAGCTATATTGTTTGTCCATATCCTGTTCCAACCACGAACTACCTCGCTGCATATGACATTCTGCAACAGAAAAGCTCTGTAGAAATATGACCACATCTGCTGTTGCAAACTGCTCAGAAACGCTAACCACAGGGGCCGAAAAATACTGGACATGATGTAGAAACTGCTTTTTACACATAGAAGACATCTACTGACACCCAAATATGGATATCCATCCCACTCAACTGTGTTTGCAAAACATAGTTACCATATATGTGTATTCAACCCAATGTGTCAGTTTGAGTATGGTCAATCAGGATCACATGCTTGCCTTCTGATATTTTGTAACCCACCCAAACCTCAATAAAAAAGCTTGTCTTGAGCTAGTTCGGGGCTCGCTCACCCCGAGGAGAAAACGCGTGTCGTGTCTTTCCTCAAACCCATTCGGCAGTTCGTGGGGAGCCCTCCGGGAGAGCGACACCTCAATGGTCTACAGTTGATGGCAAAATGAAGTGGAAAGAGGTATTCTATAGCATTAAGCTTCAGTGTACCATATTTTAAAGAATTTAATATAATTTGATTTTACTTTTTAAAATTAGACTTTTCAGTACTTTCTCAGAAAATTATCAAAGACATTTGTATTTTGAAGTTTAAAATCATCTAGACAGGTAGACTTGCATGTAGCAAGCACACATCTTACACTTCATGTGCAATGTGTGTGACAGGAATGAACTTTTCTTTGGTTGAAAGCTGTACTTGGTGTAATGTCCCTGCTTCCTAATTTATTATACTCTAATTGAAATTCTATATTTTCATATAATGGAAGAATTTCCATATCTGTTTGTTCCAAGTTTCTATTACTTTACAGGATTAATGGTGGTAACATAGAAATTCTGAATCATAAATCATGCCATACAACATTAGCACTTATTTTGAGACAGCTTCCTTGGTCTTGAAACATATTATCTGCAAATAATAAAAAGGAAGAAAATTAATCCTCCTTAGGTCAAAAGTTACCTTTTACTGCTTCCTCTTTCAGAGCTATCTGAGATGTGAGTTCATTGGTACACAATAAACTTCCCCAGTCTAGGTTTTTCCAAATGAATTGGGAATGCTGCTCAACAATTTCCCCTAGTATGTAGGGAATTTTGGGAGCTAGAGTCCAAACATCTGGATGACACCAGGTTGAAAAAGCTGATGCAGACCAATTATATGGTAGAAAAAGCCATTTGATTAAAAAAAAAAAAACAGCTGAAGAAAGACTGTTACAAATAGAAGTCTGAATTTTCATTTTTCATGTCTGTTTGTAATGCCTGTCACCCTTGTTTCCCAGGGCACAGTCTAAAAAAGAGGATATTTAGTAGTAGGGGATTTCAATAAACATTGTGCAATATGTTAGAAGCAGGAATGATTTATTGATAATTTATCACTTAATTTCTTGGAACTGGAGACTCCAGAGCAGAACAGCTGGTAAATCATGTTAGTGATTTAATTGTTATTTAAAGAGCATTATGTTAAAGGAACGTTAAGGTGAACTGTCTTCCTTGGTGGGTAACAAGGCACTTGCAGATGTAAAAAGTGAATGCAAGTCTAATCATCTAAATGAGCATTTATTTTGCTTCTGATGTGTTATCAACAATAGATTGATAAAAATATAATTTTAAACAAAATTATTGTTTAATAAACAGAGTTTTTGAATGTTTTCAAGGAAAGGAACTGATAAACTGGCTAGAGTTTTAACATGTTTATTATTCTATAGAGGTAAAGAACTTCCCTACATTTTGCCCATGGAAACAGTAATTTTAAGGAATTATTTCATTAAAAACTGTTTTATTAAACAGTTATTTTATTCTTCTGTTTAGGGAAAATAGGTTTGCATAGGTATGAACATCAATGGATTGTTCCACCAACCTTGTGGACTAGTTTGACTTGAGATACTTGGTTAGATTTGACGCCATCAGGATGTTGGAACTGATTTGCTAGTTTGCCACTTTGTCATTTGCTTATCTTGCCTGGCAACTTCTCAAACAACAAGGTGTTCCACTTCTTTGGAAAACTGTTATCTCTGATAGTGATGTCAGCTGAAGTCAGCCGATTGAATATTCATGCGCAGACAAGTTTGGATAATGTTCTTTGTTTATAAGAAAAGCTGTCTTATCAGCCTCACAGCTGCTTCCTTTTGATAGGTAGAACACATATACTCTGATGATTCCAAGTACTTTTAAAATTTAAAACCAAGATTATTATTATTATTTCTACAGATGGGCAACATAAGAAACATTTGTCTATCTGTAGTCCCATTTGCTATGGTTTCCTATATGCTGACGGGAATACAGAATTGAAATGTGAGATGCTTCTTTTAAAAGGGATCAAAGAGAAAAGATGTTAAAGAAACAAAATGCAATAAATAGTAGAAACATATGGAAATGTAAAATCTAACAGCAGAGATGACTTCCCAGTGCTCTAATAGAGAATGTGAACTGGGATTTTTGGAAGGAGTTCGGCTGTCCTTACCAGCTGAGATGAAGGAGAGAGATCACTGGATATTATGCTAGGCCTGACTTAAGGCGACTTTTGGCCCTAAGAAGGACCAAAACATGATGAGATGATTTTGCTATCTGTTTTTGTGATTGGCCATGCTAAAGACCTGGCAGATAATATGAAGCCAGCATAGAGCCAAATAGGAATATAGAGTAGGGTGAAATAAAGGTTTTCAATCATTTTCTGGTTCTATAATCCGCTTGTAAAAAAAAATCCCGCAGAACCCCTGAGCAAAAAGCAAAACTCTAGAGATAGAAAACACAATTCCACAGAATACAATGTGAAAAATCCTGATCTGAAAGATTAGAAATCCAGCTGCAAAGTTTTGAAAACTCACCATTCTACATTATATTTTATCCCACATTTTCATTCTTTCTTCATGAATGATGTTCATAATTCCAAAACAGGATAGGTTGTACTTAGCTTTTAATTTATTCTGAGGCTACTGGAGAAAAGTTTGTAACAAGTATAAATTTAACCTAAAAAAATTAAAACAAAAATAAATATAACTTTAAAAAACTTCCTTTATATCGAACTCTCATAATCTGATGTTTAAGAAAACTTCACATTTTTTCTAATGGAGAGTCATTTATATACAGTGACATCCTTTAAGTTAAGGTATTTTGTGACATAAAAATAAGTATTTGTAGCTAACGCTGAGAAATTATCTTGGAAGAGACAGAGACTGGTTGGGGAGTTCAGAATCGGAAGGAGAGCCTATTGCTCCATTTTAGAGCACATGCTTTGAGTGCTTCTGTCATTTTAAGAAAAGATTATCCAAAACTTTGAAAAATTCCAGCTATATTGTGCCAAAAGCCTTAGCCAATGACCTGACTCAACAGAAGTCTGTTTTTCTAGTTTAAGATGGTAATGTATAGTCATAGATTTGGTTATTGCTATTTTTCTAGTATGCAATCTACTTCATTTCTCATTGCTTTACAAAAAAAAAAAAAAAAGCATGGCCTCAGTTTCTTTGTCTGAAAAGATATTTACATGTATTTATGGCAATTTCTACAGCACACTAAGCTAGGAAAGTGCTGAATCAAATTTAATAAGTACTGCACAGGTTAAATATATTTATTACAAACAGATGGTTATCAGATGTATGTTTGGAGTTCTCATATTTTTCAGCCATGCATACCCCAGTTCCACTATCAGAGGCACACATAAGAGTAAGCTGCCAAATAACATAGGATTTTAGCCAAATATGTTATTAATATATGAAATTTGTATGCAAGATTAATAATTTAAAATGGTAAAGAAGCATTACCTCAGCTAAACATGTAACTATAGAAACATGCAGTAGACTTGGAGATTTAAATTGCAGTTCTATGAAATATTAAGTATGCAGGCAGAATTTTTTAGACATATATGCATAATTTATTTGTCTGAATATTTGTCCTCCAGAATTTCTTTTAAATTGTATATTTAAGTGTGTGAAAGGAAAACCAGACTTTATAGGCTGGAGAAATTACCCTATCAAACTTTTGGTATTCTTCTAAATCTAAATCAAGAATAAGCAGCCATTGGGCTTATAGAACTTCAACATCTGTAAACTAGAATTTGTTATAAAACAATGGATATGGAACACCACAAACTGAATGAAACTCACAATAATTCACTCCTGATTATGTCAGGTTTCCTGTATATCAATAGCAGAATTCTAATTTCAAAAAAATTTGATTTGAACTTTGCAAATTGAAGAATCTCTGCAGTGAAGTAAGATTGGGAATCAAGTCATCCATACATTACATATAATGAATTCATACATGTTTTTATTTGATATAAATTTCAGAATAGATTTAGCTACACCATAAAAAGAATAATAGTGACTAATAATCATCATCCCTATTTTCATTTAGCAACCATTTTAGCAATCTTTTATATACATTCCTTTTTCTTCCTGGGAGAAAGACTTAGTCTCAATTGAAAAATGCATCATTAAATCTCTACTCTTCCTCTAAAGCCCCTGTCCCACTGCACTTACAGATGCAAAGAGGATGTAAAATGTTAAAAAAAGCTTGCCATCCATTGGAAAACGCAATGCATCCGTTGTGTACTCACTGCATACATGTTTCATACGCTCTATCCCTCGAGCATCCATCCACAGAGATATCATCCATGCAAGATGTTTTGAGCTGCACAAAACTTTGTGAATGGATGAACTTTCTGCTGCGTACGATGTACATCCGCGACATATACGGGCAACAAACATTCTATGTCCGTTATCATCCGTTAAACGTCCGCTGTATCCTCTCTGCATCCTCTGGCTATCCCCTCAACTCACATCTGCTGCAGCTGAAAACGGAAAGAGGAAGGAAATGAAAGGTGCACGGAACATCTACACATTGTTAGTAGCACAGAAATAGAAATGATGTAAGCGTATGCATCTCGTATATAAAGGATTAAAACGGACAAAACATTTGTATCTGGGATGTATCCAGGATATTTAGGATGTCTGCAGTATGTCTAGAGGATGTAGAAGGCCCCATAGCGGACTACTGATATTTCCTATAAAAAGGGGGAAAAAATCATCTGGATCTCAGTATGAGTCCAGCAGCCATGATGTACAGACCTTTTCACCCTTGGTCTTGGTCTTGCACATCATCAATTGTTCTCCACCATGGATCATGACACAGTCCGTATGGTAGCTGCGATCATTCATCACCAGAACCAAAACCTGTTCAGACTGTTTCACCTTTTATCCACAAGGAGAAGAAGGAGACGTCCAAGAGCTGTATGGGTCTGAGGATGGATCGTGAGAAGAATGGAGTTTGGACTGTATGACCAGTTGATGGTGGAGCTGAGGAATGAAGACACTCATGCATTCCATCACTTCATGAGGATGCCACCAGCCATGTTTGACGAAGTTGTAGAGCGTCTGAGACCCAGGTTGACCAAGCCTAGCACCAACTTCCATCCCAACCTGGACCCTGGACTGAAGGTGGCACTGATTCTGCGCCACCTGGCCTCTGGAACCACATACAGAAACATGCAGTATGTGTGAAGAGTGCCACACAACAGCATCAGCAAAGTGGTCAGAGAAGTGGTGCAGGCCATCATCGAAGAATATGTGGAGGAGCTCCTCAAGTGCCCCACCACTGAACAAGGCTGGAGGAAACTTGCAGAAGAGTGGTATCAGAGGTGGAACTTTCCCCACACTGTTGGAGGCATAGATGGGAAGCACGTGGCCTGCAAAGCTCCAGCCAATTCAGGGTCCACTTATTTCAACTAAAAGGGCTTCTTCAGTATCATTCTCTTTGCCATGGTCGATGCTGACTAAAAGTTCATCTACATCGATGCTTCAGGCAATGGGTCAGCTTCAGATGACCAGGTATACAAAGCTAGTGACCTCAAGGATGGGCTGGAATGCAAACTCATCCTGAGTTTTCCAGATCCAGACCCCCTACCCAACGACACACAAGATGTGCCCTACTTCATCATTGGTGATGACGCCTTCTCCCTCAGAACCTACCTCATGAAGCCGTACAGTTCAAGATACCTCACCCGTGAAGAGAGGATCTTCAATTACAGGCTGTCCAAGGCAAGACGGGTGGTGGAGAATGCCTTTAGCATCCTGGCCAACAGGTTACAGATACTTCTCACCACCATGCAGCATGACCCACAGACTGTGAGGAGCATCATGGAAGCTTGCTGCATCCTGCACAATCTCATGTGCACCCGCTACTCAGTGTTGCAGAACAGACTTGTGAACCATCAACAAGGGAATGGGGACATGGAGCCTGGGGAATGGAGGCAAGGATGTAACCTGATAGACACTGTGGATGTACAAGGCCCCAACAGAGCTTCACGTGAAGGGAAGAAGCAGCGCAATCTTCTGAGACACTGGTGCAACTCCCCAGCTGGAGCAGTGGAATGGCAAGACAGGATGATAGATGATTAATGGATGCTTCCTTGAGCCTGTCACATAACACTGATGAGATTGTGCCATGTATGTTGAGTGGTCCTACAATGAATAGGGCATTAATAAAGAGCTTTGTTTATTTTAAAATTTGTTGATCAATGAATAAATTGTTATTGATAATAAAGGTCCATATGTGTGGCAGCTGGGATGGGGGACCATAAAGTCACACTTTGCTTGCACTGGAGGTTTATCTATCCCACAACTATCCTTATCTGTCCCACAAGCATGCAAAGACTTAACCATTTGTTCAAAGTTTTCACCAACACTTTGTTAAGTAAAAAAAATGAACCAAGTGTCTTAAGTAAAGATAACCTTTATTAACTGTCTTAGGTAAACTTTATGACTTTATTAAATAAGCCAAATGAACCAAGTACACCGAATTAAGTGTGTTAAGCAAAGATAACTTTTATTAACTGTCTTTGGTAAACTTTATGACTTTATTAAAAAAGTGAAATGAACCAAGTCAAGTGTCTTAAGCAAAGATAAAGTGAACAAGTAAACAACTCAGTCTCTGACACTATTCTCAGTCACTCTGAGTCATGTCCATGGTCTCAACTGTTAAGTGGGCAGGGACTGTGGAGGTGTCTGTGGCTTGAGTGCTGGTCTGAGGCGCCATTGGGGTGCTTGGCCCTGAGGGTACAACAGGGGATGGTTTGTTCAGGAAGCTGTTTGAGAGCTGACTCAGTCCCGTGAGGTTGAGAGTCCCCTTATCAAGGACCTGAGATGTGAGGCCCAAGACTGATGACAGATTGTCCGTTGATGGGCTTGGGTTTGGGGTGGAGGAAGGAGGAGTGTAGTGGGGCTGTCTGTCTGCAGCTGGGTGAAGAGTGGAGTCTGTGGCATGCTATGAACCTGGGCCTGGACTGGGAAGGTCTGTTTTTGCCGTGGGAAGTCCTGGTATTCGTAGCCTTTGTAGGTGAGGGGCTGTTGAAAGCCGTGGAAGGGCTGTGATATCGCCTGGGGTGGAGGAGAAGACCTGGACTGGGTAGGAGCAGGTTCAGCTGGGCCTTGAGAGTTGTGCAGAAGTGCTGTTATCTTCTCCTTCATCACCTGGTACTGGGCCTCGGGCAGGTCCCTGAGGGTGTGGCTCATGCGGGTGATGAAGGTGTGGTGGCCCGAGGATCCTCTGTCAAAGTGGACCAGCTGTCAAAGTGGACCAGAGAGAAGTTCTGTGCTGGTCTTCATTGTGTCCCTGATCTCCAGAAGACACTGTGGTTCTGGCCCTCCAGTCTGCCTCTCTGCCTACATCCTATGGAGCTGGGGGTGGGGTGGGTGTGGGTTGGCCTCTGGTGGCTGCTGCTTCTTCCTCCATTTGTGACAGGGGATCCTCCAAGTCCGCTGGCATGGGGAGTGCAGCTGTTGGGGGGGGTCTCTGCCGTGGGGCCCTCTGAAGACACCTGCCTGGACAGGGTAGCTGTCTCCTGGCTGGAAGATGACTGGCTGTCTGTGGGTTGTCTGAGGGAGAGGGGTGTCAGAGGGGCTGATCCTCGGTGGCAGATCTCACCCTCCAGGAAACTGCATTTGGCCATGACGTACATCTCCCAGTCAGTGAGCTTGACAGTGGCCTGCCCAGATTTTTTGAGGTGTAGCTTGCCAAACCAGGTGTGCATGTGCTTCCACCATCCCAGGAGTACATCTGTAATGTACCCCAGGCTCTCTGCCTTGTCTCTCCAAGCTGCCTGCTTCTTCTTGGTATCCCAATGCAGTCTGTGGTCCTTTCTCCAGAAGTACTCGTTCTCCCTCAGCCATTCCAGCACCTCATCCTCATGCTCCTCAGAAATGGTGTACTGTTTCCTCTCTCCCTTCTCCTTCCCTTGCCTCCCTTTGGCAGGAGCTTCAGCAGGGCCTTCAGGGGCTTGAGCAGCAGGGCCTTCAGGGGCTTGAGCAGCAGGGCCTTCAGAGGCTTGAGCAGCAGGGCCTTTAGAGGCTTGAGCAGCAGGGCCTTCAGCAGCAGGGTTTTGAGGGCCTTGGGGCTGGTCCACCACAGCAGCAGCAGGTTCAGAGTCAGTGCCAGGGGGTGGGATGCTGGTTCTGTCCTTCTTGCCAGGGCTGGAACAAGTAGGCACAGGCTTCCTCTTTTTCCCTGACTGATGAACCATGGTGTTCCTCCTAGATGTATAGGGCAGCACATCTTTCCCCTGAATGCTGACTGCATGCGTGCTGCATCCTTTTATATCCACGGAGCTGATGCAATTCATACTCCCCGCATGCGCAGTGAACACTTTGCATCTGATATACATCCATGTGGCATCCGCTTTGCTTCCTATAGGCGTCCGTGATGCATCTGCTTCATCCGCTATGCATCCGCCCCTTCAGCTATGCGTCCATTTTGAAATTCTCCCCCGGAACCCCTTTGGAGGTGTTATCTTCTTCCATCCGCTGTCATCCGCTAGGCTTCCTATGAACATCCGTTTAACATCCCCGCTACGTACTACCCACGTCTGTTCTTTTCTGTTCTTTTCTGTTCTGTTTATGCAAATTTTCACCACTTTTTGGAGCGGATGACAACGGATGGAGCCACCCCCGAAATTTTGCTCATCTGCTGTATCCTTTATGCATATGTTTTGCAACCGTCGGCCAGTGGGACCTAGCCTTAACATTTTAATTGTTATCAATTATTTAACTTATTTCAAATGATCAGGAAATATAAAACATAAAAAGTCCAGAAATGCCCCACAAAAGTTAGGACATGCGTGAAGGAGCTAAAACCAAGTAGTTGGCAGAACCCTTCCATATCATCATCTTTTATCCCAATTTTAAAAATTGGATTTACCCATAAAGTCAATTTAGCATGCATTTAATTCCAATATTTAATTCATGACAACAGATAAGTATAGCTCCAAATTCAGAAAATTGAGTTTTCCCTCATTAACTGGTAATTATATATTCTGAAAAAATATTATTGCAATTGAAGATTCCCATAGAAAAATTTTAACAAAGAATTTATTTTTTGAACATGCTTTCCAGATATATAAAGTGGAATTTCTCTCAAAATGAAATTAATGTGGGAATAATATTTCACAAATGTTATTTGAAATGACATCTGCATCTTTGTTTTAAGTTATATCTATAGTAGTTTGGGGAAAGCAGTAAAGGTATATAGGACAGAAGTAGTATTCAGCAGGTTCTGACCAATTCTGGAGAACAGGTAGCGGAAATTTTGAGTAGCTCAGAGAACTGGCAAATGTCACCTCTGACGAGAGATTTTACAGTATCCTTCCCCTGCCACGCCCACCAAGCTTTGCCCATAGAACTGGTAGTAAAAAAAATTCAGTCCCACCACTGATATAGCATATTTAGATATATAAAATTTTTCAATCATAGAGATGTAAGATTTTCTCTCATTAATTGTTCTGCTGAAAAAGGGGACAGACAGCATAATGATAACATTTTGATAAACTTTATTTGCTTGTTCTGGTCAAGTCAACAAAGTAGCCTAGATAAACAGTATATAAGACTTGTTTTAATTAAGAAGATTA
Organism: Laticauda colubrina; assembly: GCA_015471245.1. NCBI lineage: Eukaryota > Metazoa > Chordata > Lepidosauria > Squamata > Elapidae > Laticauda > Laticauda colubrina. Next base: position 13,874,294 of record BLBF01000039.1, on the reverse strand, counting down.
GAAATGTTATTTAAAGTTGGTCTAGACCAGGGGTGTCAAACTTGTGCCCTTCAGGCCAGATGTGTCATGTGCTGGCTCCATTCCTCACCTGATTTAGCAAAGGGGAAAAAGTCCCAATACGTCATGTGATGGCCTAAAATTTCGAATGCATAAAATACTGAAAAATAACACTGCACAGTTCATCTTTATTAAAGAGAAGTTAGATAACATGCTAGTTGCCATTGCTGCAATCTAATTCCCAAAATTAGAGATAAGTAAAATTTCTTAGGAAAATAATAATGAATAGTAGGGGTAAATCTAAGCAAACTACATAAAGTACAGGAGAAAGTATTTTGTAATATTCTCATATGTTGACATTATTACAGATTCAAGGATTGATTGACAGATGAGAAATCATGAAATCACGCATGTTCAATTGTTTATTTATTTATTTTTATTTATTTGATTTGTCAATCGCTTACAAGATAACAGGTATAAGTATAAACATAGTTATGAATACATAAAATGGATACATATCAGAAAAATAAAAAGAAACAATAGGACAGGGACGGTAGACATGTTGCTGCACTTATGCACGCCCTCTACAGACCTCTTAAAAGGGAAAGGGGTGAGGTCAATAGTAGACAGTCTAAAGTTAAAGTTTTTGGGTTTGGGGCATATTCTCTTGTCAGAATGGATTAATAACCTAATTTTTTCCTTCCAATTAGAGTATTTGCCATTAGGTCTATGACTTTCCCCCATTTATAAAGTTATGAGATGGTATAATTCATCTCTTATTTTAACACTAATTAGTTTGAGAATGCCCATGGAAGAAAATATTGTTCCGTGTGACAAATAATTATGGCAGGAAAATGGTTGTTTTGCAAGGCTTCTTTTTAATGCAGAAAATCCTACTTTTGCAATAATTCAATAATGTTTTCACTAAATGTAGGTAAATATATGTGGCCCAGGAGGATCCAATCTGGGTTGGTCACTGGGACCAAAGCTTTTGTCTTCTGAGCTTTCAGACTTGTGCTTGAGCCCATCCTCAGAACAAAAATTCTCTGTGTGCTTCCATGAGGTTGGGCTCCAGGACGAGAATGAAAGCTCAGAAGACAAAAATTCTAGTCCCCATGACCGACCCAGATTGCATCCTGCAATTTCCCCACTATTATTATCATTCTGTAAATGTCTTCTGCCACTGTCTCATTGGCTTATTTCAACTTTCTATTATGTAAGCAGGAAGGAAGAAAACTCTTCCCACCATTGATTTATCACCATTGATTTACCAAACGTTTTTCCTTTCTTACCTAAAACCACTAATCTGAAAGTCCTTTTTACCCAATTTAAGTGAAACCCTTTAGGTCCATTTAAACTATCTCCCTTCTGTAATTGAGTAATGGGTTAATGTGTCATTATAAAAAGAAATGCCACTAATTTGGATTAATGTACCCATGTTAGGGAAGCATTGATTTATCTGAAAAGTCAAATTGTGGAGTTGTGAAGTTGTTAAAAACATGGTGACAGAAGAGAAAGAATGTTTGAATACTTATATGTTCTTCGATGTGTGCATAAACTATGGGTATGCTTAAAAATTGTTTTTAGAATAATTTCTCTTAAAATGTTAATCTTTGAAAATGCTACAATATTCCCATTCTTGGAAAAATATCTAATATTATAACTATGTTTTTATCGGTTCCCATTATTAATTATTTTCAATGATTTAAGCCCATGTCACACTGAACCAATGGATGCAAAGAGGATGTAAAACGGACAAAAAACCTTCCGTTCGAAAACGCGACGTACTCACTGCCTCCGTTTTGCTTCCTCTCTATCCGTCCAGCATCCGTTTATGGACGTTTCATCTGCTCCGAAAGTTTTGGGCTGCCCAAAACTTTTGTGCGGAAAATGTATCCAGTTCATCCGTTCTGCATCCGCTACGCATTCGCTACGCATCCGTTACACATCCGTTATGCATCTGCTATATCCGCTTGGTGGCCGCTGCGCATCTGCGCAACTCACATCCGCCCGGACGCAGGGAGGAAGCGGAACGGACGCAGAACGGATGCAGAACGGATGCAGAACGGATGCAGCATGGAAACAAAGCGTTTAAAGCGGAAAAAACGTTCACAGAGGGGACCTATCTCGGATATTAAGGATGTCTAGAGGATGCCTAGAGGATGCCTAGAGGATGCAAAGGGACACCTATACTGCCTATAAAAAGGGGGAGCAACTTGCCTGCATCTCACTTTCAGAACAGCAGCCAAGCTGTGCAGACCTCTGCAGCCTTCATCTGACTCTTCCTCTTCCACAGCATCCAGTCATGTCCACCGTGCATTGTGACAAAGTCCTTTCGGCAGCCACCATCCTTCTGCAACAGTGCGAAACCATCTACAGGCTCTGTGAACTCTACTACGGGAAGAAAAGGAGGCACCCAAAAAAAGTCTGGGTCCAAAGATGGTTCACCAGAAGAGCAGAGGACGGACTGTACAACAAGCTGATGGTGGAGCTCAGGACCGAAGACACTTGGGCGTTCCAGAACTTCATGAGGATGCCTCCAGCCATGTTTGACGAACTTTTGCAGCGGATGACACCCAGGTTGACCAAGAAAAACACCAACTTCCCGCCCAGCCTGGAACCTGAGCTCAAGGTGGCACTCACTCTGCGCCACCTGGCCTCAGGGACCACCTACAGGAGCATGCAGTACGGCTGGAGGGTGCCACCCAACACCATCAGCATTGTGGTCAGAGAAGTGGTGCAGGCCATCATTGAAGAATACAAGGAGGAGCTCCACCAGTACCCCTACACTGAAGAAGGATGGAAGAAAGTTGCAGAGCAGTGGTATCAGAAGTGGAACTTCCCCCACACCGTTGGAGCCATCGATGGCAAGCACGTGGCCTGCAAAGCTCCAGCCAAGTCGGGGTCCACTTATCACAACTACAAGGGCTTCTTCAGCATCATCCTCTTCGCCATGGTCGATGCTGACTACAAGTTCATGTACATCGATGCTTCAGGCAACGGATCATCTTCAGATGCCCAGGTATACAACGCCAGTCACCTCAAGGAGGGGCTGGAAGGCAACCTCATGGTGGGCTTCCCAGATCCAGACCCGCTGCCCAACGACAAGCAAGATGTGCCCTACTTCATTGTGGGGAATGATGCCTTCTCCCTCACAACCTACCTCATGAAACCCTACACCTCCAAATACCTCACCCATGAAGAGAGGATCTTCAACTACAGGCTGTTGAGGGCAAGGCGGGTGGTGGAGAACGACTTTGGCATCCTGGCCAACAGGTCCCAGGTACTTCTCACCAACATGCAGCATAGCCCAGAGACCATGAGGAGGATCGTGGAAGCTTGCTGCATCCTGCACAATCTCATGCGCACCCGCTACCCAGTGTTGCAGAACAGGCTCGTGGACCTCCAACAAGGCAATGGGGACATGGAGCCTGGGGAATGGAGGCAAGGGCAAAACCTGATCGACACTGAGGATGTGCAAGGCCCCAACAGAGCCTCACGTGAGGCGAAGAAGCAGCGCAACCTCCTGAAACACTGGTGCAACTCCCCAGCTGGAGCAGTGGAGTGGCAAGACAGGATGGTAAATACTTAATGGATGCTTCTTTCAGCCTGTCTCATCACACGGATGAGATTGTGCCATGTATGTTTGGTTGGCCTACAATGAACAGGGCGTTTAATGAAGAGTTGTGTTTATGTTGACATGTGTGGATGATTGATTATATCGTTATTGATAATAAAGGGCCATAGGTGTGGCACCTGGGAGGGTGGACCATACAGTCCCACTATGCTTGCACTGGAGGTTTATCTATCCCACTGCTATCCTAACCCATCCCACAGCTATTATCCATCCCACAGGTTTCCTAACCCATTCCAAAGCTATCCTTACCCATCCCACAAGCAAGCAAAGGCTTAAACCATTTATAAAAGTTTCCACCAAGACTTTATTAAAAAAAAGAAATGAAACAAGTGTGTGAATCATAGACTTTATTAACAACAAGCTATAAGACAAAAATGAGTCTCTGGCACTCCTCTTGGTCGCTCAGTCTCAGGGGTGAAGGGTGCAGGTGCTGTGGAGGTGGCTGGTGCTGGAGTGCTTGTCATCAGCTCCTCCAGAAGCAGAAGCAGCAGAAGCCCCAGCCCCAGAAGAGCGAGCCCGTGCTGCAGAAGCCCCAGCAGAACCAGAGTGAGGGCCAGGGGGCAGGATGGTAGCCCTGTCCCTCTTGCAAGGGCTGGCAGCAGATTTCTGAGGCTTGCTGTGCTTCCGCATGGTTGTGGGGTTGCTGGCTGGAAGGGAGGCTGGCAAGAACCAAGGATGGCAGGAAGGCTGGCAGGGAGGAAGGCACCAAGTCTTGCAGGAAGGCTGGCAGGAAGGCTGGCACCAAGGCTTGCAGGCAGGCTGGCAGCAAGGCTGGCAGCAAGGCTGGCACCAAGGCTGGCACCAAGGCTGGCACCAAGGCTTGCAGGCAGACATGCAGGCAGGGCAGGCAAGGCAGCCAATCCGTCCGGCAGCAGGTCTTTCCTCTGAATGGCGACCTGCTTCCGAGCTGCTTCCGTTATATCCACGGGGCTGACACAATGCATCCTCTCCGCATGCGCAATTAACACCAGGCATCCATTAGGCTTCCGCTGTGCATCCGCTGTGCAACCGTTGTGCATCCGCTTCATCCGCTCGGCGTCCGCTCTGCATCCGCTGTTTCCATTCTGTGTCCGCTTTGCTGAGACCCCCCGGAAGCCCTGTGGATGTCCCATCTGCTCCTGTCCACTTCCAGCCGCTAGGCTTCTGTTCCGCATCCGCTTTGCATCCGCCCTGCGTCCTCCATGCGTCCGTGTTATCCGCTCCGGTTATGCAAATTTTTGCCCCTTTTGAGAGCGGATAACAATGGATGGAACATTTTGCTCGTCTGCTGTGTCCTTTTTGCATCCATTGGGCAGTGTGACGCGGGCTTTAGTGGTTGCACTAAGTCTCAATTTAGTGTGACTAAATTTCTGTGATATTGTGTTGGTCCATTAAGATAAAGCACCAAGAGCAATCCTATTCATCTAGGTTTTACTCAAAACCATTTGTCTGTTTTTGTTAGAGAGAAAGCCAGCAATTCTGAAGTTGGATTAGGTGAAATTTAGAAATTTCAGGAAATTTATTCTCTATTGAGGTTATTATTTTCATAGGTGTTCTCAGGACACCTATGACCTTAAAGCAACCCATCAAATCTTTTGAATATCTCTTGCAGAACTCTGTCGATAGTTTCCCAATCATTTGCTTTCTGTCTTTTTCAGACGTCTCCCATCTCTTAAGTGTTCAGTGACAGCCTGTAGCCTCCAAAGGATAGGAGCCTGTAGCCTCCATAGGATAGTTCCCTTTATCCATTAACAGACACTCAATCACTAAAGTGCTTACCAGACTAAACATATTTATCCAACCAAATCACACTTTACAATGAAAAGCTGCCAATCAGGCCTTGGCTATTAGCAAGAAATTGCTTGAAAGTGGGAAGCAGAATTTGCAATTTGTGCTGTGAAGAGTGCGTTTACTTCCAGCAAATCACTAAACCAAATTAACCTAGCTGTATCCTCATCAAAGGAACCAGATATCCTGTTGTGAAAATAGAAAGCTTGGCCAGATCTTCTTGACAGCCAATGGCAGGATAGAAAGACAGACAACTCAGGCTACAAAGCTGATTATTCCAGATATGTATCACTTCTGCTTTTCTGATTTAGACTTCCAATTGGAAGTTTTCTTCTGCTTAAAATCAGTTTTCTTCCACCATCTCTCTTTCTCCTTCTTTCATTTTCCTTCTCTTAAAGGATTATTTGGATAATTCAAGCAGGCTTAAATTTTCCAGGGTTATTAGCATAATTGCAATAAGTGCTGTACTTATTGACTGAAGCTCCTTTAATTCTAATTGCTCTTTTTTGGTGCAATTATGTTGTAAAATGGCCTGTATTAACCAAAATAATAAAAAAGAAAAGAAATCCAAGAGATACAAATGTGGTAGTAATAATATTTTTTTTTATTAGCTAGCAAAGAGGAAGAGAGTAAAGTTCTCTTTAAAAAACACAACTTCAAAGTTCCAATGGGTGAGAGTAGGACTAGGTGGGCGGGGGAGTCCAGAATGGAAGAACCTTATTATATCACAATCCTTTGATTAGCCTTGAACAAACCAAAAGTCATGAGTCAACTCTCCTCTTTTTTCTTAAAGAAGAAGAGGCTGTAACAGCTGCACAGTGGAGCTTAAACATCCCAGTCAGAATGGCATAAAATGGACTGTATGTTTGCATTGTGAAGTCTTAATAGTTTCAGACCTATTGGTATTAGGCCCATTTAAATACCACTCACTTTCAAGTAAGCTTGACATTTGGTGGGCTTAGTATATTCTATTAATACTACCTCTGTTTTAAAAAAGGACTGCTAGAAGGTGAGATTTTATTGTGCTAAAGCAGCTGCAGAAATACACTGAAATTAATCAAGGGGTTCCCTCAAGAAAGACATGATTCTGGGTTGTTAGTCAGATGACAGACAGGTATATTTTAGAGGTTGTCTTACTTAGCAAAATAAGCAAAAGTACTACACTACAGTTAGCTTCTATACAAAGTTTTACAAAAACATTCTGCCTTTTTAACAAGAAAAGTCAGTTGGAATTTAATTTTGAAACTAAAATAAAAGAATCCCCCTCCCTTTGATATGACCCCAACATGCTTCATATTTCCGAACTTCACATCAGACTTTCTCACTTAACACAGGAATCATTTAAAGCACACACGGAGTTGTCAGAAAAGCAGCTATGAACAAACACACCAAGAGTCACGACAGAAATCCCACAAGCTGGACAAAAGATAAACGTTTGTGATTTACTCAAAGACGAAAATTGTGAAATCAACATGAGAATGATATAAAATTAATATCATTCTAATAAAATTAATCAGGGAGGGGGGAGAGAGAAGAGAGAAGTGGATGGATCAGCCTGTTTATCAACAATACAATTAGTCCTTAAGTTACAATTATTCATTCAAATTTATGATGGCAGTGAACAAATATATTTATGAAGATCCTTGATAGTTTCAGCTATTGCAATATCCTGTGGTCAAAGGACTGTGATTTGAAATATTTCTTTTGGCTTCATTGGGGCAGCTGGCAGAAAGTCAGAAGTCATGGTTAGGTAAAACTTTCACTTCACTACTCAATTAACAAACAGATCTCCAGGGATTGCCATCACCAACTGATGCATTCATGTGACATCAGGCTTTAATTGTTTACAAATTTTATTCGCTGAACAAAATATAAAATACAAAATAAAATAAAAAGAAATGGAAAACTAGGGGAAGGAAAAAGGGAAGAAGAGAAGATGTGTGGTAGAAAGGGAAAAAGAAAAAAAAGCATTGAGGTTGCAATGTTATATTTTATTGTGCTAAAAAGAGTTGGAAATCAATCTTGGAAATGACATTGTGTTGGAAATGACATTGTGCTTTATGCCACAACGGATTAGTAACATCAATGTTGGAAATGACATTTCCACAATGTTGGAAATGACATTGTGCTTTATGCCACAACTGATTAAGCCCAAGTCACACTGAACCAACGGATGCAAAGAAGATGTAAAACAGAGAAAAAAGCTTGCCATCTGTTGGAAAACGCGATGTATTCACTGCCTCCGTTTTGCTTCCTCTCTATCTGTCCAGCATCCGTTTATTGACGTTTCATCTGCTCCAAAAGTTTTGGGCTGCCCAAAACTTTTGTGTGGAAAATGTATCCAGTTCGTCCGTTCTGCATCTGCTAGGCATCCGCTAGGCATCCGTCACTCATCCGTTATGCATCTGCTATATCCGCTAGGCATCCGCTGCGCATCCGCGCAACTCACATCCGCTCGGACGCAGGAAGGAAGCGGAATGGACGCAGAATGGATGCAGAACGGATGCAGCACAGAAACAAAGCGTTTAAAATGGAAAAAAAGTTCACAGAGGGGACCTATCTCGGATATTAAGGATGTCTGCAGGATGCCTAGAGGATGCCTAGAGGATGCCTAGCAGAAAACCTATATTTCCCATAAAAAGGGGGAACAACTCATCTGAATCTCACTTTCAGAATAGCAGCCCAGCGGTTCAGACCTCTGCAGCCTTCATCTAGCTCTTCCTCTTCCACAGCATCCAGTCATGTCCACCGTGGATTGTAACAAAGTCCTTTCGGCAGCCACCATCGTTCTGCAACAGTGCGAAACCATCTGCAGGCTCTGTGAACTCTACTGCGAGAAGAAAAAGAGGCAGCCAAAAAGAGTCTGGGTCCGAAGATGGTTCGCCAGAAGAGCAGAGGACGGACTGTACAACAAGCTGATGGTGGAGCTCAGGAACGAAGACACTCGGGCGTTCCAGAACTTCATGAGGATGCCTCCAGCCATGTTTGACGAAGTTGTGCAGCAGCTGACACCCAGGTTGACCAAGCAGAGCACCAGCTTCCGCCCCAGCCTGGAACCTGGGCTCAAGGTGGCACTCACTCTGTGCCACCTGGCCTCAGGGACCACCTACAGGAGCAAGCAGTACGGCTGGAGGATGCCATCCAACACCATCAGCATTGTGGTCAGAGAAGTGGTGCAGGCCATCATCGAAAAATACAAGGAGGAGCTCCTCCAGTACTCCTCCACTGAAGAAGGATAGAAAAAAGTTGCAGAGCAGTGGTATCAGAACTTGAACTTCCCAAACACTGTTGGAGCCATAGATGGCAAGCACATGGCCTGCAAAGCTCCAGCCAAGTCGGGGTCCACTTATTTCAACTCCAAGGGCTTCTTCAGCATCATCCTCTTCGCCATGGTCAATGCTGACTACAAGTTCATGTACATCGATGCTTGAGGCAACGGATCATCTTCAGATGCCCAGGTATACAATGCCAGTCACCTCAAGGAGGGGCTGGAACGCAACCTCATCGTTGGCTTCCCAGATCCAGACCCCCTGCCCAACGAAACACAAGATGTGCCCTACTTCATCGTGGGGGATGATGCCTTCTCCCTCACAACCTACCTCATGAAGCCCTACACCTCCAGACCCCTCACCCGTGAAGAGAGGATCTTCAGCTACAGGCTGTCCAGGGCAAGGCGGGTGGTGGAGAACGCCTTTGGCATCCTGGCTAACAGGTTCCAGGTACTTCTCACCACCATGCACCATTGCCCAGAGACTGTGAGGAGGATCATGGAAGCTTGCTGCATTCTGCACAATCTCATGCGCACCCGCTACCCAGTCTTGCAGAACAGGCTTGTGGACTTCCAACAAGGCAATGGGGACATGGAGCCTGGGGAATGGAGGCAAGGGCAAAACCTGATCGACACTGAGGATGTGCAAGGCCCCAACAGAGCCTCACGTGAGGCGAAGAAGCAGCGCAACCTCCTGAGACACTGGTGCAACTCCCCAGCTGGAGCAGTGGAGTGGCAAGACAGGATGGTAGATGCTTAATGGATGCTTCCTTCAGCCTGTCTCATCACATGGATGAGATTGGGCCATGTATGTTTGGTTGGCCTACAATGAACAGGGCGTTTAATGAAGAGTTGTGTTTATGTTGACATGTGTGGATGATTGATTATATCGTTATTGATAATAAAGGGCCATAGGTGTGGCACCTGGGAGGGTGGACCATACAGTCCCACTATGCTTGCACTGGAGGTTTATCTATCCCACTGCTATCCTAACCCATCCCACAGCTATCCTTACCCATCCCAAAGGTATCCCAGTCCATCCCACTGCTATCCTTACCCATCCCACAAGCATTCAAAGGCTTAAACCATTTCTAAAAGTTTCCACCAAGACTTTATTTAATAAAATAATTGAGGCAAGTGTGTGAAGCAAAGATAATCTTTATTAATAACAAGCTGTAAAAGAAAAATGACCCAAGTCAAGTGTCCAAATAAAGTCAACAGGTAGCCATCCAGTCTCTGGCACTCTTCTTGGTCACTCGGAGGTGTGCCCAGTCTCAGGGGTGAAGGGTCCAGGTGCTGTGGAGCTGGGTGCTTCTGGAGTGCTGGTCTGAAGCGCCACTGGGGTGCCTGGCCCTGAGAGGACAACAGGTGATGGTGTGTTGAGGAAGCTCTCAGACAGCTGGTTCAGCCCCGTGATGTTGAGAGCTCCTTCCTCCATGCCATGGGGTGTCAGCCCCAGTAGCGACGACAGATGTACTGAGGCCAGGCTTGGCTGTGGGGTGGAGGAAGGAGCAGTATAGTGGGGCTGTCTGGTCTGCAGCTGGGTGAGGACTAGCGTGGGTGGCATCTGTGGCGTGGGTGGCATCGGTGGCATCGGTGGAATCAGTGTCGTGGGTGGCATCGGTGGCATAAGTGGAACCGGTGGCAACGGTGTCATCCGATGACTCTGTGTCTGGACTGGGAAGGGCTGCTGCCTGTGCTGCTGGACCTCCTGGTAGCCATAGTCCTGGTAGGTGAGGGCCTGTGGAAAGCCTTGGAATGGGAGGGACATCACCTGGGGTGGAGGAGCAGACCTGGACTGGGTGGGAGCAGGTTCATCTGGGTCTGGAGGGTTGTGAAGAAGCTCGGTGATCCGGTCCTTCACCACCTGGTACTGGGGTTCCTCCATGTTCTTGAGGGTCTGGTTGACATAGGTGAAGAAGGGCTTGCGGTTGGAGGATGAGAAGTTGGTGTGGACCAGCTGAGAGAGGAGATCTATGCTGCTCCTGATGGTGTCCCTGATCTCCAGTAGGACAGTGTGGCTCTGCCCCTCCTTCTGTCTGGCTCTCTGCCTTTCTGTGGAGGTGGAGCTGGGGGTGGATGCGGGTAGGGCTGTGGTGGACATGCCGTCTCCTTTCTCCCACTGCACCAGGGAGTCCTCCACGCACTCCACCATGGTTAAAACAGCTGTCCGCGGGTTCTCCGCCGTGGGACGCTCCACAGAAACCTGCCTGGAGACAGGAGCTGACTCTCGGCTGGAAGAGGACTGGCTCTCAGCGGGCTGCCTGAGAGAGAGGGTTGTGAGAGGGGCTGCTGCTGCTCCTCGGTGGTGGCCCTCACCCTCCAGGAAGCTGCACCTGGCCATGACGTAGGTCTCTCTGTCCGTCAGCTTAACCATGGCCTGGCCAGATTTTTTGAGGTGCAGTTCCCATACCAGGTGTGCATATATTTCCACCAGCCGAGGAGCACATCCGATGTGTAACCCAGACTCTCCTCCTTCTCTCTCCAAGCAGCCTGCTTCCTTTTGGTGTCCCTGTAGAACCGGTGTCCCTTCTGCCATAGATAGTCATTCTGTCTCAGCCACTCCAGCACCTCATCCTCATGTTCCTCCTCAATGGAGTATTGCCCCCTTTCCTGTTCCCGCATATGCCTCTTCCTCCCTTTGGCAGGACCAGATGGGCCCTCATCAGAGGGGCTCCCAGGTGGTAGAGGCTGCTCTTCCACACCACCAGCAGCAGCAGCACCAGCAGGATCATCATCATCATCAGCAGCAGCAGCACCAGCAGGATCAACATCAGCAGCAGCAGCACCACCAGCAGCAGCACCAGCAGGATCATCATCATCATCATCATCATCATCAGCAGCAGCAGCAGCAGCACAAGGAGCACCAGAATCAGCAGCAGCAGAGTAAGCACCAGCAGCGCCAGCAGCACCAGTAGCACAAGCAGGACCAGGAGCACGAGCAGGACGAGCAGGACCAGCAGGACCAGCAAGACCAGGAGCACGAGCAGGACCAGCAGGACCAGCAGGACGAGGAGCAGCTTCAGCAGAGTCAGCACCAGCAGAAGCACCACCGCCAGGAGCAGCCTCAGCAGAGTAAGCACCAGCAGAAGCACCACCACCAGAAGCAGCATCAGCAGAGTAAGCACGAGCAGAAGCACCACTGCCAGAAGCATCATCATCAGCTCCTCCAGAAGCAGAAGCAGCAGAAGCCCCAGCTGCAGAAGAGCGAGCCTGTGCTACAGAAGCCCCAGCAGAAGCAGAGTGAGGGCCGGGGGCGGGAGGGTGGCCCTGTCCCTATTGCCAGGGCTGGCAGCAGATGACTGAGGCTTTCTCTTCTTCTCCATGGTTGTGGGGTTGCTGGCTGGCAGGAAGGCTGGCAGGGAGGCTGGCAGGCAGGATGGCAGGCAGGATGGCAGGCAGGATGGCAGGCAGCAAGGCTGGCAGGAAGGCCGGCAGGAAGGCTGGCAGGAAGGCTGGCAGGAAGGCTGGCAGGAAGGCAGGCAGGCACCAAGGCTGGCAGGAAGGCTGGCAGGCAGGCACCAAGGCTGGCAGGCAAGCAGGCACCAAGGCTGGCAGGCAAGCAGGCATCAAGGCTGCCAGACAGCAAGGCTTGCAGGGAGGCTGGCAGGCAGGCAGACAGCAAGGCTGGAAGGGAGGATGGCAGGATGGCAGGCAGCAAGGCTGGCAGCAAGGCTGGCAGCAAGGCTGGCAGCAAGGCTGGCAGCAAGGCTGGCAGGCAGGCATGCAGGCACGGCAGGCTGGCAAGGCACTCGTTGTGTCTGGATGCAGGTCTTTCCTCTGAATGGTGACCTGCTTAGGAGCTGCTTCCCTTTATATCTGCGGGGCTGACACAATACATTCCCCCCGCATGCGCAGTGAATGCTAGGCATCCACTAGACATCCGCTAGGCATCCGCTAGGCATCCGCTAGGCTTCCACTAGGCATCTGCTAGGCATCTGCTAGGCTTCCGCTCTGCATCAGCTTCATCCGTTGTGCATCCGCTTCATCCGCTCGGCATCCGCTCTGCATCCACTCTTTCCATTCCGTGTCCGCTTTGCTGAGGCCCCCCGGAAGCCTAGCGGATGTGCCATCCGCTTCCATCTGCTGGGCTTCTGTTCCGCATCCGCTTTCCATCTGCTCTGTGTCCTCCCCCTGTCCGTTCCTTTCCATGTTATCTGCTCTGTTTATGCAAATTTTTGCCCCTTTTGAGAGCAGATAACAACAGATGGAACATTTTTCTCATCCGCTGTGTCCTTTTTACAAACATTTTGCATCCATTGGGCAGTGTGACAGGGCCTTAAGTAAGCAAGTAAGTAAGTAAGTAAGAAAATAAATAAATAAATTTCGGTCCCAACTGTTGTCATATCTGTATTGCTACAAAGTACAGTCCAGTTGAAATTATTTTGTTTTTCCAAACAAAAAAGGTCCAGATGTCTGTTGGTCACACTAATTTTCTGTGTGAAGGAAATTTGACTGCTAACATAAAATACTGAAGAAACATGTTAAGATAAATAAAGAACATATTTTGGAACATATATTATATGTATAGAGAACATACAATCTATCCATTTTATGTCAAGGTAAGCAGAACACAAAAAGGAATAAGGGATACTAAAGAAAATTAATTAGCCAAAGAAATAACAAAAAAAGGAAGCAAGTTAAACTCCTTTACATCAATACTATTTAGTATTTTTCTCCATATCTTTCTATTCCTATAAATTATCCTTACAAACCATATTTTCTCTTTTTCACTTTTTTTTAGGATTTCATGAATTTAATAGAATAACAGAATAACAGAATTGGAAGGGAACTTGGAGGTCCTCTAGGCCAACCCACTGAACAGGCATGAAATCCTATACTATTTCAGACAAAGTGTTGTCAGAAAATTTCTCCTTAGTTCTAAATTGTTTGTCTCCTTGATTAGTTTCCAACCATTGTTTCTTATCCTGCCTTTGTTGTGGTTCGCCAGCAGAATCGGACAATGGGAAAGAACAGGGACCAGTCCCTGGGGACTGGTGATGAGGGTCCTGTGTCCCATACAGAGATGGGGCCAGTTATGTGGAGTTATGTGCTAACTCTGGAGCCTCACAATCTGGCAGCAGCAAGGCAGAGGAACAAGGGTGCTTGTTCCCAGTGTACATGTGCGCAGAGCTGCTAGAAGGCAAGAGCAGCTAAGACAAAAGGGCGACTCAGGAGTAAGGGTTGGAGGTGATTGCCCCTCCCATAAGGTATAAAGGAAGTGCAAAAGTAGGAAAACCTTTGCAGGAAGCAATGTTGTTTAGTCTGATCAGTTTGGACTCTGGAAGCTCCGCGGTTAATTTGTTCTCTGTTTGGTTTTGGAAAGACTAATTGGGTTAGCCATTGAACTAAAATAAAAGAGTTTTGGATTTTATGTGTGTTTGTTGGTGTCTCAGGAAGCTGTGGTCAGAATCAGATGCTTTGGAAAATAGATTGACCCAGGGGTGGGATTCTACCTAGTAGGACCAGTTCTATAGAACCAGTTATTATGATTCTGCACAGTTCAGTGAGGTGACAAATCGCACCACTGGCTGCCTCCCACCCTCCACCCATTCTTCCCCACCCAGTCAGTCCTTTCCTGGCCTGTATGCCATCCAACTTTCCTGAGTTATGCCTTTGCCAATTTTTGGTAAGTTGCTATTTATCCTTTTTTTCCCCCGACCATCAGCTGTTCTGACTATCAACTGTGCCAGAAGATTTAGATAAGCTAGAAAGCAGAAAATCATTGGATTTCTTCCTTTCTAGTTAATCTAAAAGCAGAGCTGAACCTTCCTTAGGACTTCCTTAGGACTTCCTTAGGACTGAAGCTTCTATTTTTCAGTTCAGACTCAGATAGCAGATTCCAGAAAGGTGGATCTCTGAGTGAATCTGTGATTTGTGAGCAACTCAATCTGCCTGCCTGCTTTGCCTGATTTTGGGTAAAGGTTGCTCTTTTTTTAATAAAAAATTCAATTCAAGCCACACCCAGTCAGCAAGCCACACCCACCCAGTCACATGACCACCAAACCACACCCATAAATTAGGTCACACCCACAGAACCGGTTGCTAAGAAATTTGAATTCTATGCCTGGGAATACTGAACATATTTCTTTCACACTATTAATACTGCTAATTCCCTTTTATATTCAATGCACGTTCTCTCAGCACCCATTCATTCTTGACTTTATTTGTTCTTGTTTTATAACACAAAATTTCTAAATCCCTGCCATATTTCAATTTAATTTTGTTTCTCCTTGTGTTCCTAATTCTGACTTCCAAATGACAGGGTAAACATAAGCATGTTTTTAAACATATTCATTTTCACTTCTTTTGACAAATATCAGGTTCTTGAAATAGGCAACCTAGTTTTTACTGCTATTTTTTCCACATCATAAAATGTCTGCATCTATTTGTGAAATGTAGTTTCCTTTCCACGAAGGTACACAAATTCATCCTTTGACCTAGCATTTGGTTATCAATGAATAATTTGCAATTGTTCACTTTTTTCTTTGTCAAACACAGCTATCTTGATCTATGATATCTTAATTTTCACTGACTATGTGATGCATTACACAGTCTATGTACAATTTTTGCAAATTATTTGTGTGCTCAGCCAATAACACAACATAACCTGCAAAATTACAGATATTTTTATATCTATTATCATACTCTTTTAACACAGTCACAAGCATTTAACATTCATATATCCTAAAACACATTAAATACCAGTGGAAATCACATATCTTTGTCTTATTCCTTATCTACATTGAACCATTTATTCACATGAATAGTTTAATTCCAGCATATACTTCTTTTATCAAAACGCAAAATTTTATTCATCAACCATCAGTAAGTGCCATGTTTCATAATCCAAGATTTTACACACACACACACACACACACACACACTTCTTCATCATGTTCACATGTGCCTGCATGACGTCTGCCTTGCATAAAGAAGCATTCCCAGATGTTGCTTATCATTCTCTCTTAAATCCTTCTGATGAGAATCTGCCAAACACATTTTCAGGTGCGCATAACAAAGTATCCTCTCCCCACACACACACACTCTTCTTTTCTTTCTTTATATATAAGGGACAAAAAATACTTCCAGTTCAAGGATAGATTTTGCACAAATATTAAATAGATTGCACCTCATACATAAACCACGTCCAGATTTTAATATTTTTGCTATGAGCACTAACACCTGCAACCTTTCCATTTTTCAACATTCTGTCAACATTTTTTAATCTGGAGCTTAATATTTTCAGTATTTCAGTTCTACTCATTACCATATTGCTATGACTTCCATCTAACCTCTACAATATTTTTTCCAGCACACATCCTAGATAATTTCATTTCTTTTGTTCTTATTTCCATTCACTCCAATAAAGGTTTCTTGTTTGCTTTAATTTTTGCCTACTTCCAAAGCATAAATATAAAATGTGCTTGTTTTTAGGAAAATTGCTGTTTGCTTGTTTTGGTCTTAATTATTTCTTGGTTTCATTAACTTTGTCCTTTGCATCTATTTTTTTATATTGTACAATACTTTCCCTTTACTACTTTCTAATTCCACGTCTTATTCTTTACATTCTGTATCATCTGATGGGTCCACCAGATGACTTTTTTCTGACTTTTGTGTCCATTCAGTTAAAGATTTTTATATAAAGCTTCTATTAAGTCAATGTATTGGGATACTAGTTTTAACTATGGTCTTATCACATACAGCATTCTCTGTCAATGGTTAATTCACAACTGCAATCAAAGTTCAGATTTACCCCAAATATACTTGTATTATTCTAAGTAAGTTACAATTTTTAATTTTAAAACTCCCTTGCCAGACAACTATTTGTCTCACCAATTAAGAAGTGTATAGGTAGTCCTCAACTTATAAGAGTTCATTTTATGGCCATTTGAAGTTACAACAGCTCTGAAAAAAGTGAGTTATGGCCATTTTTCACACTTACAACTGTTGCAGCATCCCATGGGTATGTGATCAAAATTCAGAAGCTTGGGAACTGACTCATGTTTATGACGATTGCATTGTCCAGGGGTCATGCAAGTAAAGTCAATGGGGAAACCAGACTTAGTTAAAAACTGCATCACTAACTGAACAAATGAAGTGGTTCACTTAACAAATGTGGCCAAAAAAGGTCATAAAATCAGGCTAAATTCACTTATCAACTATGTCAATTAGCAACAGAAATTTTGGGTTCAATTGTGATTGTAAGTGAGGACTACATGTAAATGATTTAGTAAAAAAAAGTAAGTCAATATACAGCTTAATTTAAAGTGAGTGTATAATACATTTGTTGACTTTGGAAGCCATATTAGCACCAGAAGCTTCCATGCTGCCACATTCCTCTGCCTGGGAAATTGGGAGGGGTATGTAGCCAGTATGTAGTTAGACATAATAGCATTCTTCTTTTCAGTCAAGGTCATGTCATCCTGCACTTGGTCAAGGAGTGGTTAGAGGAATGTTTCCAGTTGGGACGGATGGTGATTGGGCCATGTGATGGATTGAGGGGTGCAGAGGATGGGTCTTGGATTTTCAATTACTCTCAGATTCAGATTTTCCCAGATGTGACAGTATGACACATCTAATAAAATGGAATTTTGAGAAAATGCCTGTCTCAGGATTTTTGGAGTTGGACTTTGTTTTCTGGAATGCTGACAACATATATATTAGCTGTTTCAAACAATTTTATTCCAAAGTGGGATTTAAAAATTCTTATAAGGACATAACACGTGAATAAAATATATGCTAGAAATATGTGTACCATAATTAGAAAAGCTGAATTAATTAAAATTCCTGGTGAACTGGTTTATATTGGTTTACGTGCTGGGTAGTGTTCATTCTAATATAATAGGTATTGAATTATGGAATGGGCTTTGGAAAACGTTCCAAAGTTCTACCTAATGAGTAGAATGTTTATGCTTTTTTCAAAAAGAAACTTTTGATAGATCATGACGTATGTACAAAGAGCATGTTGAATGGCACAATGTCAGGAATTGATGGTCCAGTGTTACAAATAGTAAGACAGCATTTTTAGAAAAGGGTTCTTGGGTTTTTGAGTGTTTGTTTAATTTTTTTTTGAAACGCTGAAACAAATCAGCAATTAAAACAATGGAATCACTAGAACTATCTCCAAATTAAGGCAGAACATAATGCAAACTTTATTAAACTACAAGTTGATACTTTCATATGTTTCTGGCTCTGAAATCTGGCATTTATAGCTCAATAGTTGAAGGACACCAGATTTGGACACTTGCCTTAACGATTTCCAATTAAATTAACAAATATAACTTCCTTGCTTTGCTATCTATATTATAGGCTATTAGGTTTTGTTTATTTATTTATCTAGAAATATAAAATGTTTTAAATTTTTTGCAATTAACAAGAAAATGGAAATCTTCATATTACCAGAGAGTTTTGGCAGAAAGAGTGAAAACATTTTGGAACCATTGACTTCCGGTTGATATGAAAATGAAAAAGACACTATGAGAATATAAATATTTAACATTTTATTTTAAATGCAAACTAACATGCCCAGCATAATTATAGGAATTGAATAATATGCATGCTCCAAGCATAAAATGTTTTATGGCATCAGATAGCCACCCAGCCCTTTTATTTCTTTTGGCCAGCGATAAATAATGTTTTCATGCTTTGCAAATGTACAAAAAGATTACAGAGTGGAAATGCAGTGTGTATATCATTCAGATATTTTCCCAGGTGTTCACTTCCTACAAAATAATGAAGCCAATTTGCACAATTTTTGTAACCTGAATGTCTGAAGGCATAATATTTTTTGTTACTTTTTTCTAACTATTTAAGATTATTATTTCATAAAACTTTATGAAGTTTTTTACTTTATGAAAAAAATGTGCTATCCAATATGGTATCTGGAAAAATCTTCCATGTGGATATCAAAATTATAATATATTAACCAAAAATCAAAAGGAGTCAAGAAGCACCTTTTGAAATTAACAAAAGTATTTTGGCAAAATCTATTGAGTGGCATTGTTTATACTTTTTCAAAATTAATATAAATAAAAATAACATTTAGAAATATTGACAATGCATTTTAAGTCGCTTATCTTAATGGCTAATCCAAAATAAAGTTGCATAGTTTGTCTATTTCTATCCAAGCGATTTACAACATCACTCTGATAATACAAGTCCTATCTTCATTATTGGTAAATGTTGATATGCTAGCAAATTATTTTAACAAGAAAGCCTTCATGAGTAATTGGCCAAAATCTTTTATTTTCCATCCTTGCTACCCTTTTGTTTTTAAAATTCAGACTAACCAAATTGTAACAAGGCAATATATAGGAGCCTGATCAGTCTTTGTATCCTGGCTGGTAGAAATCATAAAGTTGTTTCTTCAAAGTTTTTCTCAGAAACTAAGAAAAGATTGTCTTACAGGAATTATTTTCCAACAGTGACCGCAATATGATTGACTTTTTTCTCAACATACACAAAAATCATCACAATAACATAATCCCCAATTATAACTTCAAAAAAGAAAATGATGATCTAACAGACAACAATCTCTCATCCCTTGATTGGCATTCTCTGTTCACTGGATGCAATACTGTTGAAGACCATTACAACATATTTTTACTTGAAGTCAAAAGAGTCATCAAACTATATGTACCAACAACTACTCCCAAAACAAACAAAAAAACAGATTACTCATAACAATAAGGAAACTTCAATCCAAAAAGAGATCACTCTGGCGGAGAAACAAATCTGGTCACATTGCCAATTTCAAAAGCCGATAGAAAAAATTGTCACCAGATACAGTCTGAATGCACCAATTATCACATTAAACAAGAGGAAAACCTACGCACCAATTCCATCCACGCTTTTTACAATTTTGTAAACAACAAACTAAAAGGCTCAAGGTCTATCCCACCCCTGATAGGACCTAATGGTAAAGACTGCAACGATGACACCATTAAAGCCAACATTTTTAACACATTCTTTAGCTCAGTATTTGTGAACAGCAATGGATCATGCCCAGTATTTCCTAGCTGAACCACAGAAAACTACAATGATCTAATACATATCAATTTTACAGAAGACATTGTTGAAAAAGCACCACACAATCTAAAATCTCTATCTATTGGACACAATCTCTATCTATTGGACCGGATGGAATATGTGCCTACTTCTTAAAAAAGCTATCCACTGCCATAGGAGAACCTCTAAGCATAATCTTTTAAAAATCTTTCAGGACCAGCTCCTTGCCTAACCTATGGTCACAAGCCACGGTCATCCCCATCTTCAAAAAGGGAAACCTCAGCCTATTTGAAAATTACAGACCAATCTCTTTATGCTGTGTCACCTGTAAAGTCCATGGAATCAATTATTAACCAATCCATCATCCTCCACTTAGAAACAAACAACCTACTCTCCAATAAACAATTTGGTTTAAGAAAAAAACTATTCTGTAATCTGCAACTCTTACACTGCCAAAACATATGGACTACACAACTCGATCAGGGCAGATCAATAGATGCAATCTACACAGACTTCTGTAAAGCCTTTGATTCAGTGGTACATGACAAACTACTCCTAAAACTAAAATCTTATGATATCTCTGGACAACTGCACAACTGGATAGAAACATTCCTGTCAAACAGAGAACAAATGGTCAAAAATGGGAGTGTCTGATCAAATTCTGTACCTGTCAATAGTGGTGTCCCCCAAGGCAATGTTCTAGGACCAACTCTCTTCATACTCTACATAAATGACCTCTGTGATCATATTAAGAGCAACTGCATTCTCTTCGCTGATGATGTAAAGCTGTTCATTACAACAGACAATACTGCTACCCTTCAAAAAGATCTCAACTATGGTCAAACAAATGGCAACTTTAAATCTCAACAAATAAATGCTACATATTGACAAACAAAATCAGAAAATAAAATACAAGATGAATAGTCAAGACCTTGTTGATCATACAAACTCTGTCAAGGATCTTGGAATATTCATCTTTCATGATCTAAGTGCTAGAGCCCACTGCATAGCCAAAAGGCATTAAGAGGTGTAAAACTACATAGCCAAAAAGGCATTAAGAGTTGTTAACCTAATCTTACGTAGCTTTTTCTCTGATAATATCACACTACTAACTAGAGCATACAAAACATTTGCTAGACCAATACTCGAATACAGCTCATCAGTCTGGAACCCACATTACAGTTGAGAAAGTCCAGAAATATTTTACAAGAGTTCTCCACTCCTGTAGAATACCTTATGCCACCAGATTTGAAATTCTAAACCTAGAAAACCTTGAATTATACCATCTTCGGTCTGATCTGAGTATGGTATATAAAATCATACATTGCAATGACTTACCTATCAATGAATACTTCAGCTTCAACCATAACAACACAAGAGCACACAATAGATACAAACTCAAGGTTAATCGCACCAAACTTGATTGCAGGAAATACGACTTCAGCAACAGAGTGGTCAATGTCTGGAATACTCTACCTGACTCTGTGGTTTCTTTCTCAAACCCCAAAACCTTTAACCTTAGACTGTCTTCTATTGACCTCACCCCTTTCCTAAGAGGTCTATAGGGGGCGTGCATAAGTGCACCAATGTGCCTACCATCCCTGCCCTGTTGTTTCTTTTTTCTTTTATATGTACCCATTTCATGTTTTCATAACTATGTATATACTTATACTTATTATCTTGTAAGCAATTGACAAATCAAAATAAATAAAAAATAAAATAAAAATAAATTACTTTTTTGTGTGAATTGATTTTACTTCAAAAACATAAATCCATCTAGAGATAACAGAATAACAAAGTTGGAAGATATCTTGAAAGTTTCCTTGTCAAATCCTCTGCTCAAGTCCAAGACAATATTCAATTCCAGACAAATAGCTATCCAATCTTTTCTAAAAGCATCCGATGACAGAGTTTCCACAACTTCTGAAGGCATGCCGTTTCTGGTTCATTGTTCTTACTGTTAGGAAATTTCCTGTTACTTCTAGGTTGATTTCCTATTTGATTAGTTTCCACCCATTGCTTCTTGTCTTTCCTTCTGGTGCTTTGGAAAATAACTTGAGCCCTTCTTCTTTGTGGCAGCTCCTCAAATACTGACTAGATTACAGATTCCCAATTTCTGCAACTACTGTTCATATATTATAGCTTCCAGTCCCCTGATCCTCTTTGTTGCTCTTTTCCGCACTCTTTCCAGAGTCTTTTGTAATATGGTGATTAAAACTGGATGCAGTATTCCAAGTGTGGTCTTACTAGTTTATAAAATGGTACTAATACTTTATATGATCTTGATTCTATCCCTCTATGATGCAACATAGGATTACATTGATTGTTTTGGATGCTGCTCATATTTAAGTGATTATCTACTAGGACTCCAAGATTCCTTTCAGAATTACTGATATTGAGCAGGCTTAACCTAATGTGTACAGTACCTGTACAATTGCTCGCTCTAGCCAAAGTGTAAAACTTTACTTTTCTTTATATTGAATTTCATTTTGTTCTATAAAGCCCAGTTTTCAAGATTGTTGACATTCATCTGGATCTTGAACCTATCTTCTGAAGTGGCTATTCCTGCCAGTTTAGTGTCATTTGCAAATTTGATGAGTTCTCCTTCTATTCCCTTATCTCAGTCATTTATGAAGATGGGTCAATAATAGAATCTTGGAGTACCCCCTGCTTACTCACTTCCATGTATAGTGGATGTAGTTCCATTAAGGACTAGACATTGAATGTAGTTTGTCAGCAGTTGCAAATCCATTTGCGGTGATGCTTTTTACATTTTTCTAGCTTACCAAAAATCAGGTTGTGACCTTCTTTGTCAAACATCTCATTGAAACCCAAGTATACTATGTCCACAGCACTTTGCTGATTCATTAATTTAGTCTCTTTGTAAAAAAAATGGAAGGATTTTCAATTTCAACCTCCTGGAGGACGATGAAGACTTCAGTCTTCCCTAA
The DNA here is from genome assembly GCA_015471245.1 of Laticauda colubrina. Taxonomy (NCBI): domain Eukaryota; kingdom Metazoa; phylum Chordata; class Lepidosauria; order Squamata; family Elapidae; genus Laticauda; species Laticauda colubrina. The sequence continues at coordinate 13,851,664 of BLBF01000039.1, read as the reverse complement.
GGCATTGGGCTATGATGGGAGTTGAACTGGGAAGATGATGGATCTTGGGGCAAGGGTAGTTTGTTTTTAGCCATGTTTTTATGAATTGTTGTATGCTATCTAGAATCATCATATAAAATAGACAGCCATATAAATTCTATAAATATATAAATGCTTTTCATATTAGAGATAATTGCAACAAGAAAAATGTAATTACATATGCAAATATGGTTTACATTCTATGAGTAAATTAAACACAGAGCAAGAATTACTTAGTGAATGCTGAAATATTCCATGTTTTATGTACTTACAAATAGCCTGAAGGATAAAATCAGATCTTAAGAATAAAGAAGAAACATTAAGGGAAAAAACCCCAGAATCTGAAACATTCATACAAACCACCAGCACATATTAAGATAATAAACTTTTACTGAGATAAGACACAGAGACAGAACAAACAAAAATGATATGCAAAACTTTAAAGAAATAGACGAACAATACAACAAAGAGAAGATTTATAAACTAAATCTATAACATTTATACCATGTTATAATGTAAAGGAAAATTGGCACAAAATGTTTTACAGATAGTGTTCGCCTCTGTCAGTAATATCTAAGATAGACAAACCATACAGTCATAAATGTTGTAAATGAAACAACATTTTACCACATGTGATAAACATTTTTAAAAAATTGACTTATTGAATATTGAAATTAAACTTTAATTACTAGTGTTTTGTGAATCAGTTATGCAATTGCAAGATTTTTTTCAAGAAATGATAATAGGGATATCAAAAGATCAGGTAGTCTTGAATTATTCATTAGTGGAAATAAATGCATTCAGTTCATTTTAAAATGACTAAATAGAATTCAGAATTTAGATTTAAGAGCTAACTCCTAATAGTTCTTAAAGAATAAAAAATTCTTCCCACAGAATTGCCCCAAAATTCAGCTTAAAAAGTGCTATAGAAAGAAAATTACTGATAGGTATAAGGTAGCAGCATTTTGATATCAGTTGTAATAAAAACAGAAAAACGTTTGATTGTTGTGTGTTAACTTTGTCACAGTGAAAACTACAAATTAGAAAAATAGTCATGAGACTGCAGCTTCTTCACTTCCTTATACTTACTGTAGCTATTCTAGCAGCCATATTCAATCCTTTCTTGTGTTTCTCTCATTACTTCATGTTGTTTATTTGATTTAAGTAAACAAAATGAAGTGGACAGAGAGAGAGGAGGAAGAAAAGAAATACAGAATACACTACAAGTATTATATTAAATATGCAAAGTATTGGGATGTGGAATTACATAAAATTTCTGTTGTAAATGATATTTCCTTATTCATTCTATAATAAATCTATTGTCTTGTTATTTTTCCCTAGATGAACTATTTATATCCCAGGAATATTTTTAGAATGTAGAAAGTAGAACAGTTATGGTAGAAAAGAGAGTGGGCTTTGTGCACTAGGGAAATTTTTGTAACTCTTGAATTCATAAATATTCATACTTGCATGCAGTTTTCATTTAAGTCAGGTAGTAGCTACCTGACCAGTACATGGCTGTATGTTTGATTTACAGATTGACAAGTATTATGCTATCAAGTACTGTGCCAACCTTTTTCATTACTAAATCACAGTTTGGGTAAATGCAAATCTTGTGCTTATTTCATAAAATTAAACAATCCAATCTTCATCCAAAAATGTTCTTGAATCAAATATATAGCTTTTATTCATTGCATATCCATGCTTGAATGCATGGATTCATTGTGCATCCATGCTTGAAAGCTTCAAGTATCAACAACTTACAATAATCAATGAAAATCCATTCATGAATAAAATATTGAAATACTTTCAAAAGCATGTGTGTGAATATTACCTCTTTAATGTTTTCATTTTTGAGCTAACTGCATTTGTTTTTCTTGCAATACTGTTAATATACTAAATTATATTTTATGGGAATAGGACAATAAAATGAATTTTTTCTAGCCAAATCACTTGTTAGTTTTATGATTTTATTCTCCATGCACTTCATAGATTTTAAGAAATAGAATCAAGTAATTCAGCAAATATGTTGCATAACTAATGGTAGTTAGTGAAGTTTTAAAAACATTACTTAACATGCATTGGGCAACAAGAATCCATTTGCTATCCAACCCAACATTGTGGAAATTTTTTATATCATTTGTCAAGTGAAATGGGAAACGAAAATCTAAATCTAAAATCAATATTAAAACACCAATTAATTTGGATGGGGAAGATGAAGGAGATAGTCAGGAAATAGAATGTTATCACAAATGTCTGTTATTTAAATACTATAACATCACCTGAAATAAAAAGATGCAATAGGGCTAGAAAAGAAAAACAAAAATATTCCACATATGGAGAAAATAAAAGTGACTCTTTTTACAGAGGTGTAGGGTGAAGGATATGATGAAGTTGAATAAAATTGTGAATGATTTAGAATAAGCGAATGGGAAACAGCTGCTTGTCCAGTGTCGTAAGAGATGCTTGGTGCATATATTATTGTCAAGTACATTCTGTACAACCTCTAAAAGCATATGTTTATTTAGGGTGCAGTTCAGTTTACTTCTTTGATTTATTGTATGGCATGTGGTCATTTCTTTTAGTCCTGCACTGCTTAATTTTAATATCTGTCACCTTAGCCATTTCATTCTTTGGTGGCACAGTGGTTAGAAGGTATCACTGCAGGCTACTTCTGCTGACTGCCAGCTGACTACAATTTGGCAGTTCAAATCTCACCAGCTCATGGTTGACTCAGCCTTCCATCCTTCCAGGATCGGTAAAATGAAGACCCAGATTGCTGGGGGCAATATGCTGACTCTGTAAACTACTTAGAGAGGGCTGTAAAGCGCTATGGAGTGGTATGTAAGTCTAAGTGCTATTTTTATTGCTATTCTGCTAATGGATAGGACTGACTCTGGATTTTATATTAATCTTTAATACTAACACATTACATATGTTAACGTAATGTAGCAATGCAGCCTCTTTAGGAATCTCCAGAGGTTACCATTAAATTGTATGTATACAATTATTTGTTTATTCGTGTCAGAAGTGCCACAATAAAAATTATATGACATAAAATTTAAAATAAAAGATTAAAATATGTATCAAATAAATAGATTTGGTCACAAACCAGCAACATTATTTTTTTCTGTTGTGCTATCATAAGGGCTTCATGCGCACACTGATCGAGACACAAAGGGCAGGAATACATATGTGTTGTTTTCTGCACGTCACCACCATTGCAAAAAACAGAAGCCACTGGATAGCCCCATTTGTTCAGAGTATCCCTGGATCCTGTTGTAACTATGAAGAATATATTTATTGGTTCATAAAGTGTAAATAATATTACTTGTCTTGCAATAATTTAATTAAAATTAAATCAAAATATAAATTAACACAAGTGTAAATTTTCACTGATTCTGTAAATATATGGAACATAGTGCCATCAATATATTACTTAAATGCCTCAAAAAGGTGGAATATAAATCTAATAAATAAAAATAGAAATAATAAGAACAGTGTGTGCAACAGTGGATCTCCTGAAAATCTTTAACAGCTGGAAGGTAGATATTAATGATAGCCTTTAACTCTTTCTCTATCATTTGGTATAGATTACTGGTGGAATGCTGGAATTTTCAGATGCAGCCTCTGGAGGGTTCATATATTTGGTATATATGGATATATGTTTTCTATATTTAATAATCTGATGTAATATTGATGGCATGGCACACATTCAAACATTTAAACGATGCTATATTGAACTTATTAAACTGTTCAAACATTAAGATTAACTTCTATACTTGACTGGGAAATAGTTCATTGAATTAAAGAGGCTATATAAAGTTCACATTATTTATAAGGTATATTGTTCTAGATTTTCATATGAATCTTGTTCAGAAGTGAGCATAGACTTGCTGCAGGCACTGATTTTATTCATACCTCTTCCTTTCCTGGTGGTAACTTTAATATTAATCAATCTACAAATTCAAGGCTTTCAATTCATGGAAGATTTTTTTTCTCAGTTCTAGAAGAGACTTAAAGACCTTTCTATACCTGTGAGCATTAATTTTCATTGGTTTTGCAAAACAGCCTGTACTTTTTATTTCAAAAGTTTATTATTACTTTAATCGAAGTTTCAAGTTAGCTTCGGTACATGTTACTTCCTTAGCCCATTAATCTACTTTACTGTCATTTTTGTATGATGGATATTTGTAATTTATTACTACAGCAGTATAACTGGATATTATCACTACAGTGTACATAGTAAGTGATATTCCCTTTTGTAATGGATCTGGGATTTAATATTTTCCTAAATCTAAAGCTTAAGAAATAAAGTGCAGCCATTTGATAGTCTTTTGGTTATGCTATCTCAAGCCATTGGCTCTCCTTGCTGTTGTCCCATATGGTTGTCCCATATTCTGGTTTCTCCCAAAAGCTGATTAGATAACACAGATTATGTTATCCATGCAGTCATGTATATGGACTTCTGATACAGGCCCAGAATTGAAAAAGGTATATGTTGTGAATCAGCTAGCTTTTTCAATTCTATCATAGTGTTATTTTAGCTAACATGTTGAAAATATATGTGTTTGTGTTATTACATTGCATGGAGAAAATCAACACTATTTACACATATAAACAAACATTTCAACTCAAGAAATGGAGGAATTATGTAGAACATTTTATTTTTATGAGGGAGAACAAAGAATGTTCATAAATATTATTACCTTTATTGTCAGAGTACAACATGTGTACAGTGAGATTGGCTGAGCCTCCCTTTGTGCAACTCCCCCAACACAATTCACAGTGAAGACAGAAGTCCCTAACCCAGTCCCAATCTTATTGTCTGTTTTTTGTTTGTTTTATTTATTTGTCAATTGCTTACAAGATAATAGGTATAAGTAAAAACATAGTTATGAATACATGGATGCATATAAGAAAAATAAAAAATATATAAAAGAAATAATAGGACAGGGATGGTAGGCACGTTGGTGGACTTATGCACGCCCCCTACAGAACTCTTAGGAAAGGGATGAGGTCAACAGTAGACAGTCTAAGGTTAAAGGTTTGGGGGTTTGGGGAAGAAACCACACAGTCAGGTAGAGTATTCCAGACATTGACCACTCTGTTGCTGAAGTCATATTTCCTGCAATCAAGTTTGGTGTGATTAACCTTGAGTTTGTATCTATTGTTTGCTCTTGTGTTGTTATGGTTGAAGCTGAAGTATTCATTGAGAGGTAGGACATTGCAATATATGATTTTATACACTATACTTAGATCGGACCAAAGGTGGCGTAGTTCTAGGTTTTCTAGGTCAAGAATTTCAAGTCTGGTGGCATAAGGTATTCTGCAACGAGTCGAGGAGCGGAAAACTCTTCTTGTGAAATATTTCTGGACTTTCTCAACTGTGCTAATATCAGATTTGTAATGTGGTTTCCAGACTGATGAGCTGTATTCGAGTATTGGTCTAGCAAATGTTTTGTATGTTCTAGTTAGTAGTGTAATATTACCAGAGAAAAAGCTATGTAAGATGAGGTTAACGTCTTTTTGGCTTTGTAGTTATAGTGGGCTCTAGCACTTAGGTCATTTGAGATGAGTACTCCAAGATCCTTGACAGAGTTTGTATCATCAACAAGGTCTTGACTATTCAGCCTGTATTTTATTTTCTGATTTTTTTTTTGCCAATATATAAGACAGAGCATTTATTTATTGAGATTTGAAGTTGCCATTTGTTTGACCATTCTGATACATAATCGAGGTCTTTTTGAAGGGTAGCAGTATTTTCTGTGGTGTTGAATAGCTTTACATCATCAGCGAAGAGTTGCTCTTAATATGATCACAGAGATCATTTATGTAGAGTATGAAAAGAGTTGGTCCTAGAACACTGATAGAATTTGATATTTATTACACTATGTGACCTTGTTGCACAGCGCTCTGGCCCTGCAAGTTTATCATACTATGTTGGCATGAAGTTATTTTTTGTTCAGAAGTCTGACAGCCTACAGGTAGAAACTGTTCTTCGGCCTGTTGGTATGGCTGGCTATGCTTCTATATTTCCTACCAATGGTAGGAGAGTGAAGAAGTGTGATCGGGATGTGAGTTGTCCCTGAGAATTTTCCTCACTCTTCTAAGGCAGCAAGCCCTAGCGATGTCATCTAGTGTTATCAGGGAACAGCTTACGATGTTTTGTGCTGTGCTCACCACCCTCTGTAATGTCTTTCTATCCATCGCTGTCAAGCCAGCATACCACACCATAAAGCAATATGTGAGGATGCTTTCTATTGTGGACCGGTAGAAGGAGGTCATCAGTCGTCGTTCCACTTTATTCTTTCACAAGACCCTAAGGAAATGCAGTCTCTGGTGGGCCTTTCTGGCCACTTGATCCAGTCCCATACCATAAGCTGTTCTTTCACAGATGCATTTGCCTTTTGCCAGGGAGTTGTACAAAAATATCAAAATTCCAGAAAAAATGCCTTATTTTAAGCATGAAACCAAGATTTGGCTTCAATTTAGCTTCCTTTCCAAATCAAGCCATTTATATTTTCTTTCTTGCTGCATTTAAGAAATGTGAAATAAATTATTCAAATAGTAAAATTACTCTAAGAATTTTCAGTTCCCCTATCTCCACATTTCCCCCCTTTTTTTTGATACTAGCACAATTAAAAACAGATCTAATTATTTCAAAAAACAGATGAATTCAAAACATATTTAGAATTAAGGCACATATCCAATCAATGGACAGCAAAAAAAAAATTCTACTGTGAGGTTCGGATTAAATTAGTTTCTTGTTTCTTTTTAATTGATATACTGGGCAAATGCACATAAAGATAAAGACTATGTGAACTTATGACCACAATGGAGACCAGAATCTTGATCACTGAGCAAGGTATCATTAAGCGAGATGTTACATGACTGCTTTGCTTAATGACTACAATCCCTGCACTCCTGGGTGCAGCTGTTCTCATGGGTCAGTAAGCAGATAGAATCCAAAGCAAGGAGCATAAGGTGGCTTGGGGAGGGGGAGGAAGACCCTGGGAGGCTCAGCATAGGTGAATGTCTTTCCACACAGGGACTGAAAACCCTCCCTGCCAAAATCCAAGAAGAATTTTTATCTTCCAAGTGATGAGACACTTGTGAATGGCCTCACACGATGCTTCCTAAGGCTTCCTAAGGCCTCCCTATCACCCTGAGGCATCCAGCACTCCTTACCTTACCATATTGCATCTCCACTCTGGTGCTTAAAATTCTGCTTGCAAGTAGGATTTTAAGTGCCAAAGCACAGAGGCAGTAAGGAACACAGGATATATCAGGGGGTGTGGGGGACCCTCGAAATCCCTGGCAGATGCCTCATGCAAGTGTCTCTCTGCTCTGGGGCTTAAAATCTAAGCCAAAATAATTCAAGCAAAAAGCACTGGGGAAACTGACAGACAATATTTAAAATGGTGAGGTGCTTGCAGGTGCTTGGCAACCAGTTGTAAGTATAAATGGGTTGTTAAATGCCCAGATTACAATCATGTGACCATATATAGTACAGAGGTGTTTTATAGGCTGTACAAATTGATTCTGGATTTAGAGGTTTCTCTGCCGTTGGGAGTCAGGTGGTATATAAACATAATATAGCACAACATAAATAACATTATAAAATGCAATAGAATGATGTCATTTCTACTCATATGCTTTGAAAATGATTCTAAGGTCACTGAATGGTTTTTATATCATAACATGCTTTGGATTGAAAATCTTTTATAAATACTACTTTTAGAGGTATGCTGGGTGCAATAAAGCTGCCTGTGATGCATTGTAAATCATGGCAGACAATTCATGAGATGTCCAGCTTCTTGAGCTGAGCCAGACAATGGTCTGAAAGGAAGTTTTACATCCTTCTCACCTCATGTCCTTCAGAAATTCTGGGATTGCATCTTCCAGAATTTCCAGGCTCCTTGACCAGCTGAGCATTCTGGCAGTTGCAATCGCATCTTATCTGGAGGACACCATGTTAAATAAGGTTTTTTTGTGATAAGATTAGAGACTGGAGATGGTCTTTGATGTTATTTACGACCTTCACTATTTCCACATCTTCATAAGGATTGTGTTTCCCTTAGTGGTTTTTCATGTCTTTGGGAGCCCTAAAACTTGCACACAAACACTCAACAGTGGAAATATAAGATACTGTACGTGACCTTATGGGTGGTTACTAACATTCTGTACTGTTCTGTTAGCATGTTACCATGTTTCATCTGTAAAAATAAAATGCTTCTGATGTAATGGCACCTCAGTCTGAATATGCATCTGCCTCAATATTACTTTAAAGTATTGCCATTAATACCAATTGTTTGTAGTACAGTGCTTTGAAAGGCCTATATGTAAGTCAGAGAAAATAAAAGAGGTGCTAGTGAACTTATGTAATACATTTATACACTGAAAATTAAATTATATATTGCTAGCAGTTCAGGGGATTCAGATCAGGGGTGAAGAATTCTGGTTACCACCGCAAAGGACTAAAAGGTTAGGCTTTATAGACTTGGCCATAAGTAGTTTTATGATTCACATTTTAATTGATCCTAGAGAACATAATATTGGTTCCATTAGAATAACAAATATACCTTTGTGTTCATTGCTAATCCCAGATGAAGGATTTATCTAGTGATCCAACTAGAATATCTGGAAACAAACAGCTTCTCTTCTCTTTCAGCTACTCCATTAAATGGGAACATCCATCTTGGCCAAGGATACACAATCTGGCTAAAACATAATTTTGTTGGTTAGATGACAATCTAATGATTTTCAAGAATTTGACAGTCTGGTTCTGAAAGCCCCAGTATTAACTGGCACTCTGGCCACCTATATAGGTGAAAGATCCTGTGTGTGTGTGTGTGTGTGTGTGTGTGTGTATGTGTATGTTTTCTTAAGTTTTTGCAGGTACTTACATGTATGGTATTCAGCTTTGTTCGGGTATTTTCCCATGTCATTATAGTTGTGCTTTTAAAGTTGTAGCAATGTTTCAGCAGAATCTCATCTGCCATCATCAGGCTTTTGTATTGTGTTCACCACAGATGAACCCAGTACAGAAGCCTGATGATGGCAAATGAGATTCTGCTGAAACATTGCTACAACTTTAAAAACACAACTATAATGACATGGGAAAATACCCAAACAAAGCTGAATTATACATATACATACATACATACATACTTGTTTTCTTAGGCTTTCGTGGGTACTTACATGTGTGCTGTTTAGCTTCCTTCGGGTATTATCCCACGTCATTGTAGTTCTGTTAAAGTTGTAGCAACGTTTCAGCAGAATCTCATCTGCCATC
>BLBF01000039.1:13816152-13832348 GCA_015471245.1 Laticauda colubrina | reverse complement strand
TGTGTGTGTGTGTGTGTGTGTGTGTGTGTGTGTGTGTGTGTGTGTTTAAGTTTTCGCGGGTACTTACATGAATGCAGTTCAGCTTCCTTTGGGTATTATCCCACGTCATTGTAATGCTTTTAAAGTTGTCGCAATGTTTCAGCAGAATCTCATCTGCCATCATCAGGCTTCTGTATTGAGTTCGTCTGTGAATCAGGCTATCACAGCCATCTCAGTTTTAAATTTGAGGCTAGCCTACTGCTGAGCCAGAATGTTTTTTTCTTCATCCTGATTGTTTGGGAGTCTTGGTCTGTGTTTATTGGTCTTGGAGTTTGCTGTGTTCTGCTTGATTGGTGTTTCTAATTTCTTCTGTCTGTTTTGTGGCTTTTATTGGCTAGCAACATTGTGTTCCTGTATTGGAGGCTTTTAGAGCAGCTTGGCTCTGAGTAAAAGGACGGCTATCATTTTTTAGGAAGCTAGGTTTCATCTGGGTGCCTGGTTGGTGTGTGTTTGAGCTGGAGGTATCAGGGTGAGCCTGACTCACAGACGACCTCAATACAGAAGCCTGATGATGGCAGATGAGTTTCTGCCTAAACGTTGCAACAACTTTAAAAGCACAGCTACAATGACGTGGGATAATACCTGAACTTATAAACATTTAGACATTACATTTATTTATATACATATATAACAACTGAAAGCTGTTTTGCTTATATTGTCTTTGTAGCCTCAGTCCTAGACTTGACCTTCCAAATGGATAACATTGCATTTGCTTTGCATTTTAGTGTAGTGTAGCACTTCTTTCTTTAAGGCTAGGTCCCACTGGCTGACGGACGCAAAACGTATGCAAAAAGGACACAGCAGACGAGCAAAATTTCGGGAGTGGCTCCATCCATTGTCATTCGCTCCCAAAAGTGGTGAAAATTTGCATAAACAGAACAGAAAAGAATGGAAAAGAACGGACGGGGTAGTATGTAGTGAGGATGTTAAGTGGCTGTTCATAGGAAACCTAGCAGATGACAGTGGATGGAAGCGGATGACACATCTAAAGGAGTTCCAGGGGAGAATTGAGAAATGGACGCCTAGCGGAAGGGGCGGATGAATAGTGGATGAAGTGGATGCATCACGGACACCTATAGGAAGCAAAGCGGATGTGGGGAGTATGAATTGCATCAGCTCCGCGGATATAAAAGGATGCAGCTTGCACGCAGTCAGCATTCAGAGGAAAGACATGCTTCCACAAACATCTTGAAAGAACAGCATGGTTCGGCAGTCAGGGAAGAAGAAGAAGCCGGTGCCTTCTCATGCCAGCCCTGGCAAGGACAGAACCAGCATCCCATCCCCTGGCACTGACTCTGAAGTTGCTGGTGCTGCTGGTGCTGCTGGTGCTGCTGGTGCTGCTGCTGCTGTTACTGCTACTGCTACTGCGACTGCGACTGCTGCTGCTGCTGCTGCTGCTGCTGTGGTGGACCAGGCCCAAGGCCCTCAAAGCCCTTCTGCTGAAGGCCCTGCTGCTCAAGCCCCTGAAGGCCCTGCTCAAGCCCCTGCCAGAGGGAGGAAGAGGCAAGGGAAGGAGAAGGGAGAGAGGAAACAGTACACCATTTCCAAGGAGCATGAGGAAGTGGTGCTGGAATGGCTGAGGGAGAACAAGTACCTCTGGAGAAAGGGCCACAGATGCTATCGTGACACAAAGAAGAAACAGGCAGCTTGGAGAGACAAGGCAGAGAGCCTGGGCTACACTGCAGATGTACTCCTGGGATGGTGGAAGCACATGCACACCTGGTATGGCAAGCTACATCTCAAAAAATCCGGGCAGGCCACTGTCAAGCTCACTGACCGGGAGATGTACGTCATGGCCAAGTGCAGCTTCCTGGAGGGTGAGATCCGCCACCGAGGAGCAGCCCCTCTGACACCCCTCTCCCTCAGACAGCCCACAGACAGCCAGTCCTCTTCCAGCCAGGAGCCAGCTACTCTGTCCAGGCAGGTGTCTTCAGAGAGCCCCACAGCAGAGACCCCCCGATAGCTGCACACCCCATGCCGGAGGACTTGGAGGATCCCCTGTAACATATGGAGGAAGAAGCGACAGCCACCAGAGAACAACGCACCCTCACCCCTGCCCCCAGCTCCACAGGATGCAGGCAGAGAGGCAGACTGGAGGTCCAGAGCCACACTGTCCTGTTGGAGATCAGGGACACAATGAAGACCAGCACAGAACTTCTCTCTCAGCTGGTCCACTTGGACAGAGCATCCGCGAGCCACCACACCTTCATCACCTACGTGAAACACACCCTCAGGGCCCTGCCTGAGGCCCAGTACCAGGTGATGAAGGAGAAGATAACAGCACTTCTGCACAACTCTCAAGGCCCAGCTGAAGCTGCTCCTACCCAGTCCAGGTCTGCTCCTCCACCCCAGGCAATGTCACAGCCCTTCCACAACTTTCAACAGCCTCTCACCTACCAAGGCTACGACTACCAGGACTTCCCACAGCAGAAGCAGACCTTCCCAGTCTAGGCCCAGGTTCATTGCACGCCACACCTCGCCCAGCTGCAGACCAGAGAGCCCCACAACACTTCTCCTTCCTCCACCCCACAGCCAAGCCCATCAACGGACAATCTGTCATCAGTCTTGGGCATCACATCTCAGGTCCTTGATAAGGGGCCTCTTAACCTCACGGGACTGAGTCAGCTCTCGGACAGCTTCCTGAACACACCATCCCCTGTTGTACCCTCAGGGCCAAGCAACCCAATGGCGCCTCAGACCAGCACTCAAGCCACAGCCACCTCCACAGTCCCTGCCCGCTTAACAGCTGAGACCATGGACATGACTCAGAGTGACTGAGAATAGTGCCAGAGACTGAGTTGTTATTTGTTCACTTTATCTTTGCTTAAGACACTTGACTTGGTTCCTTTTGCTTTTTTAATAACATCACACAGTTTACTAAAGACAGTTAATAAAGGTTGTCTTTGCTTAACACACTTAATTCAGTTTACCTGGTTCATTTTGCTTATTTAATAAAGTCATAAAGGTTACCTAAGAAAGTTAATAAAGGTTATCTTTGCTTAAGACACTTGGTTCATTTTTTTTACTTAATAAAGTGTTAGTGAAATCTTTTAACAAATGGTTAAGCCTTTGCATGATTGTGGGATAGATAAGGATAGTTGTGGGACAGATCAGGATAGTTGTGGGATAGTTAAACCTCCAGTACAAGCATAGTGGGACTGTATGGTCCACCATCCCAGCTGCCACACATATGAACCTTTATTATAAATAACAATTTATTCATTGATCAACACATTTCAAAATAAACAAAGGTCTTTATTAATGCCCTATTCATTGTAGGAGCATTCAACATACATGGCACAATCTCATCAGTGTTATGTGACAGGATCAAGGAAGCATCCATTAATCATCTATCATCCTGTCTTGCCACTCCACTGCTCCAGCTGGGGAGTTGCACCAGTGTCTCAGGAGGTTGCGCTGCTTCTTCCCTTCACGTGAAGCTCTGTTGGGGCCTTGTACATCCACAGTGTCTATCATGTTACATCCTTGCCTCCATTCCCCAGGCTCCATGTCCCCATTCCCTTGTTGACAGTCCACAAGTCTGTTCTGCAACACTGGGTAGCGGGTGCGAATGAAATTTTGCAGGATGCAGCAAGCTTCCACGATGCTCCTCACAGTCTCTGGGTGATGCTGCATGGTGGTGAGAAGTACCTGGAACCTGTTGGCCAGGATGCCAAAGGCGTTCTCCACCACCCATCTTGCCCTGGACAGCCTGTAGTTGAAGATCCTCTCTTCACGGGTGAGGTATCTTGAACTGTACAGCTTCATGAGGTAGGTTCTGAGGGAGAAGGCATCATCACCAGCGATGAAGTAGGGCACATCTTGTGTGTCATTGGGTAGGGGGTCTGGATCTGGAAAACCCATGATGAGGTTGCATTCCAGCCCATCCTTGAGGTCACTTGCATTGTATACCTGGCTATCTGAAGCTGACCCGTTGCTTGAATCATTGATGTACATGAACTTGTAGTCAGCATCAACCATGGCAAAGAGGATGATACTGAAGAAGCCCTTGTAGTTGAAATAAGTGGATCCTGAGTTGGCTGGAGCTTTGCAGGCCACTTGCTTCCCATCTATGGCTCCAATGGTGTGGAGAAAGTTCCACCTCTGATACCACTCTTCTGCAAGTTTCCTCCAGCCTTGTTCAGTGGTGGGGCATTTGCGGTCCTCCTCCAGGTATTCTTCGATGATGGCCTGCACCACTTCTCTGACCACTTTGCTGATGCTGTTGTGTGGCACTCTCCAGGCATACTACATGTTTCTGTGTATGGTTCCAGAGGCCAGGTGCCACAGAGTCAGTGCCACCTTCAGTCCAGGGTCCAGGTTGGAATGGAAGTTGGTGCTAGGCTTGGTCAACCTGGGTCTCAGATGCTCTACAAGTTCGTCAAACATGGCTAGTGGCATCCTCATGAAGTGATGGAATGCATGAGGGTCTTCATTCCTCAGCTCCACCATCAACTGGTCATACAGTTCAAATTCCATTCTTCTCACAATCCATCCTCGAACCCACACAGCTCTTCTGAAGCTCTCCTTCTTCTCCTTCTGTATAAAAGGTGAAACAGTCTGAACGGGGTTTGGTTCTGGTGATGAATGAGCGCAGCTACCATACGGACTGTGTCATGATCCATGGTGGAGAACAATGGATGATGTGGAAGACCAAGACCAAGAGTGAAGAGGTCTGTACAACATGGCTGCTGGACTCAGACTGAGATCCAGATGATTTCCTACCCCTTTTTATAGGAAATATTGGTAGTCTGCTATGGGGCCTTCTACATCCTCTAGACATACTGCAGACATCCAAAATATCCGAGATACATCCCAGATACAAACGTTTTGTCTGTTTTAATCCTTTATATACGAGATGCATACGCTACATCCTTTCTATTTCCGTGCTACTAACGCTGTGTGGACGTTCCGTGTACCATTCGTTTCCTTCCTCTTTCTATTTTCAGCTGCAGCAGAAGTGAGTTGCAAGGATGGCCAGAGGATGCAGAGAGGATACAGCGGACGTTTAATGGATTTTAACGGACATACAACGTTTGTTGCCCATATATGTCGTGGATGTACATCGTACATGGTGGAAAGTTCATCCGTTCAAAAAGTTTTCTGCAGCTCAAAACTTCTTGTGTGGATGAATCCTCAGTGAATGGATGCTCGAGGGATAGAGCGTATGAAACACGTATGTAGTGAGTACACAACGGATGCATAGTGTTTTCCAATGGATGGCAAGCTTTTTTTCACATTTTACATCCTCTTTGCATCCGTTGGTGCAGTGGGACAGGGGCTTTAACTGTGTTATATTTCCAACATATAAATCCTATGACTCCACTTTTCCATAGACACATTTCATAAAGAAAAGCACACAATACTGTTTGCAAAGAACTGTTTGCAACAAATGATAAGATAAAGACATTTTTCCTCTGGGCTTGTTTTGAAGAACAGACTAATCTGCTCAAAGTGATAACTTTGTGGAGTTTTCTTGCTCACTTTCCTTCATCTGTGCTTGGCTGTAAGAAAACATTTAATGTATGATGGAAACTAATTCACATATAACTTCTTTGAGATCAGAAATTTCTTATCTGATTCATATGCAATAAAGCATAGGATATTTAATCTTCCCTGCCTTTAACCTATTGCCATGGAAAAGGAAGATGTAGGTATTCAATATTATTTGTAAATCAATTAATCCTGTGGGTAGAATGCAAATTAGACAAATGAGATGTATCTATTTTGACACAGTGGAAAAACTTCTGGGGTTCTCTTGGTTATATGAAAATAATTCCTCCCCATTAAAAGTAAAAGTTTTACTTGATTGATGATTTTAGACTGATTGAACACATGGCAAAAACTGAGGCAGAATGAATTGGGAGAAAAGTTTTAACTAGGCTAAAATGGAGATGGACATTGATTTGCACTTATGGTAAACTTAATATTTATATCTCGGTGCTGTTATAATTAGTAATTCCCTAGATGAATCTCTTGTTTGTAATTTAACACAGTCTAATAAATGCAACCAACCAACCACCACCACGAAACTGAAAAATTGGAAGTGGAAAATTACATTGTATTAGAATAACTTTATGTCGTGATTTCATTTTTTAATGAAGATGTATCTGGCACATTTATCTGGCACATCATTTTTTGACAGTGATACTTTTATTCATAGTGTTTCCTATATTTCAATTAATATTTTGCCAAATGAATAAAGTCTTCTTGTTTTCCTAAGAAATAGAAAACAACTATATTTTCTGATAAAACCCTAAACTTATTCTATATAGGAAACTCTAAGTAAGAACAACTTTCTTATAATTCTATAGTACAAATAAAACATTAGTCCAGTCAGGCCAATGCCTGACAGAAGAAAATATCTTTTGTTGTATTTCTTTGTTCTATCTCTTGGTAACTGTAAATAGCTAATTTAATTGTGGTTAGCAGCTAAGGAAAATGGATTAATACAGTCCTTTGGAAAAATCATGGAGGAAGAAAAGGCATACAGACCCAGAGATTAATGAACAAGTTTATATGTTATTAGAACACTGGTTCAGATGGAAATAGTCCAAAACTTTCATTATATTTATTATTATTATTGACTGCTTTAAATGATTTAAATTATCTCTAGTTTAACTTTTCACTAGATGGAATGGATGGACTTGGTGGAAAAAAATAATTAATATGTGGGGTTTTTTAGGTAATATGTTTTGTATCTGAGTTGATATTCAGCAGGTTCTGACCAGTTCTAGACAACTAGTAACGAAAATTTTGAGTAGTTTGGAGAATGGGCAAATACCACCTCTGACTGGAGATTTTACAGTATCCTTCCTCTGCCATGTCCATCAAGCCATGATCACAGAACCAGTAGTAAATTTTTTTGAATACCACCGTTTTGTATGTTGTATGCTTTTACATCTATGCAATTGCTGATTTTGTTAATTGGTGGGATATAAACGTAGAGAAGGAAAAATGAGGAGGAGGAAGAGAAGAAGATCATTGAAAAATAATGTAAAATAAATTGGTAATCCTTAATAATAATGGTTTATTATGGATAATAATAATTCTTATCCATATTTTGTAAATTGTAACATCAGTTTCGGAAATATTTTGCAACTTTCTAGAAATAAGTGGGAAAACAAATGAGGCAGTTCTATAAAGGTGCAGCTCATACAACATGCTTGGCCAGAGTCATAGTAATCACAAGTTGTTTGTTAAATATGCTGGAAAAACATATTTGGAAATGTATTTTATAACTTGTAGTTCTTTTAATTATAGAATATGGATATCTATCAGATAAATATATATTTAAGCATGAAAAAGCATACATCGTGTTTTTCTATATCTTTTTTGCTTTAAAACTCAATTTTCAACTAATAATTGCACTATTTTGATATCAATATTTAAATCATTCCTAAGATCATTCACAAGTTACCACTTGGTATATATTGCCTAGACTTTTAACAGTTGTAATGATTTGAATAGAACACAGCCCTATTCAAAATTGGTTTCACAGAAGCTTGAATATGTATAGGTAATTAAATACAAATATTTGTATTCAGGTAATGATGGGTATATACACTGACTGCAACACCACAATGGAATTTTTCATGAGCCATATTCTGAATCGAAGTTGCTTCCTTACCATGCTGTCATGTCATATAATTTTCTTAGATTCTACAATTCAGAAAAATGATGTTCATGCATTTGTGTAAGGAAGACAAACTGAGACAGTGCATGCTGCTTTTACTAACAATTTTTCCACCCATGATTGGTGGCCTTCCTTTCTGAAGAAAAAGGCAGATTTTCTACATTATGAATTGTAGAGATTTTAGAAGAATCTAATGCAGAGAGCTGAATTAGGCAAGCATGCTTCTTTTTTACTGTTTGAAATTTGCATGTTGTAAGTTATATTACACAGTTCTAAATCTGCAACACATGTTTTAAATGAGTTACATATCTATTTTTCCACCCTGTTTAATTCTCCAGATCTCTGCAGGACTTTCAGTACAAGGCTTGTGATATAAAGCTGCCATAAACATTTCTCAAATTAAACTGGTTTTATATATCCAACCACTATTAATGTCATCACATAAACAAAGAAGTAATCAAACAAATGGAAAAACAGTAGAAGAAAAAAAAGATGACAAACTGAAACATTGTAATATTCTTTTAAAAGAAATCACAATATGCCTAAAGTATGACATGGCTTACCTTGCTTTGTCATATATTTCATGTTTTATTCATATAAGCTTTTGGCTAAAAAACACAATTAAAATAAGCAAACAATAAACAATCATTATCAACTTTATTTATGAACCTTCCCACCCAAAGAGCCTAAAACAGTGCAAAACATAACTAACATGTTAGATTGCCACTAGCCATCTAAAATTCTCAGTTTTAATATTAATCAGGTATAAAAGATTCATATTGAATTGATTTCAAGACAATAAAATATCAGAGCCACGCTGCACCCAAAAATCCTGGAAGTACATGATGATGATGATGATGATGATGATGATGATGATGATGATGATGACGATGATGCAAATTCTTGTGAGTATTACATAGCTGTTATATTATATTACCACCAAAGATGCATCTGGGAATATATCACTACGGTATAGTGCTGGAATGATTAATTACAATGTTTTCCATTTACTTTCTGCATTATTTATGGCACTCCATCAGCCCTAGTTTATTAACTATATTTCTTACCTAGGTTACATTTAGTTTGGTTTTGCTTGATCTGCAGACTATTGACACATTATCAAAGGAAAACTAATGCTTTTTTTTTTCATTGCCCTGAATCAGAACCAACTTTGCTCAACAAATCAAGAACGACACTACAGCAGCTAAAAGAAGTGTTATACAGTTGGAACCTGTAATCCAAAGTATACTTATTGGGGCCTCACTCATTTACACATACATTTCTCCAGATCAAGTTTAAATTGTATGTTGCAATACATAGTGACTGTGTGCAGCTTCCAATATGCCAGTTCCTTTAAGATTTGGCAGAACTTTGAAAGAAAATTTCCATTTGACAGAATTTGACTGAAGTGCAAAGTGAAAATGCCAAACTGAACTTATGCTTGAATTTTAGTGACCACTCTTAAATCCATATGCAAGTAGAAAGGCCCCTTTCTGCCAGAGTGAAGGACTAACCAAAAGACTAACTAAATTAAGTCCATCTGCTTCGACACCCAGAATTGAGTTGACATAAAGCACTGCCTTGAACTGGATTGCTATGATAAACACAGCAGAAAAACAAGATTGCAGGATAGAAAAACTACTATTTATTATATATTGCACTATTAAGCATAAAACTTATGCATACGTTAATTTTCTCAAAGTAAGCTTTTTTAAAAAAATATGAACTTTTAGTTAATTTCTGAGGCTAACCTTAGTGGAATGAAAAGTGAAAGCTTAGTAAGTAATAACTTACTAGTGATTTTGATTTTACAGGCGTTCAACTATTAAATATTTAACAGTAATCTCCTATATTGATAATCTTTTGGAAAAGTCATATGTTTTTTGCCAAACAGCAATAGTCCTAAGACAGCAATATTTTAATTTGTGGATGTTACTCTTATCAAGAACCACAGGATTATCCATTGCTAGAAAATGTTGGATCTATCAAGAAAATTAAAAAATAAGCACATTTATTTATTTCGTGAATGTCAGATATGCTATTATCTATGAAGCTGCCTGACCTTTAATGATACAGGCACTTGGTGTTTATTAAGATAGCTTTTTGTTTACTGTTATGGTGCCAAAAGCTTAATTGGATGTGGACCTACACTTCATGATGGTGCCAACAGGAGCCAAAGAAACCGACCAAATTTTTAAAAAATGGTCCCTTAATTATGGATACCCTATTGCCCTGGTCTGCAGCTGTTGATAGGATATAAATGTTACAAGTGGGAACAGAGAATCACAACCACAAAACGATGGTGTTTGATTTTTATTGGTTTGGGAGAGTCGCTTTTAGATTCCATTAATAACTGGCCCTAGTTTTTATAGGGATTGAATCTTACATGTTTTTGGTCATTGATGGTTCTCTTTTTCTGGTTTTCAGCTAGAATTGACTCAATTTTATTTACAGGGCACATTCTGAAAATGAACAAATATTTTCTTGGTAGATTGTTGTTTTACAAAGCAGTGTGTTTCCTGACAGTAAATACCCACAAATGCAAGATATTTTATATGATTGTAAACTATATTTGGCCTCAATATTACTGAAATTGAAACACGTTGCTTGCCAAAAGTCTGCTTTTACTACACTAATCCTTCTGCATAATTTTTGTTAATAGATAGAGATAATTGAGGACAGAGAAGCATCTCTTTTCTTTTATAAATCTAAATATTATTTAAATACCAAAGAGATCAATTCTGAATCGACAAGCCAAGGCCATTCAAAAATTAAAGCATGGAACTGTCATGGCCCCATCAGACCCTAGTCTGAAGAGAAGGAGGAGATGGAACCAGGGCCAACAGAAGGGGAAGCCTCAGTTCCAATGGCTCATGAGGAGTGATCTGGGGATGAGGATGAGGCAATCCAGGGCCCTTGGATATTGGAAGAGTAGGCAGGGAAGAAAAGAGGGTGCAGGCTGACCAAGAAAAGAAGAGGAGATGGAAAGGGCAGGCAGCAGAGCAGAGGAGGGGAGCAGCTCTGACAATGAGCCAATGCTTCTTCTTGCGGCAACACAGTCCACCCTCCAAAAAGAACTTTGCTCCAGAATTCTTACCGTTGTGGAATGAGGTTTGATTTTTTGCCTTGACATGTACTTTGTCAAGTTTGAGGTCCTGTCTTGCCTCTGGGGCAGTGCTGCTCCTGTGGACTTTCTCTGCCAGGAACTTTAATGAAATGTGTGAGGGCATGTGTATTGCTCCTGGCTGTAAGGGTAACCTGTGGGCAGAGACTTGGAGAATGGGTCTCGCTGGATTGTGGGGATGGTGGGGGATGGTGGTTGAATAAAGGTTGTCAAGCTCCTGCCTATCACATGTTGCTTATGCAATCCTTGGTCATAACAGTTTGTTCCTGACTCAAAACTAACTTCTATCCCACCCCAACTTGTGAGAGCAACATTGCTGCCACAGGATATGTAGCAGCTCCATGCAGACAATGTCCATTTGTTCCAGTGAGTCACTCTCCTCTTGGTGCAGCTTGCTCAGCTGCAAAGAGCTGACCATGTCCAGCTGCACCAAAAATGCCCCATCATTATTCTGGATAACTTTGATGGCTTGTTGACAGAGTTCCCTGCATTTTTCGGTCAATGCTAGTTGTATATGAGCCTCTGGCCAAAGGACTTCCCCAATGACTGGGACAAAGTGGAGTTCCTGATAAGCCTTCTGACAGGGTCAGTGGCTCGATAGCAACTATAAGTGCAATGATGGACAGAATTCTTTCAAGTACCCACCAAGATGCCACTTATGCCAGAATCACCAGAAGAGATCATGCAGTTAGGGGCCTCCTGACCACAACTCATCCAAACCAAAAAGGATTGAAGTCACTGTGAAGGCCTTGGTCTGTGCTGTAGCTGACGGGAACATATGGTGGCCAAGTGTCCTGATAAGATGAACAAAATGGTGTTTGGAGCCACTACTATTTGGATATTAAGTTTCTGCTGAAATGACTTGCTTTGCAAGCTGTAGTCTCTTTGTGCAACATGGAAATAAAATAGAACACCCTCCTTTTGCTTTGGCATATAGTTGGCTCTGCCCTAGGACTTAAGTAGAAGCAGCTATATGCATTGATGCAATTTTGTTAAAAATGAGAAGCCAGTAATGGCAGTTCTTCAATACAATTTAAGCTCGTTGTGTCCTATGCTGCTCGTTGTTATATCTTAAGGCAGGGGTTGCCAATCTTTTGGACCTCAGGGACCACCAAACTCATAATTTCAAATCCTGAGGACTACTAATATGAATTTTGACTGACAGTAGCTTGCTGATATTGGTGGGAAAGTCAGTCCCATATATTCCAGAGCTGCAATAGTGATAGGACTGGCCTGTGCACTGGCCTGCCATGGATGAGCTGCCCCAGGATGACCAAAAGGCCAATCTTATGACTACTGCAGCTCTGGAATATGGGACTGGACTATGGTGGGGTTGGAAATCTCTGCCATGGGGGCTGGCATCTGTAATATGCAAATTTGTGGGTGGTGCAACATGCAAAAAACAATGCAGCCCTTGCTGGCCAGGATGAGGTAATTGTGCTGTTACAGCAAGAAGGGGCTGGTGACACAGGCAGGCTGAAACAGTGATGGAGATGGCCAGAAGGTGCAGGAGCACCACACTACTTGCATTTGTGTGGTGCTCCTGCACCTTCCACCTCGCCTCTCCTGGTCTGGGCTCTTCCTCAATGGCCGCAGGCTGTAGAGCTGGCCTGGGACAGGAAAAGTACTGGCTGGTTGTGGTGGGAGTGGGCAGAGTGGGCAAATCTGTGTTCACCATCCAGTTCAGAGGTCTGGAATGGGGCGGCAGTGGTGGTGTCAGTTTTCTCATCCCTCTTGGTGCTCTGTTAAGGGTGGGGTGCAGCACAACATCCAGGTGCCTGGAGCCCCTTCCTCTTCCTCTGACCTGGGCTCACTGATGGTGGGTGGTGGCCTCCTCAGGAGATGCCCTCATCCCATGGACAGAACCCAGCACATGTGCACTCTGGGAAGAGGCTCCAAGACTTCTCTGCTTGGAAGTGGTGAGAGAAACCTGGAGCTTAAGGCCCTGTCACACTGGCCGATGGATGCAAAACGTTTGTAAAAAGGACACAGCGGACGAGAAAAATGTTCCATCCATTGCTATCCGCTCTTAAAAGGGGCAAAAATTTGCATAATGGAAAGGAACGGATGGGGGGAGGATGTAGGGTGGATGGAAAGAGGATGCTCCACGGAAGCCTAGCAGATGGAAGCGGATGGGAGTGGATGGCACATCTACAAGGGTTCCGGGGGAGCGCAGCAAAGCGGATGTGGAATGGATACAGCGGATGCAGAGCGGATACCGAGCAGATGAAGCGGATGCACAGCAGATGCCGAGTGGATGAAGCGGATGCATAGCAGAAGCCTAGCAGAAGCCTAGCGGATGCCTAGCGGATGCCTAGCGGATGCCTAGCGTTCACTGCGCATGCGGGGAGGATGCATTGTGTCAGCCCCGCGGATATAAAGGGAAGCAGCTCCCAAGCAGGTCACCATTCAGAGGAAAGACCTGCTTCCAGACACAGCTTGCCAGCAAGCCAGCCAGCCAGCCAGCAACCCCACAACCATGCGGAAGAAGAGAAAGCCTCAGCCATCTGCTGCCAGCCCTGGCAAGAGGGACAGGGCCACCCTCCCGCCCCCTGGCCCTCACTCTGCTTCTGCTGGGGCTTCTGCAGCCCAGGCTCGCTCTTCTGGAGCTGGGGCTTCTGCTGATGCTGCTTCTGGAGGAGCTGCTGATGCTGCTTATGGCGGTGGTGCTTCTGCTGGTGCTTACTCTGCTGAAGCTGCTTATGGCGGTGGTGCTTCTGCTGATGCTTACTCTGCTGAAGCTGCTTCTGGCGGTGGTGCTTCTGCTGGTGCTTCCTCTGCTGGCACTGCTCCTGGTGCTGGGGCTTCTGCTGGTGCTTACTCTACTGGCGCTGCTCCTGGTGCTGGTGCTTCTGCTGGTGCTTACTCTGCTGGCGCTGATCCTGGTGCTGGTGCTTCTGCTGGTGCTTACTCTACTGGCGCTGCTCCTGGTGCTGGTGCTTCTGCTGGTGCTTACTCTTCTGGTGCTGATCCTCGTCCTGCTGGTCCTGCTGGTGCTCCTGGTCCTGCTAATGCTCCTGGTCCTGCTGGTGCTCCTAGTCCTGCTGGTCCTGCTGGTGCTCCTGGTCCTGCTCGTGCTCGTGCTCCTGGTCCTGCTGGTGCTCCTGGTCCTGCTGGCTCTGCTGGTGCTTACTCTGCTGCTGATGATCCTGGTCCTGCTGGTGCTGCTGGTGCTGCTGGTCCTGCTGGTCCTGCTTTTGCTGCTACTGTTGCTGCTGCTGGTGGTGGTGATGGTGTAGAGGAGCAGCCCCTACAACCTGGAAGCCCCTCTGATGAGGGCCCATATGGTCCTGCCAAAGGGAGGAAGAGGCAGACACAAGAATGGGAGAGGAGGCAATACAACAGAGAAGAGGAAAATGAGGATGAGGTGCTGGAGTGGCTGAGAGAGAACGTGTATCTATGGCGGAAGGGACCCAGGCTCCATAGGGACACCAAAAGGAAGCAGGCTGCTTGGGGAGAGAAGGCGGAGAGCCTGGGCTTCGGAGGTGCTCCTTGGCTGGTGGAAGCACATGCACACCTGGTACGGGAAGCTGCACCTCAAGAAATCTGGCCAGGCCGTGGTCAAGCTGACGGACAGAGAGACCTACGTGATGGCCAAGTGCAGCTTCTTGGAGGGTGAGGTCCGCCACCGAGGAGCATCCCTTCTCACAATCCTCTCTCTCCGGCAGCCTGCTGAGAGCCAGTCCTCTTCTGGCAGAGAGTCAGCTCCTGACTGACTCTGCCATGATGGAGACCCCCCCGACAGCTGTACTACCTGTGGCGGAGCACGTGGAGGACCCCCTGATGCAGTGGGAGAAAGGAGACGGCACTTCCACCACAGCCCAACCCGCATCCACCCCCAGCTCCACCTCCACAGAAAGCCAGAGAGGCAAACCGGAGGGACAGAGCCACAATGTCCTGCTGGAGATAAGAAACACCATCAGGAGCAGCATAGATCTCCTCTCTCAGCTGGTACACACTGACTCCTCATCCTCCAACCGCAAACCCTTCCTCACCTATGTGAACCAGACCCTCATGGACATGGCGGAACCCCAGTACCAGGTGGTGAAGGACAGGATCACCAATCTGCTTCACAACCCTCCAGACCCAGATGAACCTGCTCCCCACCCAGTCCAGGTCTGCTCCTCCACCGTAGGTGATGTCACTCCCCTTCCAAGGCTTTCCACAGGGCCTCTCCTACCAAGGCTATGGCTACCAGGAGGTCCAGCAGCACAGGCAGCAGCCCTTCCCAGTCCAGGCACATGTACATCGGACGCCACCAGTGCCACTGATGCCACCGATGCCACCGATGCCACCCATGCCACAGATGCCACCCACATCACAGATGTCACCAACGCCAGTCCTCACCCAGCTGCAGACCAGACAGCCCCACTACACTGCTCCTTCCTCCACCCCACAACCAAGCCCGGCCTCAGTATATCTGTCATCGGTACTGGGGCTGACACCCCATGTCATGGAGGAAGGGGCTCTCAACATCATGGGGCTGAGCCAGCTGTCTGAGAGCTTCCTTAACACACCGTCCCCTGTTGCCCTCTCGGGGCCAAGAACTCCAGTGGCGCTTCAGACCAGCACTCCAGCAGCAGCCACCTCCACAGCACCTGGACCCTTCACCCCTGAGACTGGGCACATCTCCAAGTGACAGAGAAGAGTGCCAGAGACTGGGTGGCTACCTGTTGACTTTATTTTTGCTTTGGACACTTGACTTGGGTCATTTTTCTTTTACAGCTTGTTATTAATAAAGATTATCTTTGCTTCATACACTTGCTTCATTTATTTTATTAAATAAAGTCTTGGTGGAAACTTTTAGAAATGGTTTAAGCCTTTGCATGCTTGTGGGATGGGTTAAGATAGCAGTGGGATGGGCAGGGATACCTTTGGGATGGGTAAGGATAGCAGTGGGATGGGCAGGGATACCTGTGGGATGGGTAATAGCTGTGGGATAGATAAACCTCCAGTGCAAGCATAGTGGGTCTGTATGGTCCACCCTCTCAGGTGCCACACCTATGGCCCTTTATTATCAATAACAATGTAAGCATTGATCCACACATTTGAACATAAACAGAACTCTTTATTAAATGCCCTGTTCATTGTAGGCCCACCCAACATACATGGCCCAATCTCATCAGTGTGATGAGACAGGCTAAAGGAAGCATCCATTAATCATCTATCATCCTGTCTTGCCACTCCACTGCTCCAGCTGGGGAGTTGCACCAGTGTCTCAGGAGGTTGCGCTGCTTCTTCCCTTCCCGTGAGGGCACATCCTCAGTGTCTATCAGGTTTTGCCCTTGCCTCCATTCCCCAGGCTCCATGTCCCCATTGCCTTGTTGGAGGTCCACGAGCCTGTTCTGCAACACTGGGTAGCGGGTGCGCATGAGATTGTGCAGGATGCAGCAAGCT
>BLBF01000039.1:13793707-13811152 GCA_015471245.1 Laticauda colubrina | reverse complement strand
TAATGCAAGGCAAAACTATCTGATCATTGCAGTAATATTTCTCCACAAAGTTCCACTTCTAATACCACTGCTCTGCAACTTTCTTCCAGCCTTCTTCAGTGGAGGGGCACTGGAGGAGCTCCTCCAGGTATTCTTCGATGATGGCCTGCACCACTTCTCTGACCACAATGCTGATGGTGTTGTGTGGCACCCTCCAGCCGTACTGCATGCTCCTGTAGGTGGTCCCTGAGGCCAGGTGGTGCAGAGTCAGTGCCACCTTGAGCCCAGGGTCCAGGCTAGGCCGGAAGTTGGTGCTCTGCTTGGTCAACCTGGTTGTCAGCCGCTCCACAACTTCGTCAAACATGGCTGGAGGCATCCTCATGAAGTCCTGGAATGCACAAGGGTCTTTGTTCCTCAGCTCCACCATCAGCTTAGTGTACAGTCCGTACTCTGCTCTTCTCCCGATCCATCTTCGGACCCAGACGCTTCTTGGCCGCCTCCTTTGCTTCCCGTAGAACAGTTGAAAGAGCCTGTAGATGGCTTTGCACTGTTGCAGAAAGATGTGTGGCTACCAAAAGGAGTGTGTTACGATCCATGGTGGACATCAATGGATGCTGTGGAAGAGCAAGAGCCAGATGAAGGCTGCAGAGGTCTGCACAGCAGGGCTGCTGGACTGAAAGTTAGATCTAGGTGAGTTGCTCCCCCTTTTTATAGGCAATATAGGTTTTCCACTAGGTGTCCTTTTGCATCCTCTAGGCATCCTCTAGACATCCTTAATATCCGGATAGGTCCCCTCTGCGAACATTTTTTCCATTTTAAATGCTTTGTATGCGAGCTGCATCCGCTTTCATCCTTTCTCCGTCCGTGCTACTAACGCTGCACATCCGTTCTGCATCCGTTTCACTTCCTCCCTATGTCCGCTTTCTGCTGGAGCGGATTTGAGTTGCGCGGATGCGCAGCGGATGCCTAGCGGATGTAGCGGACGCGTAACAGATGGCAACAGATGCAGAACGGATGTTCACCGCATGCATTGCGGATGCAGAACGGACGCGTTGGATACATTTTCTGCTCAAAAAGTTTTGAGCAGCTCAAAACTTTTTGAGCGGATGGAACCTCAGTCGACGGATGCTGGATGGATAGAGAGGAAGAAAAATGGACGCACTGAGTACAGAACAGATGAATCGCGTTAACCAATGAATGGCAAGTGTTTCTCTCCATTTTGCATCCTCTTTCCATCCATTGGTGCAGTGTGACATGGGCTTAAGACTCAGGGAGTCCTCTCATGTGGAGGTTGAAGGTAGATGTCGAGCCGGGAAAAGCTCAAGCTCCTGCCTGCACAAACAGCGACAAGGCAAACTATGGGGCTTCCAAGGCACTCAGCTCAACCAAACCCAGAGTTCCTGTTGATCCCACAACAAGCCAGCAGTGAAGATTGGATGCCCAGACCAAAAGAACGCTGAGGAAGATGGGTTCCTAATAATCAGCCTGTTTGTGCAGGTGAGAGCTCGAGCTTTTCTGTCAAACAGGCAACAAATGGTCAAAATAGGGAACACCCTATCAAATCCAGCATCAGTTAATAGCGATGTCCCCCAAGGCTGTGCTTTAGGACTCACACTCTTTCTGCTTTAGATCAATTATATCAATTATTTATGTGACAACATTAAAAGCAGCTGCGTCCCCTTCACTGATGATGATTATTTAACACCACTGACAATGCCCTACAAAGCGACCTTGACTATTTGTCAGAATGGTCACACAATTGGCAAATCCAAATTTCTAACAAATGCTCTGTTCTACACATTGGCATTGAATGATTAACTAGGGCATATAAAACCCTTGCCAGACCAATTCTCAAACAACTCGTCCACCTGGAGCCCTCACTGTATATCAGACATTAACACAATTGAGTGTGTTCAGAGATATTTCTCTGGAAAAGCACTTCACTCCTCCACTCACAATAGAATTTCCTATGCTTCCAAGCTCAAAATTTTGGGCCTAGACAGTATAGAACTGCATCACCTGCGGTCCGATCTAAGCATAGCACATAAAATTGTCTGTTACAATGTCTTACCTGTCAATGACTTCTTCAACCTCAATCACAATAATACACAGGCAAACAACCAATACAAATTCAAGGTAAGCCACTCCATTTGGTCCATTTTCAGCCATTTTTCCTGGGTCTCCTCATCCCAGAAGCAATAACCTTGTACTCTTCCCTTTTCTGCTAGCCCCCTTCTTCACACAGGATTGTACAGCAATGGAGACGGAGAGGGAGGAGGGGGCAGCATTTCTGTGCACTCCTGTTTCTGTGTAGCACTCTTCTCTGCATGCTAACAGCCACTGCTGCCCCCTTCTCCCTCTCCCTCTCTGCTGTGGGTGATCCCATGCAAAAGGGCTAGCAAAGAGGGGAGAGTGCAAGTTTGCTGCTTCTGGGATGAGGGGACCTGGGAACTTTTTTGGTCCAGCTCACCAGGCTTCTCTTTCTCTAGCAAAGAGCTTTACCAGTCTAGCTTGACGCAGGCTTCCTCCCCAGGCACTCATTCATTTCCCCCGGCTGACAAAGTTAGGCAAAAAGCCAGCCCTCATCAGTGCCCAGCCTCCCTGAAAATGGGCTTGGAAAGGGCAATGTGAGCTGCACTGCTGCTTGCATCAAGCTTGACTAGGGAGGGAGAACATGAGTCAGGCAAAGGTGGGGGCAAGGGGTGTCCGCAGCATGCTAGGCCTAGCAGACTTTCTAAGCCTGCCTAAAGCAGGGAGGGAGGGGGAGAGAGAGAGAGAGAGAGAAATCTGACCAATCTTGGAGAGTTATATCAGGGCTGGCAGTGGTGTGCTCTCTCTCTCTCTCTGTGTCAGCTGTGCCTCTATTCAAAATCCAAGAAAGAAAACCTTAGACTCCATTTTCAGAGAAAAGTACTTTTACTGGATATGAAGTGATAGCCACAAAGGAAATGCAAGATCTGAGGCAAAAGGCGTGGAAATTCATGTAGAAAGTTATCCCAAGTCCTCACCCACAACAATTCAAACTGACATCCAATCTGAGGTATGTATAATGTCATGTGGATTACATCTTCAGTTGGCATCTCACACATCTCAGATGGTTGACCTTGGCCTAGAAAAGATAAGTAGCTGCATTTGCGCAGTAAGCAGGAAAGCATCCCAACTTTTACAGTTCATACAACTTCAACCTCAAGCTCTCTTCCCCCAAAAGCCCCAATTATCCCTCTCCCTGTTTCCATGGCAGCCAACAAGATCCAAGCAGTAAAAGATGTCAGGAAGAATTATGGAAGGCTGACACACACTCTCTCTCACCCCACCCCCCAAAAAAACAGGTTGGATCTTTCTTTCCTCCCCCCATTACCAGAGACCCCTGGATTCCCTCCTCAACCCTGCCTGTCCCTTACAGGTGCCACCCATGCAAGTGACATAAAGTTGGCCATGCCCACTTAGTCCCATGACCCACCAAGCCACACCCACCAAGCCAGTCATTAGGGCAGATAACTGATTGTTAAAAAAATTGCAGCCCACCACTGGCTTTATTGCTAATATGAAGCAGCTGTGGGAATTGGATAAGGTGCTCTTATTGTTGAAAAGCCACAAGGGAGCTGATACATGGAATATATAAAAACCTATGTAACTCTTAAAAAGAATTTTTTGTTTTCTGTGTGATATTATTTCTTATATTACTAGTTAATATTACTGCCATTGCTACAGAGAGCTATTTATACATGGGCTGGATTTCTTGAAAAGGCAATGTACATTCCATAACATCCAAAATTCCCTGTGAAATTTATAACAAAAGGTAATCGGCTGTTCAGTGTAATCTTTATATACAAAGGATATTGATTTGTGTAATATACACACATGTTCTCATTCTCTGACCCTACCACATCTCCCACGTTGCTGCTCACGTTTCTCCCTACAACGCTGCTTAGGATCGAGCCAACACTCTTCCTCTTTACTCCCTGTCAGGGGCTGCTCCGACATGCCCTCCTCCTGATCAATCTCAGGCTGTTCCTCTCGGCTGTCTGATGGAACCTGAGGCATTATCAGGGAGGAATGTCCTGGGGAGGAAGGCATTGCCAGAGAGGAAGGTCCTGGGGAGGAAGGCATTCCCAGTTTCTCCTCCTCATCTTCCAGGTCCTCTTCCTCTGACAGCATAGGCTCAGGAATCGGGGCCACAACACACACATATGCATGCACATCTTATCATACCTGTTGTTCTGTATAACTTAGTAGAGTCCAAGTGGTATAACCTGATTGGCCAGAAAGGCCAGTAGTGGATTGGTTCATTAAATCCAAAGAGCCACTTAAAGGTGGCAAAGTTAAATGGCTACCATTGGCTACAAGCCAGCAGGCTAGCCTGTACAAAAGGGCTGCCACAGCTTTAGCCAAACCATTCCGCTACTGTTTGCTTGTTGTAAATAAAGAACCTGTTTACTGGAACCCGGTCTCCCACGCGTTTTTCTGGACTGAACACTGGCGACAAAGGTGGGATTGTCCTAAAACATGAGACCGAATATGCGGCAAAGAAATCTAGGCTAGAAGTGATGGCTGGGAGTAATGCGCCACCCGCACCCTTCAATCCCAATGAAGAGGATTGGGAATCATACATAGACCATTTCCTGATGTTCTTAGCAACGAGATGGAGGAAATATCGGATCAGCGGAAAAGGGCTGTCTTCCTAACGCATTGTGGGCCAATCGTGTTCAAGATGGCCAAGGCATTGGCAAAGCCCAGAGACGTGAAACAGATGACCTGGTCTGAGCTTCACCGAATGCTAAAAGCTCACTCCGTGCCAGTGGTGTCAAATCTTATTAAAAGGCACGACTTCTACAAAAGGGACCAAAGGGAAGACGAGACTATAGCTGATTTCGTGGCGGCTCTCTGACACCTGGGTGGAGCTTGCGAGTTGCTGAACATGGATGAAGCCATGTGAGATCGTGTCATCTTAGGTCTAAGAGACTCTAACTTACAAACTAAATTACTAAATAAACCCAATATAACAGTGGCTGAAGCAATCACAGAAGCCACAGCTGCAGAAGCCACGAAAAAGTCAGCAGCCACCATGAAGCTGATGAATGCCAATAATGACGTGATGACCCTACCCAGAGGAAAGAAGCAAGCTCCTGCTACCACATACCACGAAGACCTTGATGGATCATCATAAACGGAAGACGATGATGATGAGGTCCACCGCCTGTATGTCAACAAAAAAAGGCACGAAAAAAGAAATTGGCAGGAATGCGCTGGCTGCAGGGTAAATCACCTCGATCCGAGTACAGGTTCCTTGATGCCATCTGTCGGGCTTGCAAGAAAAGGGGACACATTGAGAAAGTCTGTAGGAATCGCAAAAATAACAGTCCTAGCAGACGCAGTAATTCCCCACTAAGAACTGAACCGAGGCAAGACGATAGAAAATGGGAGCGCAGCAAAGGAACCAGCAACCGAGAAAAGACCCATCAAACTGTCAGTATCGGAAGCGTCCAGATGGAAAGCGGGAGAAAAGTCAAAATCGTTGTAAAAATTGAAGGAAGCCCTTGCGAGATGGAAGTCGACTC
Source organism: Laticauda colubrina (assembly GCA_015471245.1). NCBI lineage: Eukaryota > Metazoa > Chordata > Lepidosauria > Squamata > Elapidae > Laticauda > Laticauda colubrina. The sequence continues at coordinate 13,805,615 of BLBF01000039.1, read as the reverse complement.
AGGATCCTTCCTGTCAATGGTGTCTTGGAACACAATCAGACGACTAGTTCCAAATATTAAATTAAAAGAACTCCAGAAACAAAAATTAATTTTAAAGGACTACCAAGGAAACAAAATCCCTGTGGTAGGTCTTGGACATTTCTGAGTAACATACAAGCAGCACGCTGAAGTCCTACCACTAACCATAGTCGACCGGGACCATCCCACTCTCCTGGGCATCGAATGGTTCGCACCATTGGGCATCAGAATGACCGGAGTGAGCCGAGTAGCCACAACCGATTGGGAGGAAAACCTGATACACAAGTTCCAGGAAGTCTTCGACAGCACTCTAGGCAGGTACCAGGGGACCCCAATTTCCTTTAGTTTAGATCCCCAGATAGCACCCAGAAGGTTAAAAGCCAGACGAGTCCCCTTTGTGTTAAAAGCCAAAATAGATGAACAATTAAACAAATTAATTGCGCAAGGGATTATAGAACCAATTGACCACACTAGATGGGAGACACCAATAGTAACACCTGTAAAACCTGATGGATCAGTATGCATCTGCAGAGACTACAAGGCTACCCTGAGTCATGCCATGCAGCAAAGCGCATACCTGGTGCCAGTCATGCAGCATTTACTGCACTCGCTTGGGGGAGGAAAATTTTTTGCCAAGCTCGATTTAGCCCAAGCATATCAACAACTTCCAGTAGACCCAGTAACAGCCGAGGCACAGACAATAGTAACTCACAGAGGGGCATTCAAATGTAACAGACTTCAATTTGGAGTAAGCATTGCCCCAGGTGTCTTCCAAAGCCTCATGGAACGCCTATTAAATGGAATTAAAGGGGTCATTCCATACTTTGATGACGTCCTAATTTCAGCCAAAAACATGACCCAATTAGAAACAAGGCTAAGAGAACTGCTAACAAAATTTAGAGAATCCGGCCTGAAAGTTAAAAAGGAAAAATGCTGCCTCATGACTGATCGCATCGAATTTTGGGGGTATTTAATTGATGGAGAGGGTATACACCCTACAAAAAAAAAAAAAGTCAAGGCTTATTAAAGACACACTACAACCAAAAAACAAAACGGAATTGCAAGCATTTTTGGGCCTAATAAACTTCTATAATGTATTGCTCCCCCACAAAGCAACGATAGCAGAACCATTACATCGTTTACAGGTTAAGAAAACTAGTTGGACTTGGGGTCATAAAGAACAAAAAGCATTCCAGACACCATTCTTATTCAGTTTAGTAACACACTTCCATTGACGGTCACCTGTGATGCCTCACCATTTGGAGTCAGTGCCATCCTGAGCCACCAATTGCCCGACGGGAGAGAGGCACCCGTCGCCTTTTACTCGAAAACACTCTCCAAAGTGGAACGCAACTATAGCCAACTAGACAGAGAGGCCTGGCAATCGTCGCCGGAGTTAAACGTTTTCATGAGTACCTCTAGGTACTTAGGGAGGACATTTTCCATTGTAACTGACCATAAACCGTTACTAGGAATTTTGGTGGGAAACAAACCCACACCGAACATTTTATCTCCCCGAATGACTAGATGGTCAGAATTCCTAGCTGCATACTCATACACATTGATACATTGACCTGGGAAACAAATCCCACATGCAGACGCATTAAGTCAAACACCGTTTCCAACAACAGAAGAAGACCCGGCTCCAACGATTGCAAATAGAAGCTTGCCTGGAACTGCCACTATCTGCAAATGATGTCGCCAGAGCCACCGCCAAACACCTAGTGACTGCCCAAATTTTAAATTGGGTAGGTAAAGTCTGGCCGAAAAACCAAAAAACTGAAAACTTTAAACCTTTTCAGACCAGACAGACTGAACTGTCAATACAAAAAGGGTGTTTGTTATGGGATGATCGGGTGGTAATTCCCTCCAGATTGCAAACAAAGATGTTGGGTATGCTTAATGAGGGCCACCCAGGCATAGTAAAAATGAAAAGCCTGGCCAGGAGCTTTGTCTGGTGGCCTGGCTCAGACAAAGATTTTGAATACTGGGTTGCTACATGCAATAAATGCCAGAGAACCAGGCCCTCACCACCGCAAGCACCAATACGGGACTGGGAGACCCCACGAGGCCCCTGGTTTCGGATTCACATTGACTCCACAGGTCTTACTAGAGGGCATACGTTTTTGATTGTCGTAGATGCATACTCAAATTGGTTGGAAGTTATAGTAATGTCATCTACGACAACCAACACTGTTATCAAGCAACTCAACAAACTATTCACAACCCATGGGTTGCCGGATGTCCTAGTGTCCAACAATGGGCCACAACCAACAGCTATACAATTTGAACAGTTCTTAGCTTCTTTAGGTATACGCCATGCACTAACCGTGCCATCCCACCCGGCGGCAAATGGTAGGGCCAAGAGAATGGTCAGGTTTACTAAGGAAGGCCTAAAAAAAATGGACCAGGGGGATGTCCAAGACAAGATAAACCATTTACTCACCCTCCAACATATCTCCCCCAGTAGTATAACAAACAAGAGCCCGGCAGAATTGTTAATGGGGAGGAAATTCAGATCACATTTAGATAGATTGCACCCAAATTACACCTGTGAGAAATCCCCCGACTCATCCAGCCGATTCTGCACATTTGAAATCGGCGACCTAGTCTACGCAAAAAATTTCACTGGGGACCCTCTATGGCTTCCAGGCACGTAACACAAATAACAGGCCCCCAGTCCTACCGTCTAACCATGGACGATGGCAGAGAGTGGAAGCGGCACATAGACCAACTTCGTTCCCAAAATATCGAGCGAAATACGACCGCGCAACCTCAAACAATAAAAATTGATGAAAACAAAACCAAAGGGGGGGGGGATACAAAGAAATAATAAAGAGGGTAAAAAAGAACCATGAAAAATAAACCCAGAACATCTAACCAATCAAAAAGAGCAAAAAGAACACTTACGGTTAGAGGAGACCAACAGAAATAATCCAAATGAAGAGAAACCCGTCCTGGAAGGGGCCAGCCAAGCCAGCTCGACCTGCCCGGGAAAGCTAGGAGGGGGTGGCAAAGCCACTGGCCTGAGCAATTCAAGTGGTAGCAACCATGCTGACTCACCCTTCCAGGTGGTTCCATGGAGAAGAGCCGGAGAGATAGCGATCCCGACCAAACCGCTCAAAGTCTCCAGCGAAAATGAACCGCACAAGTCAAGTAGAGTCAGAAGAAGCCCCACCTACCTGCGCAACTACGTCACCCATGTAGGACTAAACTAAGGGGGGAGGAGTGTTCTGTATAACTTAGTAGAGTCCAAGTGGTATAACCTGATTGGCCAGAAAGGCCAGTCATGGATTGGTTCATTAAGAACCAATCCAAAGAGCCGCTTAAAGGTGGCAAAGTTAAATGGCTACCATTGGCTACAAGTCGGCAGGCAAGCCTGTATAAAAGGGCTGCCGCGGCTTTAGCCAAACCATTCTGCTACTGTGCTTGTTGTAAATAAAGAACCTGTTTACTGGAACCCAGTCTACCGCGCGTTTTTCCGGACTGAACACCTGTCCATATAAATTGTCTTTTATCCTGCTCGTATTCTAAATAATATATTGCAGTGTTTATGGGGTTCTTTACTTAGTTAATTAGCAACTATGCTACACTTAACCTATGCTTTTGTTCTTTTATTCTATACTCTGTACTCATTTATTCTTAATATCACATACAGAGATACTGCATTTCAGTAAAGATCTTTTCACTATTTTAAACTTTTTTATTCTTCAGTTAACTTTTTAAATGTAAACCATAGAATTGGGTTCTTAATTCAGATTATTTCTGAGTTATGTCAATGATACTATGATACAAGGTAAGTCTACGATATGGCTTGTTGAAATAAAAATTTAAAAAACTGTGTCTGGACTGTACTACCAAATTGTAAGAGTGTTTTTCTGACCCAAACCTTTTTCCAATAAGACAAACAATAACCAAAGGGAACAGAAACTTTTTAATGAGTCTTATGAATCCCCGGTTAAAAGGCTGCTGCAAACTAATTTTGATAAGCACAAACCTTGCAAAAACTGTACGAGACTGCCAAGAATAACAGATAAAGAAATATTTCACAACACAAGAGTCTTCAAATACTAACTTAAGATACTGTAACATCCATGAGACTGTTTCAAAACATCTTTGCTTCCTGCAAAGAACGTTCACTTCACAGCTGGCTTTTGTCTTCTTGAAGGAGGGGACTTACTCCCGAATCGCCCATGCTGTTGCAGCTGTTCTTTCCTGCGAGCAATCCTGCATGCATGTGCACTTGGCACAGGCTCCTCGGGAACCTTCTCATCGCGACTGCCAATTCCCACAATCTCTGAAGGCAGTAGTCCACTTTCTAATGGTCCTGGTCCCTCATCTGAGTCCTCGCTCTCCTCATCTGTTTGTACCTGCTGCCGGCAAACCACAACAGAGTGAATTCACATGATTTAAATATCTTTATTGTGCCATTTCCACAGAATGGAGAGCTTTGTTTTCACACTGTCATTAATATATGTAGGGCTTTTCTGTATGTGTGGAAAAACATTCTGTCATGGCAAACACAGAGATGCCTGTTTACTACAAATGTATATTTTAGGTGGTGATCTTTTATCTATGTATGCTTTTCAATATAATTCATTTCAAAAAGAGAAGTACACATTTTGTGGGGGTCTCCATTTAGCTGGTAATATAATATATAAATATTATATTACCAGCTAAATGGAGACCCCCACAAAGTACTATTGTGGCATTCCCTTTATCTGCTGGGAGTATGATTATGCTGTTATCATTTTTCAGGGTTTGTAGCGCTTTGAATCCATCTTTTTGCAAGTTGCTTTTTGGTGGTTTGCTTGTGCATAAGATGTTTGTAACCTGGTGTCTTATTCTGTCAGCTTCATCTGTATTTAATTTGGTTAGGCTGGATTCTACTGCACATATGATGGATTCTGTCGGGATTTTTTTGGGTGCTATGGCATAATTGAATCCTTTGGTTAGGACATCTCTTTCTGTTTTGGTGAGTTCTCTGTTGGAAAAGTTATATACTAATTTTTCAGGTGTTGTTGTGAGTTGTTGGGGGGTTTGTTGTCATGTTCTAATTTCATTAGTTTCTTCAAGAGTTTTTCATATTTGTTAGTGGTTTCAGTTTCAGCTCTCCAAGTTGTAAGTTGTTTTATCTTATCCCAAAGCAGAGGGTGGATTTTGCTGCTTAATTCCAGGTGTAGTGCTAGCAAATCTTTGTTTAACTGATCCAATTGGAATCTCTTACTGTGGACCTCATTCCTGAGTAGAGCCATCTCAGTTCTTTTCAGGATACATTTAGTAGCTGCTGTTCTGTGATGAAATGTTAATTTGAAGCAGGTTGTTGTTGCATTGTTGTCTTTGCAGCTGCATAGGAATTCCGGTCACATAATATTCCTGCTCTTTTAACTGCCAGCTTCTCATAGCTTTTGATCTAGCTATTTATTTCCTCCCCGTAGAGGTCTGATATTTGTTTTTTTAAGTTTTCATGGGTACTTACATGTGTGCTGTTCAGCCTCCCTCGGGCATTATCCCACGTCATTGTAGTGCTTTTAAAGTTGGGACAGCAACAGGCTAGCATCTACCGGCTTCTACCAGCTGATCGAAGTGGCTGGTGACTGTATTTGGGGAGCTTCCATCCCCCGAAAGAGACTGCCGAAAGGTGAGGGGACACAGGCAGCCACGCCTCACCCCAAAGCAGCTGGGGACTCTGCCTTCAAAGGAGCTTTCGTCTGCCAGTAGAAGCGGCCTCGCAGCGAGGGGAGTGTGTGTGTGCGGTCACCCCAAGGCCGCTTCTACCGGCCGATCGAGTGGCTGGTGACTGCATTTGGGGAGCTTCCAGCGCCCAAAAGAGACTGCGAGGGGACATGGGCAGCCACACCACACCCTGAAATAGCTGGGGACTCTGCCTTCAAGGGAGCTTTCGTCAGCCGATAGAAGCAGCCTCGCGGCGAGGGGAGTGTGCATGTGCACTTGCCTGAGGCCGCTTGTACTGGCTGATCAAAGTGGCTGGTGAATGCCCTTGGGGAGCTTCCATCTCCTGAAAGAGACTGCCCTAAAGGTGAGGGGACATGGGCAGCCATGCCTCGCCCCGAAGCCTATCCTGCCTTGGATCACTGTTGATGTAGTTAAGAGTTCCAGGTACATTAGAGGACACTGAGGTTCAGAAGAACTATCATGTGGGACTCTGTCCTCATGGCCACATGTTACACCACATAGTACACTACTATCTGAAATTATCTTTTGCAGCAGCTATCTTTTGTTTCAGGCAGGACACACAAGAAAACATTGTTTTTGACATATAGCAAAAAAAGTTGGGTGAAAGCTGCAATTGCAATAGGTGGATTATAATAGAATGATATGCAGCATTCCTGCTTTTAAGAGATGCCCATACTCACAAGTTAGCTATGTAAATCAGCCATAACTGGCTGGAAATTTCTGCACTGTAAAAAACATTCATAATAAAAGCCATTTGATTTTAATCACTCAAATAAGAATTTCCAAAAGTCCCAAAGTCACCATGCAGTCCAAATACACACAGTCTATTTCATTTAACACTTTCTTCTTTTTTTCACTTTGTCTTCCTGGGGTTGCAATTCAGTTACAAAGTTCCAATTAAAATGTATCTTTTAGAAGTCTTGTTATGATTTTGTTCTTATCTTTTAAATTCCAAGCAATCTCCTCCAGCCAAATCTTAATCTTAATTCTTATCCTCTCGTTTCCCACTTAAAGCATAAAAAATTTTTTTTTCCAGTGTTCAGAAATCTTTATTGTCCCCTTGGCTTTAATTTTCCAGTTTGATTACCTGCTGATGCCAAAGCAAGTTTTTCCTATTTCTCATTCATCTGCTGTCACCGTAAGGAAGGAGAATGAGAAAAAACAAACTTTCCCTTTTCACTTTCATTCACTGCTTCCAGATCTTCTTAGGGAGCGATGTATCTTTTTCCAAAATTTAAATTCCAGGATATCTTGGATGTTGCTTCTCATCCCGGTCAGCCAAAACTTTCACTTCTCAGCTTTCTCCTGCACATTCTTTTCCGAATGAAAGCTTCTTTGTGGCGGCCATTTGTGACTGCCACTCTGCCACTTTCAGAAAAGGTAGTTAAGCCAGCTGAGGAGGGGGGTGCAACTCCCCCCAACCCCTGCTAGGTCTCCCCTGTCTTCAGCTACCTCTACGCGGTAGCTATAGCCCCAAAGCCGGTTGGCTCGGAGCACTCCAGCAGCGAGCGCAGCAGAAACCGCACACGATCGCGGATTCCTGTCACTGGAAGTTGCAAACCGGAAGTCTCCTTATTCTTATTTGAATGATTAAAATCATTTGGGTTGTTTAAAATTTTTTTTACAATGGCATTACTTGTGGATGAACTGAAAATGGAATTTATAAAATATAAAGAAGAACAAAATATAAAGAACAAGAAGGGAAGGGCTCTTTTGGCTCTGTTTTTCATTTTTTAGAAATGGTGCTTTCTACGTATGAGAAACTACAAGAACAAGAAGATTGGGATGAAGAAGAAGCTATCTTTAATGAACAAGCAACTTTATCTGGGGAAGAAAGGGGAAAGAAGGGAAAGAGAATGGAGAATTTAAGACTTAAAAAAACAACCAAAAAAGGGAAAAGTAGATATAATGTTAGAAAGCAACAGAAAAGAGGAATACAGAAGAGGGAAATGAAGATGAAGAGACAAGGGAGTAAAAAGGGTGGAGTGGAGAAGCAAGGGAGGAAGGAAGGGAAGAGAAGCTACAAAGGTTTGAAACAAGATGTAAAGAAACAGGTTTTATTTAGAGATAATGGATTAAATATAACTGAAAAAGAGATTCTGCAAAGGTACATAAGACTGTATTGTTGGATTTGTATTTGAAATAATGTTAGAAAATTGGAACAAATTATGATTATAAAATGCGATAAAATATTTAATGTAATTTAGTGATTTTTTTTTTGAATAAAATAAATGAAATGAAATATGAGAGAATTGAATTAAAAAGGAATGGGAACATTGTCATTACATAATATTTTAAAATATAAGTGAAATGGGGGGGAAGTAACTAAGCAAAATCTATAAGTATTCCCATAGAAGCATTATACTTATTTGGAAAGGAATGTGTAAAATGTTTAAGACTTAAATCAATTTTAATGATATAATTTCAATTGCTATGGATTGTTGTTTTAATTATATTATATATTTAATTTTTTCCCTATTTTAAAATATTGAGTGTAGCTTTAGAATGTACTACGCAGAATCCAAATGAAAATTATATGTTATTTTAAGTGTTAAATTTAGGGGAATGATATAAAGGCATCATGCTCCAATCAGTAATTACAGAAGAAATTTTGTGTTAATGAGAAAAGATAATAGATAGCTGAAACAGGACAGACAAAGGCTATAAGTATAATAATTTAAATTGAGATGAAATAAATAAAATAGAATTAAGAGAGTGAAAAGAGGGGAGAAGATATATAGAAAATGTAAAATGGTAAATAAGATATGGAATGCTATATAAAAGCAAGCATGAACTTGAATTTATGTCTGTACAAAAAGATGTAACCCGGGATCAAGCTGCTTTCCAAAAAGATGTTTTATGTTTTTTATGTTTTGTGTTTTGTTTGTATATGTTTGTTTTTTAAAAATTAATAAAATTCTTTCAAAAAAAAAAAGCCACTTACCTTTTAGGTAAGAAGGATTCTCTGTAATCTCTTCAACAAAAAGATTTTGAAAGTTTTCTAAGAAACTACAGGATATAAGTTGCCATCTTATTTCTCTACAACTCTACAACTTTACATGCAGTTGCAAAGAAAGGAAGGAAGAGAAGAAACTAAATGGTCATGACCCACAGATGCACATGGACATCTTTTCTTATGTAAATGTACCAGCATATTAGATTGCTAGTTAATGGTGTGCTAAATATTTTAATTATATTGTAGTTCATATGTGATGTGAATGAAGATTTTTTTCCCAGCACAATGTGATCATATTTCTCTAGATGGGTGAAGTGGGGGAGGAATGAAATTTTCTTCACTTACATTTAGAGATGCATTACATGATATCTTAGGCATTTATGATATAGAGGAAAAAATTAATATAAAAAAGAATATTATACTTTGTCGAAAAAAGTTCATTCACTTTTATTGCATCTGTTTCATTTTTTCCACTGATGTTTCACAAAGCTTAAAGCTACAGATTTCAGAGTAGGTTGTAGAATGCCAAAGACATTTTGAAGGAAAAAAGAAAGGGGGGAGGGGAAGCCAAACATGTAAAGAGGCTTTGTGGGAAAGGAATCATAAACTTCCTGGATATCTACATTTAGGATCCACTAAACTGGCTGATCCTTCATCGCAGAGGGTGGTCTTGTTGAAACTCAGTTTTTTTAAAAAAAAAATGTACAAAAATTAAATTATGATTTGACCTTCCATCATTATGTGCCACACAACTAATTCAAGCATACATTGACAATGTAGACTTACTAAGCTTGTCTGCTTCAGTGCATGAGTCACTCCTTTTAAAAAAGAATAAGTGATTTGTAAGAGCTTCTGAGGAGTGGAGGATGTTTTTCAAGATGACCAATTGCTGTCATTGCTGTATTAAATTGCAGGCCTGAACTTGGGGTAGAAAGAGACGGGTTTATCGTGAGCCAGAAAAACAGCAGCACTGGAGCTGATAGCTATGACTTAGGGCCTTGTTTCCAAACATATGACTCAGTGCAGGCAGCCAAGCATTCTCAGCCTTCTCCAAGCTTTCTCAGCCAGCTCATTCCAAGCCTGCCATTAGGAGCTCTAATGTTCAGGTTGCGTGCGGCTGTCTGATTATATCGAGGAAACAAGATGTGCACACACATACACATACAAACACACAGAGTAAACTTTCATTTATTGGATAGAGAAAACTCTCTAGACAGTGGTATAAATGGTGCTTGTGAAGCAGCACACTCAAGCATTATAATAGCTAAGTTTTGTGTCTGTTTGTATAGACCATCTGATATTCTGCAGCGTTAGAAAAGACATATCCTACAGGAGGAAAAAAGTGGAAACTAATAGTAAAGCATGTAGGAATGTACAGCTGAACCCCTGAATATTCTAGTTCATGGAAGTAATTGCCAGTGTTTTTTTTTTTTAAAGTCTCTCTCTCCAACTAAATGTGTGCTGCAATACAATTTAGAAATAATGCTAAGTTATAATTTTAACAGATGGATAGCTTACCCTTTTGGTGATCAGAGAAGCAGTATTTATTTGCTGTATTTATTTGGCATTACTAATTTCAGCCTCCCAACAACTGAGAGGAAAGGAACAGCATTTTCAGTCCTTTAATCTTATTTTTGGTGAGCAAGAAGCTAAAATAAAATTGATGCAATTTAATCCTTAAATCCACTGGTTTTTTTTTTCCTCATTAAAAAAATATATATCAAAAATTAAGAGAGCAGATTTTTGGTTGATTTCTGGTGAAACCATCTTGTTATTTTCAGGGTTACAAAGAGGATAGCATATTCATCTGTGGGATGTATAATATAGGCTTAATATTCCAAGAATTAATCACAGAAAGTCACATGCCATCTTTTTTTCTTTTTGGTTAATGAGAAAGATACTAAGATTTCATTTAGTTTTACATGAATGACAGTATAGTTTACCATCTGAACTCTAAACCATATTACACATTGGTTTTAAATATATTTGTTTTCATACTGGTACACAAAGATTGAGATATATATGAGACAGCAGTAAAGTGATACTGAAAATTCTAACACTTTATTATCATCAAATAATTGTCAGAATATTTAGATCTTAGATTTACTAACCCTCATTTTTAAAAATAATATTTTTTGAAGAATTAAAAGATGTTTTGTAGTCTGTATTACAAAGGCAGAAAAAAGGAAAACATTTTAATAAAGTAAAAATGAAGTCATTTAACAAAATTTAAATGAAGATTTAATTTTTAAAATGGGAATATACTTTAGGAGTACATTTTTTGAAATGAAAGAACAAACTACATTTATTTTTTTAAGCTGATAATGTAAAATAAGGCTAATAATCTTGTTAAATATTTGCCAATGAAACATTTTCAAAATCATAGGTTTAATTTGTCACAATCCAAATTTCAGCATTTTAAAGCTGATGATATATGCAAACCTAAATTCTCATGGAAAAAGTGAAGATATACTTGATAGGATATATATGGCTTATATTTGACCAGCTTTTTTCCCACCCATGCTTATATTTTGCATCTTTCAACCTCCACTCTTTTCTTCCCTTTAAGAATTTAGACTGTAGATAGGAAATGAAAAGTGCAAAGCAGAGCCTCTCCCACTATATATCAATGGAGACTGTGGAAAGTGTTCATAGTTTTAAATTTCTAGAAACTCATATTCCTGACAACCTTATTTGGTCAGTCCACACTATGGCCACTCCAAAGAAGGCCCAACAGCACCTGCACTTTCTGAGGCTGCTGAAAAAGAGTGGTCTGAGTGAGAAGTTGCTGGTTATTTTTTACTGTTCTACTATCAAGAGCATTTTGGCATATTGTGTAAAGGTGTGGTATGCTGGATACTCTGTAGTGGATAAGAAGATGCTCCAGAGAGTTATAAACACAGCACAAAAAAAATCATCAGTTGTTCTCTTTCTTCTTTGGAAGAGATTGTAAAGACCAGACTCCTCTCTAGAGCACTAAAAATCTCCACAAACCATTCTCATCCTGGTCATTCATATTTTGATCTGTTACCATCAAGGAGACGTTATAGGTGACTTAAAATGAGCACTAATAGACTGAGAAACAATTTCTTTTCCAAGGCAATAATTGTCTTGAATCAAACAGGGCATTTGTCCTATGTATATAGTGGCATTTTTAAACTATTTAACTTACTAAATATTTTAGATAGGTTTTAGACTTATTATTATTATTATTATTATTATTATTATTATTATTAT
>BLBF01000039.1:13780838-13793697 GCA_015471245.1 Laticauda colubrina | reverse complement strand
ATTATTTTAATTATTTTAATTATTTTAATTATTTTAATTATTTTAATTATTTTAATTATTTTAATTTTTAAATACTTGTAGTGTGATTGTGATGTGGTGTTTGGGACACTGTGCTGGAGTAGCTTTCAAATGTCATTGTATTTGTGGAATCCAATGACAATAAAGGTAAAATTCAAAATTCAAATTTCTATCTTTTCCTGTTCATAGCAATGTTAGTTTCATGCAAAGCTAAAAGCTCTAAATAATTTATTTTGGTTTTCCTGGGATGATGATATAGGAATAGGAAAAAACAAGGCAGTATTAGTATGACACTTGAGCACTTAATTTCTCACTTACAAGGAGAATTTTACATTCAGTACTCTTTTACATCTGCTGAACAGAACATTTACTTTATTCTTCTAGCAATAAGAAGAAATTTAAATATCGTTCAGCAAAAGCTCCATCTTTTTTTTAAAAAAAATCTTCAAATACTGTTCTCTAATAAACCTATCTATCTAATCTAATCTAATCTAATCTATCTCATATAATTAAGCTGCCATCTTGATTTCTTTTTTGTACTGCCACACACCAACCCCATGGATTTGGTCTGTTCTGGTGCACATTTTAATGTGACTGTTCCATCCTCTCACATGAAATCTTGACAAAATCTTGACAAAATCTTATAATCTTATAAATGATTGTAAAAAAATTTCAATCATAATTACTGTTTCTGTTTCAGGTCCAGAACAAAGCACACCACCATTTGGTTCATTCAAATCCAGTTATTTGCAAAAGTTGTAGTCATGTGAATTAGTAAGCAAAGGACATCTTGAAATATTATAGAAATTAATTATTGTATTTCAATGACATCTTAGTTTAATGAAACATTAAACTATTCTTTCCTAGTGATATGCCCAACATTTAAAAAATATTTAATTTCAATTTGATAAAGGAAAAATATTTTCCATTTTTTTTTGGTTTCAATGAAATTGGGTGGAGGCACTAGTTCACAAACTGTATGTAGAAATGCTTTGTATGTCAGGGTATAATGGCTGCTTTAGCAGCCCATCTTCTCTGACTTCTCAAGCTTAAATCCCAAAGTCACTCACCATGGGAGTTAAAAAAGAAAAGAAATAAATGAGTTGGCAACTAGGAAAAACAAGGCGAAATGGCAAGACAAAGTGGCAATAGCAACGTATCATCTTTTGACTTTTCTTTTAAGGACTCTGACAAAAAGAGACAAAGTCTTTTTTGTTTGTTTGTTTTATCCCTTCGTCAAGGGGAAAAAAAATCCAAAAGTGCAAAGCTGCTTTCAGCACAACATTATTCTTAGCCAAGGGATCATACATTCATTTCAGGATGTTATTTAGAAAAATATATGCTGGTCCCCGCCATAATAGAAATTTTATTTTATTTAGGAAGATAGTCTATTGATATAGAATTAACAATTACTATGCTTACAATGGTTTAGTTCCTTACTAATAGAAGAATAATGTGCTTTTTCATGTTGGTGTGTCAACATTTAGCTTACTATCTTAATGTTTAAATCCATTTTGAGGAGTCAGGGATCATCAAAATCAATCAATTTATAAGAATAAGAACATTTGTATTTATTTCTTTGTTCTGCATTTGAGGGATAAATAGAATAGAATAGAATAGAATAGAATAGAATAGAATAGAATAACAGAGTTGGAAGGGACCTTGGAGGTCTTCTAGTCCAACCCATTGCCTTGGCAGGATACCCTACACTACTTCAGACAAATGATTATCCAACATCTTTTTAAAAAATTTCCAGTGTTGGAGCATTAATAACTTCTGGAGGCAAGTTGTTCCACTGGTTAATTGTTCCAACTGTCAGGAAATTTCTCCTTAGTTTTAAATTGCTTCTCTCCTTGATTAGTTTCCACCCATTGCTTCTTGTCCTGCCTTCAGGTGCTTTGGAGAATAGCTTGACCCCCTCTTCTTTGTGGCAGCCCCTGAAATATTGGAACACTGCAATCATGTATCCCCTAATAATATTTATTAATTAATCAAATAATATTTGATTAATTAATAATATTTGATTAATTAATCAATTTGAGTCACCAGGTTGGTGCTGACTCTTAGCAACCACACAGATTTTCTCTAAGTGAATAGTATGTTTTGCAGGTATTCAGTCAATTCAGTTTAGCCTTGGCTAGCATCTGCTGAAGGACCTTTAAACAGAAACAGCATAATAACAGGTTACAAATCTAATAAATATATAAATAAACCCAGAATAAATATTGCTTCAGGATATATTCTGTAGGAGAAATGACTTATGAAGTTATAACAGAAGGAAATGATACAAAGAAATTAAGACTGAAGTTCTAGAATTAAAATTTCCCACACTTCTGCTTTTAATCTGATCTCTGTCAGGATTCTGATCTTGGATTGGAAAGCAGCTCTGTCCTGGGCTCCTTGACTTTAAAAGTTACTTAGGAACATACAAACCACTCTTATGGCAAATCAGATATTCCAGAATTTTACAGGGATTAAATAAAGTTTTTGGGCTATTCACATACATATGATATGCAGATAGGAGTATTACAATATATCAAATCTTTTCCAGAAGATTAAATATTTTTTTCTTTTTGATATTTTCTTGTCTGATAATATTTGGAAATTAATTGGAACCTCTCTGGTATCTGAAAAAATATCCCTGTTCATGCCAGAAATTTTTTAGATAAAGCTCTTAGAAAGATACAAATCTAGCTATGCCTAGACCATTAAACCAACCTATAATTTTTTTTTCTCCTCTTTTTTTTTTAAACCAAAGCTATTGAAAATAAGGAGGCATTGTACGCACCTTTCATTTACTATTTTCATTTACTAGTTACTTTTGTTTTTGGCAGTAATATCTGCTTCGAAGAAAAGAACATATAAAATAGAATAATCTTGTGTGAAGATATTTTCACAGTGCTCAGTATGGTTAACAACTATGTAGTAAAAAAGATAAATGTTTCTGTGAAGTTAGACTAATGTACTAGAACAAACAATATATTTCTTTTATTTAATCAGGTAATCTGGAAAACAGGGCTGTTAGTTATACCTTAGCCTGGGGTAGTACAAATCTTAAACATAAAATATTTTTGTATATTGGAAAGATTAAGACCCTTTGAAAGATTTTACTGTATTGGGGGGGAGGGGTTGAAAGTGAACAGGAGGACCAGTGTGGCTTCTGCAATTGCAGGGGGGGGGGTGCAGCAGGTGAATAAAGGTGGCACACAGCTTGGGGAAGCATCGCCATTGCCATTCCAGGTTGATGGTTAACAGGCAGTATGGCTGCCTCCAAGCTGTGCACCACATCTATTTATCTGCTGCAGCCCCCAGCTGTTCTGTAATGCCAGGAGCCACTGTGACCTTGCTGTTCACCTGTGCCCTCCCCCCATGCCCTTCTAATCACAGAAGCCATGCCAGTCTTGTCATTTGCCTGCCACACATCCCCAACTGAACCCTACTATTGCCACTCCAGCCTGATGCCTAATAGGCAGTTCGTCTGCGTCCAAGCCACACACCACATCGATTCACCTGCCATGCTCCCCCTAGACCTGCTGCAATGCCAGGAGCCACGTTGGCCTTGCTGTTTACCTGAACCCTCCCCACGCTCCCTTGCAATCTCAGAAGCTGCACTGGCCTTGTTGTTTGTTTGCTTTATTCTCCCACCAGCCCCTCTGCAACACCATATGCCATGATGGCCTTGTCCCTCCTCCTCTCTTTCATTGGAGCTGACTAAGTGGTGAGCCAAGCTGTCTTTGTGAAGCCCCCTTGAAGTGCCCCTCTCTCTCTTTCTGGTCCCCCCAAAACACTCTTGCCTATCTGCCCCTCCAATTGCCCCAGTAGCCCCTCCTGCCACTGCAGCCCCACCCTCTGGTCCTGATGAAAGATCTGCAAAGGTCCAAAATCTTGCATTGTACATTGCCCCCCAATAGCCCCTGCAATCACCCATCATCAATCACAAGCTGCTCCTGCATCACTATTGATTCTGCCTGCCAGCTGATTGTCTGGGGGCTATTTGACCCATGCAGTCAAAGTCCCTGGTCAAACAGTGTCTGGGTAAATGGTCAGGGATGAAGGGCAAGGGGCGGATGGCCAGGTGACCATTGGTCATGGAAAATGGCTGGGGCAGGGCCAGCTGATGAAGAAAGCTGACTGTAAATGGACTGAAGTGGGTGGCTGGGGGTGAAGGAGGCCTGGCCAAGGATCCATGCCTAAGCATCCCATTCTGGCACATTGCCTCCAAATGTCTTGATATTGACTACTTGATAATCTTCTTTGAAGAAGGAAAATCATTCAGCTTGTTTGAGAGAAAAAAGAATCATGTTACACCTTGCCATAAGAAAAATTTGACAGGATACGCATACACACACAAAAAAACCCAAGAATAAGGATACAAAGGAATTAAGAAAGCGAAAGCTGGATGATCACATGATGATGAGGCTTTCGTGGAATGATGTGAGAAGGAGATAATGTAGTAATTAACTGATAAGTAATAAGAATCCTGAAATGCATTGAAAATAGTGCTGCTTGAACATTATCTTGATAAAATCGCTAAAACTTTCATTGCTGTGTAGAAAGGAATTTTGTTAATTGTAGCTTCTATTTCTACTGCAGAGGGTAGAAAGATGAAGAAATTTGAACTGATTATCTAGTACACAGCACATTGCTACTACGTATGTTCTAGAACCCTAGCACAAAAGTAACATATCTGTTTGATTTATGAAAAAATATAGATTAACTCTTGGTGTGTATTGTTAAAAAAGAATTCAAATAGTTTGTGAGACTAAAGATATCAGACTGAAATATCTTTAGCTCTAAAAATAATAAAACAAAATAAAGACTAGATGGACAAATAGATTCATCATATTTTAATTAGCCACTAATAATTTGTAGTTCAAAGATATTCTGGATCCTAGTGTTATCTGAGAGTTGACTCTGAGTTTAAATCCAAAGAAGTATAGCTAATTCATCTAAACTGATATAAGAATGTTAAGCAGATTTATATTTCACATACTTTGCCAGCAACATGAGCTTAGAAAACAGTGGTGTCATACCGACCCTCATCTTTCTTTATTTGGACTCTTAGTTTTGTTCAATGTTGTGGCATAAACTCATTTATAAACTCAATCTTACTTTATCTATTTAGCTACTTATGTCTAGGTATATGATTCCCCAAATAAACCAGCTCCAGCATATAAAGTATACTATATTCAAAATTTGCTTCATTCTTTGCTCCCAAGATATCAATTAATTGTTAAAGAACATTAAATATGGTCTCCATTTCAAGTTCACATGAAAATTCAATGCAATGGACTTATTTTATACAAAGAATTATAAGACAACTGAATAAAAGACCACATGACTTTTAAAAATCAATCTTAAACAAGTAACACATCCACACCCCCATTAACATACTCCAAAGTAAAAGAATAAAAGCCAAGGTCTGTGAGAATTGGAAGTGGTAGCCACATAGCCTGCAGGCAAATTGTAAAGGTTTCCAGAGTTCTGGGCTATAATATGTCAGGAAGATGCACATTCATCAATCAAATGCCATAAGTGAGTAAATTGGGAAATAGGGTATCAGGAATAAACAGAGCTCTATAAAAGGAGAAATGCAATTTCAGGCAGCTTTAGTAGAGCAATTTTGTTTCTAAACATAGAAGTGATTTCAAGGCCTCTAAATGCAGAGGAGACAATTATTGCCTAAACAAATAAACTAGTGTCTTTGAACCCCAGGCACTGACCAATATATCCATTTGAGATTGTGTAGCCTTAATAGCAAAGAGGCATTCTATGTCAATATTCTTGCTTGTTTTGCTGTCAGTAAAAGATTGATTAGATGGAGCAAGTGGAATAAAAAGGAGTATTTGAAACTGAGCTCAGTTTTGTATAATGTTAGTGTCTTAATATAAAAAAAGAAAGAATGGAAAGGAAAGACGAAGGAGGAGGAAGAGGTGAGAGAGAGAGAGAATACTTAACAGAAATGAGGAAATTAACAAGAGTACAATTTAACTGTACCTACCCCCATAAGAACACAATATGTACTTTCTATTGTGTATATTAAAATTAATATGCCAAAAAATAAATTCATGCTGACATCATATATGTTCCTATCCATACAGCACTGAATCTTCAGCAGTTTGAAGTGTTGAATGAATATGGAATGTGGAACTCAGGTAGCTTTGCTTGACTACACTTGTAAGTGGATCATAAGCTTTCTAACAAATAAACAGGTAAAGATAGGCAAAATCACATCAGATACCTGTATAATTAATACAGAAGCCCCTCCAAGTGTCTTCCTTCTCTCAATTACTCTCTTCTCTATATATCAACAGTTGCATCTCAAAGGATCCCTCTGTTAAAATACTGAAGTTTACAGATGATACAACAGCGATTGGTCTTATTCAAGACAATAATGAATCTGCATCTGCAGAAAGGAGTTGAACAACTGGCCCTGCGGTGCGGCCAGAACAATCTTGAATTGAACAAACTCAAACCTCTAGAGATGATAGTAGATTTTAGGAGAAGCTTTTCTATTCTACCACCTCTTACAATACAGGACAACACAGTACCAATAGTAGGTTGACACCTAACACAAAAAACACAATCAAAAACACATATTGTTGGCGCAGGAAGATCATTCTTCCTGCATCAACTCAGAAAGAATGTTTTGCTGTGCTGACTCAGAAAGCTCAGACTGCCCAAGGAGCTGCTGTTAAAGTTCTACAAAAGAATTACTGAGTCTGTCATTTGCACATCTATAATTGTCTGGTTTGGGCACAGCAACCAAACAGGACAGACACAGACTTCAATGGATTGTTCAAACTGCAGAAAAAAAATACTTTCAACCAGCTTGCCTTTATATTGCATGAGCCAGAAAGAGGGCTGTGAAAATTGCTACTGACCCTTCACATCCTGGACACAAACTCAAGACACATCCTGGACACAAACTCTTCCCTCAAGACAATACTATGTCAAACCATGCCAAACCAACCAGACACAAAGATAGCTATTTTCCTCCATGCCATCACTCTGCTAAACAACTAATTCTCACAATATTGTCTTATGCCTCGGATGTCAAATCCCCCAGTAGAAATCACCTTCTCATCTGTCCTATTACCAATTTTCTTAGTTTCTCATAAGTATAATATTGTTGTTTGTATCTCATGATTTACACTGATTGCTTTTATTTAGTATCCTATTATGATTGATTGATTGACTGTTTAGTATCTTATGACTATCACTATATGTTGTATTTTATTATTTATTTTTTTATGATGATCATAATCTATCACTTGTTGTTTAATGTATGCTGACAGCTTATGCACTGGAGACATTCCTTGTGTGTCCAATCATACTTGGCCAATAAAGAATTATGTTCTGTTTTCATATGGAATATCATATATCCAGTCCACTACTACAGAAATAATAAATGAAATCATGCAAGAGTCTATTTATATATATATATTTATAATATTTTAAAACCATCCATTTATCTCACAGGGAAAATAAACAAAATAAAAACAATAAATAAAATTTCAAAGAGGCAAGAGTTTTAAAATTAATTAATGAATTTCATCTTGGATGAAAATTATCCAATCATATAGAAGAACACCTTATGGGATGAAGTAATTATATTTACTATTGTGAACGGTGGTGGAATTCAAAAATTTTTACTACTGCTTCTGTGAGCCTAGCTTGGTGGGCGTGGCAGGGAAAGGTGATTGCAAAATCCCATTCCCTCCCCACCCCACTAACCTGTTTTTCAGTTCTGTTCTCCTGTGCAGGGCAATAAAAGAAGACCCAGCCAATCAGCTGGGATTCAGGAGGCAAAGAATAAATGGGGGCAGGACCAGTCAGAAGTGCTATTTGCCAGTTTTCCGAACTACTCAAAATTTTCGCACTGGTTCTCCAGAACTGGTTAGAACCTGCTGAATACCACCTCTGATTGTGAAGCAGATTTAATATTTAAGCTGAAGACCAAGGACATGTGGAAAACAATAAGCTGCCCATTCCTGCTTTATAGCTTCAAACACTGTTTAAATTCAGTAGAAAATATTGATGGTATGAACTCGGTGTTTCTTTTATTTGATTTCTAATAATCATTGAGGAGGATAGCTATGGTACAATATATGGATGATCTCAGGATAACAGAGTTGGAAGGGATCTTGGAGGTCTTCTAGTCCAATTCCCTGCTCAGGCAGGAAACCCGATACTTTGTTACTCTCTGTTATGGTCCAACATAAGGACAGTTCATCTTTCTCTGAAAGAAGGGTATCAACTCATTTGGATTTTGAAACATTTTCAGCCCTTCTACTTCAATTTAGTAAAACACAACATGCTTGATTTTCTTTCTTTCAAAATGAAAAACATTTCAAAACAAAGCAGATGGGAAATTATTATGTTTTCCATAATTATAAAATGGCTGAAGGATTATCTTTTATTGAATAATCATTATTTACATGTCAGCAGCCTTTGCACAATTAAATACAAAGTAAAATATTTTGAAGGAACTATTTTTTATGTTTTTTCCACAAAACAAGCAATGTAGGTTACCAAATTGATTTGCAACTTAAAAATCTTTGATCTTACAATAATAAACTCAATACACCGCAAATATTTTTTAAAAAAATCCAAAGAACACAACAACTGAACTCCATCAAAGTCAACACCAGCTGAAGCATAAAAGAACTGAAGGAAGCCACATATGATTGGAAAATAAGAAGACAGCTTGTCCATATAATAATTGAAAATCAGACATGATGGAATGGGCAGTATCATTATGAAGATATCATATAAATGAGATTAAAATAAAGTTGTTTAGCACATGAACAAATCTTTCTTGAAAGTAAAAGATTAATGTTATCATAGTTTAGGTCTGAAGAACATAAATTACTCCAACTCAGATTCAAATTATTAAGCTCCATATTGTTTATATTACTAGAAAACATCTATTTGAAGTCTTTATACTGTAAGAGTTAATGGTATTGAATGGTATTTTTTCTGCAATTTACAGTATCTGTTTTTGGAAATGTGTCAGGTTATGTAAGTTTCATGTTCCCATAGTGATCTTGATCTCCTTTAGGATCTCTTTTTCTTTTATAAAAGTTACGTCTGGGTCTGGCATTGCTTTGCACCCTCTTAGATGGTTTTATTTTAATAGTACTTGGCCTGTTATTTCAGGATAAATCTCAGGTTCTTGGGCTGACTGTTTGTTCCTATAACAGTTTTAATGTTTATACTTTGTGCAATCCATATTTGCTTTATTTGCTGATCATTATCTTCATTTCAAAATGCCACACTTTATAGTTCTATATATTTTTGCTGGATTTTCCAAAACACAATAGATTTAATAGTGGCTTATTAAAATACAGTCTAAAACCCAACATGGACATTGAACAAAAAACTATAATAAAACATCAAAAAGCAATACTGAAATATTAATAATTGCACAAGTTACAATTAGACTATTTTATAGGGTAGAATCAATAACTATCATAACCATTACCATCATCATTGGAATAATAGAAGCTGGAATTTTGGAAAGGATATTATAGTATCTGGAATAGAAAGGCATTAAATTGCATTTTTGGATTGTTTTGATTCCCATAATGTTGTTCAAAAGATGAAATGGAGAGAATATTGCAATTACATACTTCTGGTGTAGTCTAATATGATAACGTCTTTGTAGTTATTGGAGTATTTAATTTCATCCTAAAACCAAAGTAGATTTAGCCTTAGAAGAAGAGATCTGAACTGGATTTTTCCCCTCATTGACCTGCTATTCCAGGAAGTGGTTGCTAAAGAGTGGGCAGTAGTTTTAGAAGCCTGTCTACTAACACTGCTTCCCACCTTAGAATTAAGCAAACTTTATTCCACATTTTTCCTGAAAGAACTTTAAGTCATTTTAATTTTTTTATTTATACTTCAGCCCAAAATATTATTTTCCCATTCTTTAGGTTTTAAGTTTTTTTTTAATTTTACAATATATCCATATCAAAGTTCAAAGTATTAACAGTGTAGCCTGGGTATCATACATTTTAGTACAAATTTAAAAAGTGCTATTAAATCATATTTTTTACATTCCTCAACTTATGTAGTTCTAATGTTGATACATATATTTGTATTAAAATATAGACTTTCATTATTTAAATATTCAATGTTTCAATACATTATTTCAATTCCAATCATAATATTGTTTAAACATACAGTACAAATAATACTATCATTCAATTATTTTCCCATTCTTGTTTAGGTTCTTAATACATAAGTGGGAGATGAGAAGGAAATCCCAAGGCTATGGCTTAGATTGGGAAGTAAATAAATATTACAGAAGAAGGAAGTGACCAACAACTTTCTGATTGTTGCCAGAAAATATCATGGAACTTCATGATGTAAACATTAGCACTATTTTAAAAAATGACATTTAATAGCAATAGCACTTAGACTTATATACCACTTTACAATGCTTTAAGCCCTCTCTAAGCAGTTTACAGAGTCAGCATATTGCCTCCAACAATTTGGGTCCTCATTTTATCCACCTCAGAAGAATGGAAGGCTGAGTCAACCTTGAGCCCAGTGAGATTTGAACTGCCAAATTGCAGGCAGCCGGCAGTCAGCAGAAGTAGCCTGCAGTACTGCACTCTAACCACTGCATCTTCATGACTCATGTAGAAAATGTAAGGTGTATGTAGAGAAAAGTATGATTTTACAGCTAATCAAGAAAAATCAAATGTACAAGAACAGATTAGGTAAAACCTGGCTTACAAACAGTAATTGTGAGAGTAACCTTTGAGTTCTAGTGGATGATCACTTACTGTAAGTATGAAACAGCAAAGTGCAGTGGCAGCCAAAAAAAGCTAATAAATCCTTGGTTGTATAAACAGAGGCATAGACTAAAATCATTTAGTACCATTTTATAAAAGCTTTATAAGACCGCACCTCCAATTTTGATCACTACAATATAAAATGATGTTAAATGCAGAAAAAAGCAACTAAGAAGATAAAGGGCCTGGAGACTAAAACATATGAAGAATGGTTGCAGGAATTGGGTATAGCTAGTTTAGAAAAAAGAAGGACTAGGGCTTGACAAGATAGCAGTGTTCCAATACTTGAAGGGCTACAATAAAGAAAAGGGGTCAACTTATTTTCCAAAACATCAGAAGGCAAGACAAGAAACAATGGATAGAAACTAATCAAGGAGAGATGCAACCTAGAACTAAGGAGAAATTTCCTAACAGAATAGTTAACCAGTGGAAGAAGCTTGTCTCCAAAAGTTGCTTCATTACTAGAGGCTTACAAGAAGAGATTGGATGGCCACTTGAAATGGTATAGGATCTCCTGCTTGAACAAGATGTTGGACTAGAAGAACAAGGTCCCTTTCAATTTTATTATTCTGTATTCATTTTTTCATGCAATATATACTTTAATTAAGTAATTGCTAAGATAAAATGTTATGATATTTATAACCTGTATGTCCTATAAAGATGAATTGAACAAATTCATTAAAGATAAGGCTATTTATATCTAAAGCTATATAGATGGTGATACAAATTCTCCAAATATCAGAAATTCTACAACTTGGAATAGCAATTGTGGAGGTACATAAATGGGATAATAGAATTGTACTCATTGTTTGGTTAAAGTGTCTCCTGAAAGTATCACACTGGCAACTAAAGGATAGGAACAGCATGCTAGCCTAGTTAGCATTTGGATAGCTATGCTTGCTCATGGTTGAACTGGGAAGGCAGAATATACATCCTGGGAGAAAATATTGATTTTGGGGGAAAAATACCAAGATCGGTAAAACTTGTTTCTAGATAGGAATGCACTGTTAGGATGAAGTTCAATACATTCAGCTCTGCAAATTCCAATTTACGTATGTTATGCTTCAGCAAATGACTTAGCCTTTAAGAATCCAGATGACTGTTTGTTGTTGTACTTTAGAATATTTTCAACATCTACACTCACATTGCACATGTGTAAAATTTTGGCTGGACTTTGAAGGAAGATGATCTCACTTTAAAAAAGAAAGAGAGAGTAAAAACATTATCTGCAGTTTAAAGATCCATTTTCTGGGTCACCTGATGATGTTGATCTACAGAAACAGATGGAATTAATAGAGCAGTACCATTAATAAATGTTGATGAACAAAGGGAATCTTTATTGTTGCAATTCTTCTGGCTTCAAGATAGTCTTACACTCAAATTCATAAATGCTTTTACCTAGAATGAAGGCCCAGTAGGTTAAACTTTCTAGTTGCTATGCAGAAGCCTCTTTAGAGTGCTCCAAGTACAAACAGTACATAAGGCAAGATCAATGGCATCCATAACCAGCTGCAAGAATGCAAACAAACAAACAAACCTACACATCATTACCAAAATGCTGACCTTGTACATTTGTGTGCTAAAATCTGATGCAGCTTCATCAGTGATGGAATTGGTATGATGGCATAATTATGCAAGTTTCATCATATGATCCATCCGGCCCCTTCTCCACAGATTCCACAGATACTTAATCATTTTGATTGAAGTGGCTCTTTTTTTGACAATGTTTGAGAAGACATGGTCCAGCATGAGGTAACAGCTACAATGTGTTGCAATTTTTACAAAGCTGTCACATTGGGCACTATTGTGATATAAAGTGCAACAGAATTTATAAGCATATGTTTTAGGAGTATGTAACAGTAATATGTTTCTCAAAATAACATTTTGACTGGGTTTACATCCACTGCATGAAGCCATGGTTGTTTAACTATGGTTTATTAATAATTGTTAATTAAATGTACCACCTTGTAGTTAGTGGAATGGGTACACTGCGGTATCTGCTATCCCGCATCAGATGGGCGTCTCATGATAGGGAG
>BLBF01000039.1:13757106-13770838 GCA_015471245.1 Laticauda colubrina | reverse complement strand
GGTGTGTCCCAGTGTGCCATCTGTTCTTTTGTAGATTAGTACATCTAGGAATGGTAGTTGTTTGTTTATTTCCGTTTCCATGGTGAACTTGATTTTGGGGTGTGTGCTGTTTAGGTGTGTTAGGAAACTGTTTGGGTTTTCTTTTCCATGGGGCCAAATCACAAATGTGTCATCGATGTATCTTACCCATAGTTTGGGTTTGTGGGTGGCATTAGCCAGGGCTCTGGATTCGAATTCTTCCATGAACAGGTTTGCAATGACGGGTGACAGTGGTGATCCCATAGGGGTTCCTTCGATTTGCTTGTATCTTTGTCCTTTGTATATGAAATATGTGTTGGTTAGGCAGTGTTCTGTTAGTTCCATGAGGTCTTTAGTTGGTTGGTATTTATTTTTGATGATTTCAAGAGTTTCTTTTATTGGGACTTGAGTGAATAGTGAAACCACGTCGAAACTTACAAGCAGATCTTCTTGTTCCACCTGTAGATCTTTGATCATTTCTAAGAAGTGGTATGAGTTTTGTACATATGAAGCTGCGGTTTCAGCATGGGGTTGTAGTTGTTTTGATAAGTATTTAGCTAGGTTTTGTAATGGTGCTCCTATGGAGCTGACTATGGGTCTGAGAGGTATGCCTTTTTTGTGTATTTTTGGGAGGCCGTATAATTTGGGGTATCTAGAAGATTTTTCTCTTGGGATGATCGTCTGTTGGATTTCTTTGCTTATGTTGCTGGTTATAATTTTCTTCTTGGTTAATTTTTCTCGATATGTGGTTGGGTCTGTGTTTATAGGTTTGTATGTGGAGTCTTGGAGTAGGTCTGTCAATTTTGTTTCATAGTCTTTTCTGTCCATTACTACTGTGGCAAATATATTATATATACTGTGACAAAACAAATATATATATATATATATCAACTATAGCAACTATACTTGTAGAGACTTGAGTATGTTCTAAGCAAGGCACAAATTAAGTGACAAATTGCAGGAACAAGATAAAGAACTTTGAGACTGTGGAAAACTAAGGATTTTCTGACCTAGCATCTGGGTGAGGGTGGCAAGACAAAGGAGGAAACTGGACTATTCATAGGTTCCAAAGCTACAGCAATTTAAACCATAGTAGTTTAGTCTTTGCAATAAATTTGAACATAATTTAAAAAAATGATTTAAAGCAGACAACTTTATGGCAAAGCAGTCAACTTTATGGCATCAGTCAGCTCCATCAATGATCACAAACCACAGTAGTGGAAGGCTGATTCTAAAGTAGGGCATTTAGGTTGAAGTGCCTTAAATGGTAGACAGAAATGTCTTCCAGACTGGGAATGACTATTACATTGTAAGCCGCTCAGAGTTGCTTCACCCTGTGAGATGGGCAGCAAATGAATTTAATAATAAATAAAAAAATACATAAACAAAATGAATAGTGGGTAGACAAATAACAGCATTCAAAGAACACATTCGTAAGAAAAGCTTGATTTTGTTGTGCATTGTGCCAAGAACATAACTTTCCCTTTAGCTCAAGTTAACTGACATATTCAAAATTTTATACAGAGATACTAATGGTGATATAATTTCTAATCCTGGAAATCCAATGGTAAATCTGGTATATGTTGCTTATTTCTTCAATATTAAGAGTTTGTTTGACCTGTCACATCTTTGAGTTTAATTCTGTAAGGTTACACATAGTCCTCAACTTGGAACAGTTCATTTAGTGACTATTCAATGTTACAGCATCACTAAAAAAGGGACTTATGACCGTGTTTCACACTTATGACCATTGGAGCATTTCCATGGTCACATGATCAAAATTCTGATGCTTGTCAACTGAGTCATATTTATGATGACTGCAGTGATCCCCTTTTGCAACCTTCTGATGAGAAAAGTCAATGGGGAGGCCAGATTCAATTAACAACCATTTTACTAAGTTAACAAATGCAAGGATTCACTTAACTATTGTGAAAAAGAAAAGTCATAAAATAGGTTAAATTCTCTTAACAAATGATTCACTTAGCAGCAGACATTTTGGACTCAAAGACTACCTGTATTTTGTCTTTGGTTATTCAAAATATCAATGTGTTAATTAATGGATACCACAGGGCTTAGCTGTCTCGTGCAGAACCTTTATACAGAAAGCACAATGTGTCCTATCTCCTGTTAAAAATGATATTTAAAAAAATTTAAAAGCAAAGACGACATCCTGTGCTTTCTTTTGTGTACTATATTAAACAATGTAGGATAACGCTTAAGCTCCCTTCCCTTCAATGTGCTTCATTACAAAGCCAAATCTCGGAGAAATGATTTAAGGCTACATTATCCTGTTTCTAATTCCTTTCCTTTGTTCCTGAGGAAATGTAATTGTGAGAAGCTGGGAGAAGGATTTGAGCATGAGTTTCTATGTCAGACTTGCAGAGAGCCATAAAGTCTTTTTTATGGGCTTCTCCTAAGCCTAGCCTTACTTTTTCAAATTAAAGGAGACAACATGACAATCTTAGCCAGCTCTGATCTTATATCTTCATTTGAAATTCAGCAACAAAATCAGGCTTTAACTTGACAAAATTTAACAATGACAAAATATTCTTGCATGTAAACCATGTTTTTTTTACTGAACTTCAGTAAAAAAAGAAAAGACACTAATATATGGGAAAAAACAAAATAATAAAATTGTATTTTTTTTTCCTGAGTACAAAAGGAAAAAGAAACAGTGCAGTCATTTTTTACTCCTTAATTAATTCTAAATTTATTGATAAGATATAACTATAGAGAAAATATTATATTATGACAATTCAGGAATTATAAACCAGGAAGAATATTAAAAATCTTTGCAATTATATGCTGAAATGAGTTTTGAGTTTAACACCAACACCTTGTGAACGTAAATGTTGAAGTTTCTGCTAAACTGTGTGATATAAACTGCCATAGGAAAAATAAAAAGAAAACAGATATGAAGAGCATCAAATCTCTTCTTTCCTGAATTAGATGTGTGAGTTTTAAGATTTGCAAAAAAATAAGACATGACTCTGTGTGCTGGCTCTTCTAAGCATTGATCTAAACTGAGAAACTAGACTACACTAAGATCTATCTACTTTTCCCAATGGTTGTGGAAGTGTTATGACTCTGTTGTATCTTTTTTTCTTCCAGACTAAGATCGTCATTTGGCTCATTGCCATCAGACTTTTGTGCAAAATGTCTGGTATCTTTATAACCCCAGATTTAGTCCTTTAAAAGACCAAATGCTGCAGAAAAGGGCTTGTGTATTCATCATTTCATGGACAGAAATAATGTGTTTAAAATGCTATTGAATTCACCTGGCTACCTGGCAATATGTTCTTAGTATTCCTTGGTGTTTTGGGGACCTGTCATAATTTGAAATAAGCAAGGATGTCCTATGTGTGAATAATGGGTATAACCTTAACATGTTTTAATATGACACTAGCTGGGCATATACATTTTACAACACCAGAAAATGGTTTGTTAGGCTCTGGTTTAGCACATTAGAATATGTCTAATATACCTAATCTTGTTTAGAAAACAGCATGTTGAATGAACCAAGGTAATTGTGGTCAATCTGTATTTGAATAATGATGGTTAGATGACCAGGAATTAGTATTTGCATGAACCAAGAGATGCCCTAGTCTTGAAGGGATTCAGTGAGTTTGAAATCATTGGCAGAAAAACTTCCTTTGAAATATTGGTCACTGCACTGCTCCTATTTATGTAAAAGATCTCCTACATCTCCCTTCAGTGTTCCCTGGTTATAATCTTCAAGAATCATGCATTACTAGATGATGATGTATTTATCACTTTATGTTTTATGATTTCAACCTCTTTTTTAAAGACTTAGGTCAACTGCCTTTTTGTGCATGATATATATTGTAACAGTTTGTTTCAAAACAATCACTGCTACTACATGGTCAAGTAAAATCCATAAAAGCCAAAATATTCTTTGAGATATGAAAAACAAAACCATGCAAAGAAAATTAATAATCATAAATAATACTGCAGCACTGATTCTAACAAAAATATTGAGGCAATTATACAAAGCAAGTTCTGTTAGGCTGCAAATAATCCATCATATAAAGAAAGCAGCATACTATTTTCAAGTTTGATCATTTAAAATACATTTGTTGGCCTGTGTTATAGAGTTGCTATCTTGTAACAGCCTTAAATCATTGCTTGAGAACACTGCCAAAAAACCTCTTCATTTCCTTTTAGTGACTTCTTATTTTAATAGAAAAGGAAGGACATGATGTTGTTTTAATGACAGGAAACCAAACCAATGCCTTCCAAGTGAATAAATTCCATCAGTGGCTGCCACAAAGTGTGCTAATTATTTCCTTTGATAAATTAAACATTGTTAAAGTCTCTAAAACATCAAGCATGTTTCTTGAAATTATTGTCTGTTCTCATTTTGAAAGTTAACTCAGACCCAGCTATTTCAATTTAATAGACAGCATTTGCCTTTAATGTTGTCATTTATGTCCGTCAAAATTCTTAATTTTGCCCTAATTTCTCAACATATCTGTTCACTTGATAATTTATTTTATTAAGCTAATATTCAACAATAGACCATATTTTTGTTCTGAATACATAGATCAGAGCAAATAATACTCTTTGCCCTAGTCTCAGTGCTCTAGTCTCATAATTACTAGGTTCAATTCAGAGAGCATAGTATAGCATTTGAAGCCAAATGATTGAGGAACAGTTTGCTTAGACTAGAGCTCATTGATCAAGTGGACATGGAAAGTAAGCAGACATTTGACAGGGGAATTCAGAGAAGGAATTTAAAGGCAACTCCTAAGAAATTTGCCTCCAAAGCAGAGGTGGTATTCAGCAGGTTCTGACCAATTCTGAAGAATTGGTAGAGGAAATTTTTAGTAGTTCAGAGAACCGGCAAATACCTCCTCTGACTGGATATTTTGCAGTATCCTTTCCCCTGCCATGTCTACCAAGCCATGCCCAAAGAGCCCATCACCTTTATCATCATTATTATCAATATAGAGTTACCCGCATGTTTGAGGCCTTTCCTTATGGAATTATATGAATCAGTATGGTTTATTGTTCACAATTATGAATCAGTATGGTTTAGGACTATATCCCCAAAACTTCAGAATAAAAGCTACAACTGTGCCACTGTGGATATTGACTCATTGAAATTACAGCTAATTTCCTACTTTAATATAAGGATTCACTGTCTTATCTCATAAACCTCACTTAATAAAATATTTGGAAAACATCTATCTTCTTTTGTATAATTGTTGTCATTGGACTTGTTGAATGTAGCCATTTTGAATGTTGCTAAATTTTGTTATATTGTCTTCAAAATTAGGTAGATTTTGACTGCCTACTAACAATCCACCACCAACTGTAAAATATTATCTTGTCTTTTTATATTATTTTTAATGCTTCTTATTTGTAACATTGGTCTGTGATTGTAATAAAAGTTATTACTGTTACTATATCAATATAGACATTATCTTATTTATAAGGAAGAAAGGAAGTAGAAAGCAATTGAACCTAATTCACAGATCCATTTTTCAGCTGGCAATAAGAGCTACTTCAGTATTTTATTCGAATATTAGATAGTGAGCAGGACAGAGGACATAAACCTGGAAAGGGAAATTGTGACTATATTTATTTAAAGCTTTGTAAATCAATAACAGAGGAACAGAAATATTTTGGGAACAGAATGCATAGAAAATAGAATTTTAATGCTAGTAGAATATAATTTCTTTACAAGTTCAAATTTCAAGTCATCAGCATGCAATTCCATTATTTGTTTAGTGCATTGAATAAAATTGTGGAATGTGGTTCCAGACACATTCATCCCCAGAAAACTGCTTCGTGTATAATGGCTTTATGGTAATTTGAAAGCCTGTGACTTATGTTTCTTTTCTTTTTTCAGGAATATTCCAATGGTAGTTTCAACTGTAGATCATTATACTGCATTGCCAAGAAGTGGTTTCAAATATGACTTCATAAATACTTTAATTTCCTGTTTACTAGGGATATAATCATGCTTTAATTTTTGATTTATAAGCAAAACCTTAGGTTCATCTTGAAGAGACTCTAAAACATGTATAGACAATCTAATTCTCTCCAGACATTCTACAATTTTCCCCATCTCTGAGCTGATTGGAAATAATACAAATAAGAACCAAAACATCAGGAAAACAGCAAGTTGCTTAACTATACTATATATGTCAATTTATTGTAATCCTCCAGAGTAAATATTTAAAGGGCATGATCTTTAGGAGAACAAGCAATTATAATAATTTGTTGTAGAAATCAAACCAACAACACATCCTTAACAGTAGAAAATGCCATTCTTGATAGGAGCTCCCTTCTTTTGGATCAGTTTGCCCTGAGATTAGTTCTTTTCATCCTTTTAGAAGCTATCTTCTGCAGCAAAACATTTAGTTAGGCTTCAGAAATGTTTATATAATAATTAAGGTTTTTACTTTTAATGTGAGAGTGATTTTATGGATATTTTATTTTATGCATACCAAATGCATAAAAATCCTCACAGTTTTAATAAGGGGATTATTTTGAAATTAGTTATTCATTCCAACATGTCTGCTATTAGTTTATTTTTCTCAAAGATCAAAACAAAAATATTGCAATGTACAACATCCCCTTAAAGCTCTACAATGGTGTCTCCTCTTGGCAGCGGATGTTACCGGGAGAGAGAATGAAGAATTTTAGGAATATACACAAATATTAAATATTCCTAGGAAGGGCAACCAAGGTATGAAATTCATTCCAGCTGCTCAGCAAAGCAAGGAGGCACTTATATTGGGCAGATGCAACATAGAAACATGGTGGAAGCAGAGTATTCCTTTACTTAACTAACATTGCACACCAAATAAGAAAAAGTAAATCATTTCCATAATTTATTTTAAAAATATATGGTTAAATAGGATAAAAGTGATTCATGTTATAATGTTGGACATTGAGATATAGCAGCATATAAACATAATAAATAAAAAAATAGGTCTCTTGGATCAGATGGCAGTCAATATATTCTTAAAGCCCCTGTCACACCAACGGATGCAAAGAGGATGTAAAATGGACAAAAAAGCTTGCCATCCATTGGAAAATGCGATGTACTCACTGCCTCCATTTTGCTTCCTCTCTATCCGTCCAGCATCCGTTTATGGACGTTTCATCCACTCAGAAAGTTTTGAGCTGCTCAAAACTTTTGCGCGGAAAATGTATCCAATTCGTCCATTCTGCATCCACTACACATCCGTTATGCATCCGTTATGCACCCGCTATATCTGCTAGGCATCCATTCCGCATCCGCACAACTCGCATACGCTCGGATGCATGGAGGAAGTGGAACGGATGCGGAATGGATGCAGAATGGATGCAGCACAGAAACAAAGCATAAAAACGTTCACAGAGGGGACCTATCTCGGATATTAAGGATGCCCAGAGGATGCCTAGAGGATGCCTAGAGGATGCAAAGGGACACCTATACTGCCTATAAAAAGGGGGAGCAACTCACCTGCATCTCACTTTCAGACCAGCAGCCTAGCTGTGCAGCCTTCATCTGACTCTTCCTCTTCCACAGCATCCAGTCATGTCCACCGTGGATCATAACACAGTCCTTTTGGCAGCCAACATCCTTCTGCAACAGTGCGAAGCCATCTACAGGCTCTGTGAACTCTGCTACGGAAAGAAAAAGAGGTGGCCAAGAAGCGTCTGGGTCCAAAGATGGATCGCCAGAAGAGCAGAGTACGGACATTCCATCACTTCATGAGGATGCCACCAGCCATGTTTGACGAACTTGTACAGCATCTGAGACCCAAGTTGACCAAGCCTAGCACCAACTTCCGTCCCAATCTGGATCCCGGACTGAAGGTGGCAATGACTCTGTGGCACCTGGCCTCTGGAACCACATACAGAAACATGCAGTATGCCTGGAGGGTGCCACACAACAGCATCAGCAAAGTAGTCAGAGAGGTGGTGCAGGCCATCATCGAAGAATATGTGGAGGAGCTCCTCCAGTGCCCCAGCACTGAACAAGGCTGGAGGAAACTTGCAGAAAAGTGGTATCAGAGGTGGAACTTTTCCCACACCGTTGGAGCCATAGATGGGAAGCATGTGGTCTGCAAAGCTCCAGCCAACTCAGGGTCCACTTATTTCAATTACAAGGGCTTCTTCAGCATCATCCTCTTTGCCATGGTCGATGCTGACTACAAGTTCATCTACATTGATGCTTCAGGTAACGGGTCAGCTTCAGATCCCAGGTATACAACGCAAGTGACCTCAAGGATGGGCTGCAACGCAACCTCATCCTGGGTTTTCCAGATCCAGACCCCCTACCCAATGACACACAAGATGTACCCTACTTCATCATTGGTGATGATGCCTTCTCCCTCAGAACCTACCTCATGAAGCCATACAGTTCAAGATACCTCACCTGTGAAGAGAGGATCTTCAACTACAGGCTGTCCAGGGCAAGACGGGTGGTGGAGAATGCCTTTGGCATCCTGGCCATCAGGTTCCAGATACTTCTCACCACCATGCAGCATGAGCCACAGACTGTGAGGAGCATCGTGGAATCTTGCTGCATCCTGCACAATCTCATGCGCACCTGCTACCGAGTGTTGCAGAACAGACTTGTCGACTGTCAACAAGGGAATGGCGATATGGAGCCTGGTGAATGTAGGTAAGGACGAAATCTGATAGACACTGTGGATGTGCAAGGCCCCAACAGAGCTTCATGTAAAGAGAAGAAGCAGCGCAACCTCCTGAGACACTGGTGCAACTCCCCAGCTGCAGCAGTGGAGTGGCAAGACAGGATGATAGATGATTAATGGATGCTTCCTTGAGCCTGTTGCATAACACTGATGAGATTGTGCCATGTATGTTGAGTGGTGCTGCAATGAATAGGGCATTAATAAAGAGCTTTGTTTATTTTAAAATGTGTTGATCAATGAATAAATTGTTATTGATAAAAAAGGTCCATATGTGTGGCAGCTGGGATGGGGTATCATACAGTCCCACTATGCTTGCACTGGAGGTTTATCTATCCTTATCTGGAATTATCTGGAGATAACTATCCAGTTATCTCCAGTTATCTGGAGATAACTATCCTTATCTATCCCACAAGCATGCAAAGGCTTAACCATTTTTTCAAAGTTTTCACCAACACTTTGTTAAGTAAAAAAAATGAACCAAGTGTCTTAAGCAAAGATAACCTTTATTAACTTTCTTAGGTAAACTTTATGACTTTATTAAAAAAGCAAAATAAACCAAGTAAAGTGTCTTAAGCAAACAAGTGAACAAGTAAAGAACTCAGTCTCTGACACTATTCTCAGTCACTCTGAATCATGTCCATGGTCTCAGCTGTCAAGCGTGCAGGGATGTGGAGGTGGCTGTGGCTTGAGTGCTGGTCTGAGGCACCATTGGGGTGCTTGGCCCCAAGGGTACAACAGGGGATGGTGTGTTCAGAAGCTGTCCAAGAGCTGACTCAGTCCCATGAGGTTGAGAGGCCCCTCACCAAGGACTTGAGATGTCAGGCCCAATACTGATGACCGTTGACGGGCTTGGCTATGGGGTGGAGAAAGGAGGAGTGTAGTGGAGCTGTCTGGTCTGCAGCTGGGTGAGGAGTGGAGTCTGTGGCATCCGATGAACCTGGGCCTGGACTGGGAAGGTCTGTTTTTGCTGTGGGAAGTCTTGGTAGTCGTTGCCTTGGTAGGTGAGGGGCTGTTGAAAGCTGTGGAAGGGCTGTGACATTGCCTGGGGTGGAGGAGCAGACCTGGACTGGGTAGGAGCAGCTTCAGCTGGGCCTTGAGGGTTGTGCAGAAGTGCTGTGATCTTCTGCTTCATCACCTGGTACTGGGCCTTAGGCAGGTCCCTCAGGGTATGGCTCACATAGGTGATGAAGGTGTGGTGGCCCGAGGATGCTCTGTCCAAGTGGACCAGCTGAGAGAGAAGTTCTATGCTGGTCTTCATTGTGTCCCTGATCTCCAACAGCACACTGTGGTTCTGGCCCTCCAGTTTGCCTCTCTAGCTGCATCCTCTGGAGCTGGGGGTGGGGGTGGGGGTTGTTTGGCCTCTGGTGGCTGCTGCTTCTTCCTCCATTTGTGACAGCAGGACGTCATCCCCCACGGGATCCTCCAAGTCTGCCGGCATAGGGAGTGCAGATGTCATGGGGGTCTCTGCCGTGGGGCCCTCTGAAGACACCTGCCTGGACAGGGTAGCTGGCTCCTGGCTGAAAGAGGACTGGCTGTCTGTGGGCTATCTGAGGGAGAGGGCTGTCAAAGGGGCTGCTCCTCAGTGGCGGATCTCACCCTCCAGGAAACTGCACTTGGCCATAACGTACATCTCCCAGCTTGACAGCAACCTGCCTGGATTTCTTGGGGTGTAGCTTGCCATACCAGGTGTACATGTGCTTCCACCATCCAAGGAGTACTTCTGCAGTGTACCCCAGGCTCTCTGCCTTGTCTCTCCAAGCTGCCTGCTTCTTCTTGCTGTCCTGATAGAGTCTGTGGCCCTTTCTCCAGAAGTACTCGTTCTTCCTCAGCCATTCCAGCACCTCATCCTCATGCTCCTCAGAAAGGGTGTACTGTTTCCTCTCTCCCTTCTGCTTCCCTTGCCTCTTCCTCCCTCTGGAAGGGGCTTCAGCAGGACCTTCAGGGGCTTGAGCAGCAGGGCCTTCAGGGGTTTGAGCAGCAGGGCCTTCAGGGGTTTGAGCAGCAGGGCTTTCAGCAGCAGGGCTTTGAGGGCCTTGGGGCTGGTCCACCACAGCAGCAACCACAGCAACTTCAGAGTCAGTGCCAGGGTGTGGGATGCTGGTTCTGTCCTTCTTGCCAGGGCTGGAACTAGTAGGCACCAGCTTCCTCTTCTTGCCTGACTGACAAACCATGGTGTTCCTGCTAGATGTATGTGGCAGCAAGTCTTTCCTCTGTATGCTGACTGTGTGCATGCTGCATCCTTTATATCCGTGGAGCTGATGCAATTCATACTCCCCACATGCGCAGTGAATGTTTTGCATCCGATATATATCTGTACGGAATCCACTTTGTTTCCTATAGGCATCCGTGATGCATCCGCCCCTTCCGCTATGCGTCCACTTTGCAATTCTCCCCTGGAACCCCTTCTGAGGTGTCATCCGCTTCCATCCGCTGTCATCTGCTAGGCTTCCTATGAACATCCGCTTAACATCCCCGCTACATACTACCCACATCCGTTCTTTTCCGTTCTTTTCCATTCTGTTTATGCAAATTTTAGCCACTTTTTGGAACGGATGACAACGAATGGAGCCACCCACGAAATTTTGCTCATCCGCTGTGTCCTTTATGCATACGTTTTGCATCCGTCGGCCAGTGGGACTTAGCCTTAAGGAATTAGATCTGATAGACAGAGTGCCTGAAGAACTATGGATGGATGTTCGTAACGTTGTACAAAAGATAGCAACGAAAACCATCCCCCCAAAAAAGAAATGCAAGAAAGCAAAATGGCTGTTTGAGGAAGCTTTGCAAATAGCTGAGGAAAGAAGGAAAGTGAAAGGCAAGGGAGAAAGAGAAAGATACACTCAGTTGAATGCAAAATTCCAGTGAATAGCTAGAACAGATAGGAATGCCTTCTTACATGAAAAATCATAGAATAAAACAATAGAATAGGGAGGACCAGAGATCTCTTCAAGAAAATTGAAGATACAAAGGGAACGTTTCATGCAAAATGGGTATGATAAGGGATAAAAATGGCAGGGACCTAACAGAGGCAGAAGAGATTAAGAATAGGTGGCTAAACTACACAGAAGAACTATACAAGAATGAGCTTAACATCCCTGATAACCACAATAGGGTGGTCACTAACCTTGAGCCAGACATCCTGGAATGTTAAGTCTGACCTTAGGAAGTCTGAGCAACAACAAAGCTGGTGGAGGTGACAGTATTCCAGCTGACCCATTCAAACTCTTAAAAGATGATGCAGTATAATCAATTTGCCAGCAAATTTGGAAAACTCAACAGTGGCCACAGGATTGGAAAAGGTCAGTTTACATTCCAATTCCAAAGAAAGGCAATGCAAAAGAATATTCAAACTATCACACCATTGCACTCATTTCACATGGTAGTAAAGTTATGCTTAAAATCCTACAAGCTAGACTCCAGCAGTATATGGTTCGAGAACTACTGGAAGTACAGGCAGGATTTCGAAGAAGCAGAGGTAAAATTGCCAACATACGCTGGATCATGGAGAAAGTCAGGGAGTTCCAGAAAAACATCTACTTCTGCTTCATTGACTATGCTAAAGCTTTTGATTGTGTGAATCACAATAAATTGTGGCAAGTTCTTAAAGAGAGGGGAATACCAGACCATCTTATTTGTCTCTTGAGAAACCTATATGCATGTCAAGAAGCAACAGTGAGAACTGGACACGGAACCACTCATTGATTCAAAATTGGAAAAGGACTGGGCTGTATACTGTTGCCTATTTAACTTATGTGCAGAACACATAATGAGAAAGGCAGGGCTAGATGAATCAAAAGTTGGAATTAAGATTGCCAGGAGAAATATCAACAACCTCAGATGATGCAGATGATGCCACTCTAATGCCAGAAAGTGAAGAGGAACTAAAGAGCTTCTTGATGCGGGTGAAGGAGAGTGCAAACGTTGACTTTAAACTTAATATTAAGAAAACTAAGATCATGGCATCTGGCCCTCTCAATTCCTGGCAAATAGATGGGGAAGAAATGGAGGTAGTCACAGATTTTATTTTCCTGGACTCCAAGATCACTGCAGATGGAGACTGCAGCCAAGAAAATAAAGGAAGTTTGCTCCTGGGGAGAAAAGGGCAAATCTAGACAACATACTAAAGAGCAGAGATATCACCCTGCCAACAAAAGTGTGTATAGTCAAGGCTATGGTTTTCCCAGTTGCAATGTATGGCTGTGAAAGTTAGACCATAAGAAAGGCTGAGCACCAAAGGATTGAGGCCTTTGAACTATGGTGCTGGAGAAGACTTCTGCGAGTCCCTTGGACTGCAAGGTGATCAAACCGGTCAGTCCTAGAGGAAATTAACCCTGACTGCTCTTTAGAAGGCCAGATCCTGAAGATAAAACTCAAATACTTTGGTCAACTAATGAGAAGGAAGGACTCACTGGAGAAGAGCCTAATGCTGGGAACGATTGAGAGCAAAAGAAGAATGGAATGACAGAGAATGAGATGGCTGGATGGAGTCACTGAAGTAGTAAGTGTGAGCTTAAATGGACTCTAGGAGATAGCAGAGGACAGGAAGGACTGGAATGTTGTCCATGGAGGAATGTTGTCCATGGAGTCATGATGGGTCAGACACAACTTTGCAACTAACAAAAATAACACATATGCCTTGGCCAATGGATCTCAATGGTAGGGGATACAATAAAGGAAATAGAATGGCATGTTAAATGTGGTTGGCAGGCATTTGGCAAGCTAAGCAAAATGTTCAAGAACAACCTCCCCCTATGCTGAGAAAAGTTTTTGATCAGTGTATGCTATCTAAGTCTTACATATGTCGGTGAAACATGGACGCTAACCTCACAATTAATACAAAAGCTACAAGTGGCACAAAGGATTATGGAAAAATACACAGTCAGATTTACAAGACAAGACAGAAAGACTTGCATATGGATTAGAGAACAAAATGAAAATATATGATATCCTCAAGAGCAGAGGTATCAAACTCAAGGCCTGTAGGCTGGATCCTTTCCTTTCCTTTCCTTTCCTTTCCTTTCCTTTCCTTTCCTTTC
>BLBF01000039.1:13729839-13740411 GCA_015471245.1 Laticauda colubrina | reverse complement strand
ATATATATATATATATATATATATATATATATATATATATATATATATATATATTACATAGATTTTCACCCCAAAAGTCCTTTGGGCTTAAAATATATGTGATCAAATATGCACAGAAGTTAGTTTTAAAAAATGAACCTGAATTTCATTTGATCTTTATGTAATACATGCAAAAATATCTGAATGCAAAGTAGTTATTTTAAAAAACAGTTAATTTTAAATTTAAAGTGTTTAAATACCCCCTTAGGTTTTTGGGAGTTGTCAATAAAGTGCCTATGAACTTTAATACTGAATTTCCTTGGTAAATTATCTTGTAACATGACAACACAATCCCCAGATTGCAGCCATCCACAGTTTTACTAATTCATTTTTGTCACAATGTCCTGATGTTTACGAAAGATGAGTGGGAGTGCCATCTACATTTTAATGTTCATGGAACTTAAAAGACAAAAAATATAGGTTAAGCCCCTGTCACACTGCACCAACGGATGCAAAGAGGATGTAAAACGTTAAAAAAAGCTTGCCATTCGTTGGAAAACGTAATGCATCCACTGTGTACTCACTGCATACGTTTTTCATACTCTCTATCCGTCCAGCATCCGTCGACTGAGATTTCACCCGCTCAAAAAGTTTTGAGCTGCACAAAACTTTTTGAGTGGATGAAGTATCCAACGCGTCCATTATACATCCGCTACGCATACGGGAAACATCCGTTATACACCCGTTGTCATCCGTTACACGTCCGCTATATCCGCTAGACATCCGCTGCACATCCGCGCAACTCAAATCCGTTCCAGCGGAAAACGGACACAGGGAGGAAGCGAAACGGATAAGGAACGGACATACAGCGTTAGTAGCACGGATGTAGAAAGGATGAAAGCGGATGCAGCTTGGATACAAAGCATTAAAACGGAAAAAACATTCGTATAGGGGACGTATCTTAGATATTTAGGATGTCTGGAGGATGCCTGGAGTATGCGGAAGGACACCTAGTGGAAAACCAACATTTCCTATAAAAAGGGAGAGGAAATCACCTGGATCTCACTTTCAGTCCAGCAGCCCTGGTGTGCAGACCTTTTCAGCCTTGCTCTTGCTCTTCCACAGCATCCATTCTTCTCCACCATGGATCATCGCATGCTCCTTTTGGTAGCTGCCATCATTCATCACCAGAACCCAGCCCTCTTCAGGCTCTTTCACCTTTTCTACGGGAAGAAAAGGAGGCGGCCAAGAAGTGTCTGGGTCTGACGATGGATCGGGAGAAGAGCGGAGTTTGGACTCTATGGCAAGCTGATGGTGGAGCTGAGGAATGAAGACACTTGTGCATTCCAGAACTTCATGAGGATGCCGCCAGCCATTTTTGACAAAATTGTGGAGCATCTGAGACCCAGGTTGACAAAACAGAGCACCAACTTGCATCCCAGCCTGGACCCTGGGCTGAAGGTGGCACTGACTCTGCGCCACCTGGCCTCCGGGACCACGTACAGAAACATGCAGTACACCTGGAGGGTACCACACAACACCATCAGCATTGTGGTCAGAGAAGTGGTGCAGGCCATCATCGAAGAATACTTGGAGGAGCTCCTCCAGTGTCCCTCCACTGAACAAGGCTGGAGGAAACTTGCAGAACAGTGGTATCAGAGGTGGAACTTCCCCCACACCGTTGGAGCCATAGATGGCAAGCACGTGGCCTGCAAAGCTCCAATCAAGTCAGGGTCCACTTATTTCAACTACAAGGGCTTCTTCAGCATCATCCTCTTCACCATGGTCGATGCTGACTACAAGTTCATGTACATCGATGCTTCAGGCAACGGGTCAGCTTCAGATGCCCAGATATATAACTCCAGTGACCTCAAAGAGGAGCTGGAACACAACCTCATCATGGGCTTCCCAGATCCAGACCCCCTGCCCAACGACACGCAAGATGTGCCCTACTTCTTCATGGGGGATGATGCCTTCTTCCTCAGAACCTACCTCATGAAGCCCTACACTTCCAGATGCCTCACCCGTGAAGAGAGGATCTTCAACTACACTGCGCAGTGATCCGCTAGGCATCCGCTATGCATCCGCTCTTCATCTGCTATGCATCCACTACGCATCCACTCTGCATCCGCTTCATCCACTACGCATCCGCTCTTTCCGTTACGTGTCTACTTTGCTCTGCTCCCCCGGAAGCCCTGCGGACATGCCATCCGCTTCCATCCGCTTTCATCCGCTGGGTTCCGTTGAGCATCAGTTTTACATCCACATCCATTGTTGTCCATTCTCTTTATGCAAATTTGGGGCACTTTTGAGAGCGGAAAACAACAGATGGAAAATTTGCTCGTCCGCTGTGTCCTTTTTACATACGTTTTGCATCTGCGGGCGATGTGACCTGGCCTTTATCAATGTATCTTGTTTGGCAATATGATAAAAATAAACCAGGAAGTTGCCAATGGATGGGACAGGTCCATGCAGGTTTTTACTTGCAGCATTTTCCCATATAGATAGGTGCCTTGCAAGTTTCACTGCAGAGAGCTGTCTTAGTTGGGCTACTAAAGTCAGCTGATCAGAGTTACACCACAGATGTTGAAGAAGCCTGGAAAAAGCAGTCTGATAAATCTGTTAGTATATGAATATAGTGTCTGGGACAAAGAGTTTAAAGCACATGTTCACTTATTTTTATATATCAATGATATAATTTGTTCTGTGAAGCAATGCTAGATGTGGTCCCTGCAGTTTTCTTGCACTGTTTTTGGAAATAGCATGCCTCTGACTTTTCTTTTTCATAGGGCTATGAAAGAGTAACTGGCCTCATCCAGCCACTTTCGTGACTAAGGCAGAACTAGAGTTCAGAGTTTTCCAGTTCGTAGTCTGGTGCTTTAAAGAATGCATCAAACTGGCTCTGTTAGATTTTATGTACTGAATTTGATTTTAATGATATAATCTACATTAATTAGCTTTAAAAATGACAAACCAATTTAAAGCCAAATTAATTATTGCCCTATTCTTTATTGTTATTTCATGGCCATTCTATGCCTATTGATTGAAAATGCATTGTTTAGTTGTTTATAGTTGTATTCAGTTGTATTAATTTTTTTTGTCAGTTAGCAAGGGTAATTATGTCAAGGCAATTTGTATATACAATATCCACTGATACTCAACTTATCATCTCTATACATATTTTTGTTTTTGTTTTTATGCAGTAGAATTTATTCTTTTTTTGCCCTTGATTTGCAAGTGGGAGTATGGAAACAAACATTTACTAAATGGAAACATATTTCAAATCCATAATAAACCATGATTGTTAAATTGTATAAACACTTTTCCTCCAGTCTAATGTAAATTACAAATAATTATTAACATGTTTTTCTTATATTTCTAATATGAAAATTTTTGCATATTTATATTTCATATTTATAGCAATTTGAAAACCTATTCAGAAGCTGCATAAAATATTAGCATTGGTATAGTATGTTAGCTATAATAATAATGAGAAACTGAAAAAACAGTGAATCTGACAAGCTGCTGCAAGAAGATTGCAGAAGACTACAAACAATAACAGGAAAAAGAATGCATCAGAAGATCTGCAAAAATATAGTTCCCTTGCAAGCAAGAACTGGTGTAATCAGAAAATAGAGAAAGTAATAGTAAATGAAGAAGTTAAAGTGCTCTGGGATTTTAGAATTCAAATAGATAAGCACCTGTCAGATAATACCAGATTTAACAATTGTTGATAAAAGGCAAAAAAAAAAAAAACAGCCCTGGATACTGGACTCAGCAGTACCTGGGAAAAAAGAACCAGAGAAGATAACAAAATACAAAGTCATTCAAATAGAAATAGACAACTATGGCAAAGGAAAACAACGATAGTACTAGGTACCTTCAATGCATTCTCAAAACAACTGGAGCACCACTGGACACCATCAGATTGAACAAATTACTATTAGTCAATTGCAAAAGGAAGTTTCATCTGGAAGAGCTTACATTCTGCAACAATAACTTTAACATCATCAAACATCCACATTTGCATAATCCAGGTCCTTCGGAAAAACTTGATAGGTGGATAAAATGCCAAATCCTACCAGGTTGATTATGTGACCAATCAGAATAATATTTTATTAAAAATGGTTAGTGCACAAGAATTAAACAAAGAAATTTGATGATGATGCCATTCTTAGGTTAATAAGCCTTACATTGCAAGAAAACCATCATGCTCGGAGACCATCAGAGATCCCCCATTTCAAACCTGAACTACAAATGTTCTCCTTTATTGGCACTCTATGAAATTTTCTTTTTTTATTTTCTGCAATAAGAATAAAAAGAAGAAACGATAAAAAAATACTGGAAGTTTACAAATGGAAAATTATACTATCTTAAAAAAAATCTAAATGATGGAAGACTTCAAAGGTTAGGTCTCATCTGGAACAAGCCAAACAAAGACTTTATCTGTCTAACCTAGTTTGCCTTTGCCAAGTAACCATATTTCTTTCCATGCAGCTATTATTA
This sequence comes from Laticauda colubrina, assembly GCA_015471245.1. Taxonomy (NCBI): domain Eukaryota; kingdom Metazoa; phylum Chordata; class Lepidosauria; order Squamata; family Elapidae; genus Laticauda; species Laticauda colubrina. The sequence goes on along the minus strand of BLBF01000039.1, from coordinate 13,735,926 downwards.
CTTTAACGGGAATTTTCTTTTTCTTTTCTAATATTGATGCCAGATGGATGGGATTTGGTTCCTCACAAAGCAAATGTGATTTGTTTGACCCTATTTGTTGGTCGCATGTATGTAGCAATCATGGATTGGACTTGTGATTTTGTATTGATTTATTTGTTTGTTGGTTTGATTTATAGAGCTGCATAATTCACATTAAGCATACTGGGCAGCTAACAAAGTGAAAACAAATAGAAAACAAATAGAAAAAGAAAAAACCCATAAACAGTAAACATTTCTGTAAAACAGGTCCTCGGTAACAATTAACATATCATATGCTTGATCTCAACCCTACCTCCAGGCCTTTATTCTTCTAGATCAGCAATTCTTACATTTTTGTATAATATGTTAATTGTTAACTTTTTTCCCCCTGGACTTAGAAATGGGAATGAATGTTGTCTGCCAAAGGAGGGATACAATAACCTTGTTTCCTAAAAAACAGAAAAGAAGCCCTTAGGCTTATTTAAGACTACTTAGGTTCAAGTGGACTATCACTCTCTTCTGCCAGCTCTAAAATGGGATTATGTGATGGGTATAGTTGTATTTACAGATGATACTTTTAGCATTATCATTCATGTCCAATCACAAATCCTTTTTGTTTAATGACAAATTAAATAGATATTGATCAATGTGACAGTATGTAAAGTTATCAAACTGAATTGCATCATTGTTACTGTGCCATTATAGTAACAAGGATCCTATGCAATAAACACAGTACCATTTAGCAGTAATTAACCAACCAAGTAAAATGTCATAGTAAGGTCAAAGAAGGCAGAGGGGGGGGGAAACAGGAAAAGAACTCATGAAAACTGACCTAACATAGAAAATGTGAATAGTGCCAAAGGAAGTTTGAAAGCATTAGCCTTGTGAAACATTTAATCCAAACTTCATTTTAACATTTCAGTTCAGAAATAATCACATTCCCTTGGTTCAAATTAAGGTCACTTTTGTAACTTTTAGATGCTGTTTCCTCTGAATAGCCTGCAGAGATACTTAGATTGGATGGTGCGTTTTACAGATGTAGCTCTGTTCGCTTCACTGTCTGGTTTCTTTTCCTCTTAATTTTAACATTAGCCCTAACTTGGCTGGTGTTATTTCTAATATTCTTTATATGGGGAAGGAATAAAACAATGAAAAACACAGATTTCAGAAAACAGTCCCATAGTGAGACAGAGATGCTGAAAGAATATCCCCACCCTCTTCCTAAAATAGTCCTCATTCATACTATTTCTGTTACAATAAACATAGTTTTTGGCTATAGTTTATCAGATTGCATTTTCTAAAATGGGTTGTTATGTTCTTTGCTTTGCATTTTGTAATAACAATGATCCCCTGCTGTCACATGTTTAGTGAGATGGATTACATTTAAGTAACTGGCAGTTCAAGGAAGTCCTACCTTTGATTGTTTACATGAACATGTTTTAGAACAGCTATTTAGCTTCCATTTATTTCCATCCTTTGCCCAACTCAAGTGTGAAGGCCAGCACTGAGCACATAGGTCACTGATAAACTGAATCCCCATTTGGCAGGCAGGAAAATTAGATTGATAAGGTAAATTGATTTATGGCTTTATCTGTCACTAGTTGTGCAGCCAGCCTGAACAGAGTAAGGTTTGTTATCACCTCTTTTTCTTTTCCTTTAAGTAAACCAGATTCTTTTGTTCCTCCCTCAAGAACAATAAAGATATATATCTGATAAATTCAACATTCCCCAAATCTCTTATTCTTCACTTTCCAGAAACCTGAACCATCCTTTCTTGAAGCAAATGTGATTTTCAGATAATTATTTAAATTGGCCTTGTGTTCAGATGTGTGCATTGCTATTCAGAATTCAGAATTAGATTGTTTATTATTTATTTATTTATTTATTTTGTCAAAAGCTTACAATACAATAGAAATAAGAATAAACATAAGTTTAAATATAAAAATAGGAACTAATATCTGGGGACAATAGGACAAGGATGGTAGGCACAACTGTGCGCTTATGCACACCCCTTTTTGTAATGAATGTATTATAGGTAATTATTATAGAGAACTGGTAGCAAAAATTTGAGTAGTTTGGAGAACCGGCAAATACCACCTCTGACTGACCCTGACCCCATCTCTTCTCTGCCTCCTGAGTCCCAGCTGATAGTATGGGTCTTTTTTTGTTGCCCTACATAGGAGAATGGAGCTGAAAGCAGATTAGTGAGGTGGGGAGAGAAAGGGGATTTTGCAGTAAGCTTCCCCTGTCATGCCCAACAAGCCACACCCATAGAACCAGTAGTAAAAAAATTTGAATCCCATTATGAGTAGTTAGTACTGAAAAAGGTAGTCCTTATTTTACAATCATTCATTCAGTGACTGTTCAAAGTTACAACAGCACTGAAAAAGTGACTTATGAACATTTTTCACACTTATGACCATCACAGCATCCCATGGTCATGAGATCAAAATTCAGACACTTAGCAGCTGCCATGTATTTATGACAGTTGCAGTATCCTGGGGTCATGTGGTCATCTTTTGCAATCTTCTGACAAGCAAAGTCTACGAGGAAGCCAGATTTACTTAAAACCATGTTATCAACTGAATAACTGCAGTGATTCATTTAATAACTATGGCAAAAAGGTCATAAAATGGAACAAAACTCATGTAATGTCTTGCTTAGCAATGAAAATTTTGGGCTCAGTTGTGTTTCTTAGAACTCTGTAATTGCTATTCTAAAAATGTTTAGATCCAAGACAGTTTAGTTCACAAGTTAAACAGTTGTACAATAGTTGTACAAACAGCAACCAATGCTGGATTCTCAAGAAAGTATGAGGTGCTAGTAATTCCTAAGACATATCCACCTTGTGCCTCTGTAAAATTGTTAACAAAAATGTAAGCTTGAACTTCAAATCTATCTTTTTGATGTGAGCATCTGTCTTTCTCACTAGGTCACATTAGGTATGTTTGTTTCTTCTATGAAATCTTGCCACCTGTTGGGATCTTGGAAATAGGCCTTTTCTGTGGCAGCCCTTATCTTACGGAACACCCCCTGACCCTTGTGTTTCATAGGTCCCAACTCTATTAGCCTTTTGGAAGGCCATTAGATTGGCCTTTTACCCAAGAGTAGGACAGAATCAGATATCTGGAGTTGGCTGTGGAGCATCACAAGAAGAAGACTGTGGCACTGGGTTTTACTTTGGTTTTATGATTTTATGGTCGTTGGGTTTTACTGTTATTGTGAGCTGCCCAAAATTGTGTTTAAGGTGAGTAGACACCATCTTAAAAGTTTGAATGCTAGCTATTTGAGAAACTAATGCATTCAAATGAACTTTTCTGTATTCTGTTCAGAGATTATACTCAGTGTCCTATCATCATGGTCAGATCAGAAACAACAAAGAAACAACTTTCTCAATGGTATCCTGTTTGATGAAATTATTTCCATCTGCAGCTGCTCTCTTTCTCTTGTCAAAAAAAATCTTCAACAATGCTAAGCTGTTCTGTTTTCTGCTAATAGATATTTAAAGCAGTAGTTTATTTTAACTATTTGATTTAAGATCTTTTTACTCTATTATATTTAATTTTATTTCATTTTTAAAATTTAGTAGACTATATTATCTTGGTAATACCCACATATTTAAAATATACACACTAAAGTTGTTGATAAAATCATAGGGTTTTATTTGATACCCTGTTAATTATTCCCAATAAAATTGTGCATGAATGCATCAGTCAAACCTGTACAAAGACAGCCTTTGAAGAAGAGCACTCTTCCTAGCTGAAAAGAATAAATCAGGAATCTATACTGTAAACCTATAAACCTATCAGAGAAACTTCTGTTTTATAAAGTTCCATAAAATATTAAAGAAAGTAATGGGAAATCTGTAACATCTATTTTACTACTGATTTACACAGTGGACTTAACAACCTGGTGTCATGGTGCTATTTCCCTTTATGCCCCTATAGTAATCTGCCTTTTTATGTTGTTCTTTATAAATTTCTTGTATTGGCAAATAAAATTCTTTACATTTTAACAGTGGAAGAGAACAGGTTTGGTGGTAGTGGGTTATGGCAACAGGATATAAACCATGAAACCCTGAGGTTGACTCTTCCCTTAGAGACAAAATCGGTTGGGTGACCTTGACAAGTCACTGTCTGTCTCAGTCCCTGAAGAATGCAATGATAAACCACAACTGAAATCTTCCAAGAAAACTGCACGGACTTCTCTAGGTAATTTCCAGAAGTCAATAATAAAGGTTAGGCCTTATGGAAAAGGAAATTGAACCTGTACAGAAACATAATTGTTAATTATTTTTTTAAAAAAAATTATGATGATTATCTGCATATTTTCACACAAACATTAGATGTTTAAAAGTGACAGTAATTTAAATCTTCATTTGCCATGCCACAAGGGGTTAAAAACAGGGATGGGCTTCAAAATTTAGCAAAGTGTTCTCTGCTCAGTTGTTGGGTGGGTGTGGCCATGGTGGGTGTGGCCTAGTTGGCCTCCTACACCATGGTGGGGGGGTGTTTTTGCCCTCCCAGGTTCCAGAGCCTTTCCTCAAGCATCTGGGAGGGCAAAAACAGCCTTCCTGGGCTCCAGAGGTTCTCTAGAAGTCAGAAACTGGCCCATTTCCGGCCTTCCCAAACTTCCAGGCCTGTTTTTCACCCTCCCTGAGCCTTCGTGCACTCCCTGCACTTATCTGCATCCAAAACGGGCTGTGTGGGAACTCATGGGAGAGGAGGGGCAGGGTGGGTGGAGCTAGCCAGGAGTGGGATTTGGGGGTTCTCCAAACTGCACAGAATTGTAGCTAGGGTTCTCCCAAACCCCTTTGAACTCCCAGCAGCCCACTCCTGATTAAAAATATGCAACCTTTCTGGAACCTTCTGGTCTTCCCAGGATGGGATGCTCCTGGTTCTGTCTGGCTCTATAGAACCGGTAGCTCTGAAGAGTAGCAGACACTGAACGGTTCTGTGTTTGCTGCTGTTTGGCCCACCCGCCTGCCCGGGCTCTTACCTGTCCTTTATTTCCTGGTTTTGCAACCTCAGCTGCTTTGTGTGGCACAGTTGAGGTTGAAAAAGCAAGAAAAAAGAGGCTTTTCAAATGCTGAGGACCTGCGCACAGCGCTTTTCAGCTGTGTGGGCAGCACATCTTAAGGTTTTTTTACACACACACAAAGCGCACATCAGTCACCAAACCAGTAGTAACACTGATTGAATCCCACCCCTGAATGACACTCATCTTGTTTTATAAAAAGTGGATATTGTGTTGTATGCATGGGTCTGAGCAGCATCTACACTCTAGAAAGCTTCTGCTACCATAGTGCATCACATAAGAAATAAATTCCAGTATAAGTCTATGACTTTTTGGTATTTTCAATGACTCTAAAAAATAACTGTAGCTAAATGATAATATTTAGTTTGTTTTCGATTATTTTACTAATTTGTACCCCAACAAACTGTCCTTGAAGTCCTAGATCTGACCTATTAAAATAATCTCTACTACATGGTAATTCATTGTTCAGGAATTATGTTCTGGAATTCACCATAATTAAATTCCACTGGAGAGTTGTTTGCACATTTACTGTTTATCAGTGCATCCATAACTGCTGTCATTCCTTTGAACAGCTGCTGCTTCTCCAGGCCTGCTTCTCTTGTCCTATGGTAAGCTAAAATTGTTTATATTCATTGCAGAAATATTTATGTATTTTTAAGGACTATAAACCTCAAATATTTCTTTACCACTAATGGGCACAGAAAGAAAATGCTTTAATCCTTTGTTTACTGGTAGTTGGGAGCATACCTAGTATTTTACTAGTATGAATGCATCAGTAAAAATATTGCCATTGCCATCATTCTGCTTTAAGCAGCAGAGCAGTAGGAATTTAACTTTGTACAGCTAAAGAAATAGCCACAAAAAGAGAGATCCTTAGGTTATCTTTACCAATTTTACTTTCATTATTTTGAAATGGGTTGGATCTAGAAGATAGCTTTGGAAAATTTTGTTCAGTGAAAATAACAATTTTCACTGTTTTTGCATAGAAAATTAATCCCCAAAATAGTAACTGTACCAGTTTTATATTACAAG
>BLBF01000039.1:13668983-13724839 GCA_015471245.1 Laticauda colubrina | reverse complement strand
CAATCAGGTTTGTAGATTTGGAGTCACCCACTTTACATATAGAACACTAATGTTGAATAAAAACTATAAATTTAGAGATTGGATACTTACAAGGCAAGCTATGAACAACTCAAAAGTTGTTACTTCTCCAATTATGTTCTTTCAGTCAGTGAACTCACCAATAAAAAAACAGAATTGCAAAATTTTCATATCATTCAAGGAAAGTATTTGAAAAAGCATTTACCATATTATATAGATTATGTGAAAAAGTTTCCACCACAAATTATTCTTCTATGTTCTTCCATTATGAAGAACACACTAATATTCAACTGTGAAAGATAGGTATTGAGACAAAGACTCAGATTTAACTTCAGCTACTCATATATAAATAGTTAAATGATTGTTCCATTTTTTTTGTCTAAAGATAGGGAAACCATATTGTAAAAATCCTAGAAGTGTGAAAATTTGGAGATAGCAGCTTGCACATTTGTTGAGTGAACAAAACCATTTTTCAGACATATCATAAAATACCTTAGAATGATGTTTTAGGTATTTTTCTTTCTTTTTTTTTTAAGATGAGGTTATTTCCATGTTAACAGCTATTTATCTGGCATCATTGCTGACATACCTTCCATTAGTCTGGTATCTGATTAAGACCTCCAGCCACATTGGAGCCAGACGTAAGTAGTCAAGGTAGTTGAGAAAAATTAATGTGTCAGTATTACGGAGAAATGAATATGTTTGTATTGACTTCACTTTGGTGAAACAGAATTGAAATAGTTGGCATTCTAAACAGAAATTTTTTCAAAAAGTTTGAACATTTTGAAAGTCATAGTCTTGGCAAATCAAAAGTATCAGACAATGTTGTTTTTTTTAAAAAAAGAAACTAGAAGTTAAAAAAATCACTCCACTGCAACCAAATGAAGCACTTGGTTAACAAACAGTGGTAACTTACATAGAAGAAAACTTAGAGAATTTGATCATCAAAATGAAATGGTACATGAGTTGGTAAATGCAAACTTTTTAAATTTTAACCAGGGAAAGTTTAATGATACTGTCAAATCCACCCATGAATTGAATAACCATTTTTTTCTTCATGTAACTCATCATCCTTGTTTATTTCACAAGTGAAATACCTTAACTCTCAACAAGCACACAAAACTTGTACTTCCTCTCTACAATTTCCAATTACAATGGGCATTTAGCTCTTTGTAAAATGTATCTTTTAATTTTTATTGTGTTTTAATGCAATTGGGATCCTTCTAACATGTTTCTGTTGCTTTTAACCCTTAATATTACAAATATTACAAAGGGAGATGTATATGAGTGTGTGCACACATGCGTGTGTATTCTGACAGCCTTTTTATTTCATCATCCTTCTTATTTTTGTTGTTTTATTTTTGGTTTATAGTGAAATTAAACTGTCACATATTCATTCAGCATTTTTTATGTTTTTATATTCATGGAAACATAATTTTATATAACTATCAATAGTACAATTCACATTCTAAATGTGAAATTGCCCAGCTAGAGCCAGGCCATATATACCTTTATTATTTTTATTATCATCTTTTTTATTCATTAAACATGAAACTCAGTCAACTGAACATTTAAAAATGTATCACAAATTTCAGTGACTGGTGCTAATGGTTGATAAAGGTTGCTGCTAGAGTCCTAGGTATCTTCTTAAAATATAGTATCTTCTTAACCAAGTATCTTCTTAAAATATACGATGTTTGGATAGTGCAGTTTTTTGCAGCTGGTGTTATTGTTTTGTAAAATTGTTGGACATGGTATCAAGTATTCTGATGAGTATGAGTATCATTGTTGCATGTTTCATCCATAAAAGTGTAGTTTGATGGCCAAGTCGTGATATTTCATGTTTTTTTGTGGTATTTTTCATTTTTTTTATTTCTGTTTACATTTAAGCCCATGTCACACTGGCCAACGGATGCAAAAAGGACACAGCGGACGAGCAAATGTTCCATCCGTTGTTATCCGCTCTCAAAAGGGGTGAAAATTTGCATAACCAGAGCGGATAACACGGATGCGGAGAGGACGCAGGGTGGATGCAAAGCGGATGCGGAATGGAAGCCTAGCGGATGGAAGCGGATGGGAGTGGATGGGAGTGGGTGGCACATCCGCAGGGCTTCCGGGGGGCCTCAGCGAAGCAGATGCGGAACGGATACGGCGGATGCAGAGCGGACGCCGAACGGATGAAGCGGATGCAGAGCGGAAGCCTAGCGGATGCAAAGCGGAAGCCTAATGGATGCCTGGCGTTCACTGCGCATGCGGGGAGGATGTATTGCGTCAGCCCCACGGATATAACGGAAGCAGCTCGGAAGCAGGTCGCCATTCAGAGGAAAGACCTGCTGCCGGACACATCGACTGCCTTGCCTGCCCTGCCTGCATGTCTGCCTGCATGTCTGCCTGCCAGCCTTGCTACCAGCCTTGCTGCCAGCCTTGCTGCCTGCCAGCAACCCCACAACCATGCGGAAGCACAGCAAGCCTCAGCCATCTGCTGCCAGCCCCCTGGCCCTCACTCTAGTTCTGCTGGGGCTTCTGCAGCACGGGCTCGCTCTTCTGGGGCTGGCGCTTCTGCTGCTTCTGCTTCTGGAGGAGCTGATGACAAGCACTCCAGCACCAGCCACCTCCACAGCACCTGCACCCTTCACCCCTGAGACTGAGCGACCAAGAGGAGTGCCAGAGACTCATTTTTGTCTTATACCTTGTTGTTAATAAACTCTATTTATGATTCACACACTTGCTTCATTTCTTTTTTTTAATAAAGTCTTGGTGGAAACTTTTAGAAATGGTTTAAGCCTTTGCATGCTTGTGGGATGGGTTAAGATAGCTGTGGGATGGGCAGGGATACCTGTGGAATGGGTAGGGATACCTTTGGGATGGGTAATAGCTGTGGGATAGATAAATCTCCAGTGCAAGTATAGTGGGACTGTATGGTCCACCCTCCCAAGTGCCACACCTACAGCCCTTTATTATCAATAATAATGTAATAATTATCTACACATGTCAACATAAACAAAACTCTTTATTAAACGCCCTGTTCATTGTAGGCCAACCCAACATACATGGCCCAATCTCATCCGTGTGATGAGACAGGCTGAAGGAAGCATCCATTAAGCATCTACCATCCTGTCTTGCCACTCCACTGCTCCAGCTGGGGAGTTGCACCAGTGTCTCAGGAGGTTGCGCTGCTTCTTCGCTTCATGTGAGGCTCTGTTGGGGCCTTGCACATCCTCAGTGTCGATCAGATTTCGCCCTTGCCTCCATTCCCCAGGTTCCATGTCCCCATTGCCTTGTTGGAGGTCCACGAGCCTGTTCTGCAACACTGGGGAGCAGGTGCGCATGAGATTGTGCAGGATGCAGCAAGCTTCCATGATCCTCCTCACGGTCTCTGGGCAATGCTGCATGGTGGTGAGAAGTACCTGGAACCTGTTGGCCAGGGTGCCAAAGGTGTTCTCCAGCACCCGTCTTGCCCTGGACAGCCTGTAGTTGAAGATCCTCTCTTCACGGGTGAGGAGTCTGGAGGTGTAGGGCTTCATGAGGTAGGTTGTGAGGGAGAAGTCATCTTCCCCACGATGAAGTAGGGCACATCTTGTGTGTCGTTGGGCAGGGGTTCTGGATCTGGGAAGCCCACCATGAGGTTGCCTTCCAGCTCCTCCTTGAGGTGACTGGCGTTGTATACCTGGGCATCTGAAGAGCAGCCGTTGCCTGAAGCATCGATGTACATGAACTTGTAGTCAGCATCGACCATGGCGAAGAGGATGATGCTGAAGAAGCCCTTGTGGTTGAAATAAGTGGACCCCGAGTTGGCTGGAGATTTGCAGGCCACCTGCTGGCCATCTATGGCTCCAACGGTGTGTGGTAAGTTCCACTTCTGATACCACTGCTCTGCAACTTTCTTCCATCCTTCTTCAGTGGACGGGTACTGGAGGAGCTCCTCCTTGTATTCTTCGATGATGGCCTGCACCACTTCTCTGACCACAATGCTGATGGTGTTGGATGACACCCTCCAGCCATTCTGCATGCTCCTGTAGGAGGTCCCTGAGGCCAGGTGGCGCAGAGTGAGTGCCACCTTGAGCCCAGGTTCCAGGCTGGGCTGGAAGCTGGTGTTTGCCTTGGTCAACCTGGGTGTCAGGCGCTGTACAACTTCATCAAACATGGCTGGAGGCATCCTCATGAAGTTCTGGAACGCCCGATTGTCTTCGCTCCTGAGCTCCACCATCAGCTTGTTGTACAGTCCGCCCTCTGCTGTTCTGGCGAACCATCTTCGGACCCAGACTCTTTTTGGGTGGCTCCTTTTCTTCTCGCAGTAGTGTTCACAGAGCCTGCAGATGGCTTCGCACTGTTGCAGAACGATGGTGGCTGCCGAAAGGACTTTGTTATAATCCACGGTGGACATGACTGGATGCTGTGGAAGAGGCAGAGGCAGATGAATGCTGCAGAGGTCTGCACCGCTGGGCTGCTGTTCTGAAAGTGCGATGCAGGTGAGTTGCTCCCCCTTTTTATAGGCAGTATAGGTTTTCCGCTAGGCATCCTCTAGGCCTCCTCTAGACATCCTTAATATCCGAGATAGGTCTCCTCTGCGAACGTTTTTTCCGTTTTAAACGCTTTGTTTCCATTCTGCATCCGCTAGGCATCCATTCTGCATCCGTTCTGTGTCCGTTCCACTTCCTCCCCACGTCCGGGCGGATGGAGTTGCGTAGATGCACAGTGGATGCCTAGTGGATATAGCGGATGCATAACGGATGCAGAACGGATGCGTAGCAGATGCGTAGCGGATGCAGAATGGACAAACTGGATACATTTTCCGCGCAAAAGTTTTAGGCAGCCCAAAACTTTTGGAGCGGATGAAAAGTCCATAAACGGATGCTGGATGGATAAAGAGGAAGCAAAATGGAGGCAGTGAGTATAGAACGGATACATCGCGTTAACCAACGGATGGCAAGGTTTTTTGTCCGTTTTACATCCTCTTTGCATCCGTTGGTTCAGTGTGACATGGGCTTTAGCAATGAATTTATTTATTGCTATTTGAATTTATTGTGAACTCATACACATTTTTATTTGTTTTCATTTCATTGTGTCATTGAAATACCTTTTTACAGGGAAAATGAAACTGGAAGATCTTTCAGCATGCTAAGTTGTTTGTGTTCTTTCTAGTGTTAAAATATAGTACAAATTACTCTTGAATATATGATCTCTTCTTCTCTATGGTTGGAATATATAGTTATAGAGTTGTTTAAAACAAGATTCAGTGACACACCGCATAGATGAAAATGTTCTTCATAAGTACAACGGGTTGGGCCAAAGAAGTTCAGCTGATAAGACACTGACTTTTCACTCACACGATAAACAGTTCAAGATTCTCCCAGTTTCATAAGTTAATTTAGTTATGCCAGCTATGCTGCCTTTCAATGATAATGCAATAGACATGCCATACATTGTTTGTCCTTTTATGGCTATGATGAATTGTAATAACTGTAAAACATTTGGGAGTCTTGATTTGCCTTTAAGGTAAGTTTTAGAAAGTTAATTTATGTTAGCTAATGTCAGTGTTCTACGGACAAGACAAATTACAGAGTTAAAACTAGCAATACTTTAATCCTCATTTATGGATGTCATTCTTCCACTTCAGTTAGATATGGCAAATATTTCTTGATCCTATTTGGAGCAATGTATATTTCCCATATTCTTCACCTATCAGTGTGGTTTTAAGAGCCTGAAATTAGGCAAACATAAAAAGACCTTAATCCTACTGTTGGAAAATGCAAGTGAGAGTGTATCTCTCTGTAATGAAATGTCAGGACATTGCAGGAACGTTAGGACAAAGTGTTGTAAGCAAATATGTCACAACAAAAGAACAGAACTAAAAGAACATGTTCTATGTATAACACTGGCAATCTGCAGCCTCACTTGGACAAAATTCATGGTCTTTTTCAGCATTAGAGACAGTAAATTATTTGAAAGTTTAAGAAATTTCTTATCAAATATATTTACTTATCATTAGGCTGTCCAGAAATAGTTTTTATATTTCTTAATGATCTAAATCTTTTCATCATCTACTTTCTCTTTTAATCTAACTAGTGTATATTTATATATAATCTGGAGGAATTTTTTAGCATAAGATAAGAAATGGATCCATCTATCTTCATGGCAGCATAGTCCTTTTCTCATTAATCTTATTGTGTTCTTAGGAGAGAGAAATAAATAATAATATTGTGAATATTGTGAATGAAATACTGTGCTTCTCTCAAGGGAAGATAGCTCAGCAAGAATTCCAGATACTAAGTAAATAGATAGACAGATTAAATAAACAAAACAATGATTTGTTTATTTATTTGTAACTCGCATTTATTATTTTAACACATAATTCATGTTTTGAGTGGATTCATTGTATTTGTTTATTTATTTATTTATCTTCCTATCTGTTTTCACCACTTGTATTATTTCTGAGCAACTTAAATATGAGTACTATAGCTGTTGCCCTCACTGGCCAAAATTCCTGAACCCAGTAACATGCACCACAGTGTAAACTATGGAGGCTAATAACATTTTGCACACTGATTTTCATCAGTCCCATAGTAATGTCCATTGTTATTAGACTAATCACAATTGCATTTTTCATGATTACTTCCTGTGTGTTGCCAGCTATAAGATTAACAGGGTTACTGTATTCATTAATCAATCTATGCAAATTCTTATCTTCCATTGCAGTACGTGTATTTACTTCTCAATTGCTCATTGTGAGTAGGTGGATTATCTTGTCTTTCACTGTCCAAACTTCTCTTCAGTCTGCAGTGTTCCTGACTTCTCACACTTTCACTAAATTCCGTAAGAGGACATCAGCAGAACATGCTTCTCACTTGGCTTTTTCAGATGAGATTTGGTGGATAGATCAGATTGCATCAACATAATGGAAGGCTCTGTAACATAAATTATGGCATTATCAAGAGAATAAGAAATTAAATAAAATCATGAAAAATCATGATTAAATAAGATTAAAAACAGGCATCTTTCATATAGATAGAAGTCTTTTTGAGAAAAAGCTAATTTTGAAATAGAACTGTTAATTTATGGAGAAAATGAAAACTTCCCCTGCAATTTTTTTAAGCATGTACTTATAGGTTGCTATGTGAACCACAGGGCCTCCCATGTGATACAGTTGAGCATTCAAAATGAAAAAATACAGTTTGGGAGGATAGAATTTTTGTTGCATTAATAGATTAATAGATTCTTCTATTTTAGAGAAGGGAATGATAGGGGAAAGGGGAAGGGGAAGGGAAGGGAAAAGAAGAGAAGGGAAGAAAGAGTAATTTCACAAAAGTTGTTTAGTCCAGATTCACATTGTTAATGAAATTCAATTAAAAAAAAAATAGAAAGAGGAAGTCAAGAAATGAATTCCTTTTCTATTTTATGTTCATTTTGTTTTGAATGAGCAAAAATAATATTAATGGCTAACATGAAATTCAGGTTTTTCAGAACAGAAAGAATTTGTTCAGGAGCTGCCAGAAAGAAGAGGGAGTCAAGCTATTCTCCAAAGCACCTAAGGGAAGGACAAGAAGCAATGGGTAGAAACTAATCAAGGAGAGAAGCAACTTAGAACTAAGGAGAAATTTCCTGACAGTTAGAACAATTAATCAGTGGAACAACTTGCCTCCAGAAGTTGTAAATGTTCCAACACTGGAAGTTTTTAAAAAAGAGATTTGATAACCATTTGTCTGAAGTGGTGTCGGGTTTCCTGCCTGGGCAGGGGAGTTGGACTAGAAGACCTCCAAGGCCCTTCCAACTCAGTTATTCTATTCTATTCATTGAATTAATTGTTCATGATAAATTTGTCTCATTGATTTCAAGGTGTCTACTATAAACAACACCAAAAGTTGCACAGAACGGTGTAACCTTCCCACCAAAGTAATCCCTATTTTTGATTTGCATTTTTACATGCCTTCGAACTGCTACGTTGGCAGAAGCTGGGAAAGTAATCAGAGCTCATTCTGTTATGTGGTGCTAGGGATTCAAACCATCGAACTGCTGACCTTTCTGATCAACAAGCTCAATGTCTTAGCCACTGAGGCACTGTGTCCCATAACAGCATTCCGTGCACCTTAGTGTTTTGTCATGCCAGCCATATGACCATGGAGATGTTTCCGGACTGCGCTGGCTCTTCAGCTTTGTAAGAGATGAGCACTGTTCCCTAGATTCAGAAATGACAAGCACATATGTATCAGGGGAACTTTTACCTTTACCTTACTATAAACAAGATTATGTTAAACCCAATCCAGCACAAATAAAGTTCTGTTCTTTTCGTTCTTTTTCCTGAGAATTAATGACATATATATTACAGTAGTACCTGTTATTTATTGTATGTATGTATTAAACACATATGTGTTGAATGCCAAACTCAGACAAAATGATTAATTAGTTTTCCAGAAAAGTTACTTCATCCGTACTTTAACCAAAATACATATCTGTGCAAAATGCAAACATCTAATCACACTAAAGAGTCAATTAGTATATTTTACAAATTTTCTTTGAGAATATTTTTTTAAACTGTGTGCTGGCCATGCCATGACTCTTCCTCTGCAAGAGGAAGACTAGGATCTACTGTTGGATATCAAAATTATCCTAGACTGATTCATAAAGTCTAAACTCTATGTCATATGAAAGAAGGCACACCATATTTACAATTCAGGCTGATTAAATGTATTTGTGCTTTAAGACAAATAAATATTATTTTCTGTAATCAGGTTTTAAGGTTTTATAAACTGAGCTATGCATTGTAATATGTGCCTTTTTCTTTTGATAATTTTTTTATAACTTTTCTGCCTTCTTTCTCTAAATTAAAGCAATAAAAATGTTTAAAAGTCTGGTAAAAAGATGAAACTCATCTGTGCTTTTCTCAGGCCAAGATTTGCTGTTATTCAGCTTTATTAAACTTTCATCTTCTTATGTCTTTTTGAAGGTATTTGGCTGCCTTCTACAAGTTGATGTTGTAAAAAATGTTGTATTTCTCCATAAGATTCATGACTGTAATGTTCATAAGCCTGAAGATTCTAATAACTCCTTTACTTATATCTATTAATCACATTTAATTGCCAGCAGAATTGACAAAGAGAGTTTACTGGCACAGACTATATTACAGTGAACCTCCTTTCATCCCTTAATTTATTTTTAAAATAATGTTCTGCAGCTTTATTACCATACGGAAACCTGTGTGTTGAAAAATCTTAAAGGAACTTGTTACATATGACGTTTACATTCCTAACTTGCTTTAAAAATACAGTTGCATAGACTCACAATATATTGACCTATTTTCAATTTAATCATAGCAGCAATACATTTTGTCACAATTATAATCACAAGAGCTAGTGCCAACCAGATTGATCAGGACTCAAGTTTACCTCCTCTTCTACTATATTGAATGAGACAAAAATGAATTTGACTGAGCATACATAAGACTTCAAGTTCAAGCCTACACTGCTGCAATAACTGAAGTTATTTTTTCATAAACTGAAGTGTCATTATCCTGCTTTGACATGCTTAGGGTGGCAGAGAGGGGAAAGCAGACAGATCTCACATATTTCTTCATGGTTGACTCTATTGTGGTAACTGTGGGTATGATATCATCATGCCATGTTGCCTGGAACTCCTTTTTTTTTGGAGATTATTAGGCTGCTTTGCTGAAGTTCCACTCATCTACTCTGTAAATGCTTCTAGTCAATGGTGGTATGGAAAAATAGATTAGCTAAGTAATTGTCCTCTTTTGGAAAGTTGCAGGACTCAGTTTTTTCCTCCCTACTTTTTAGCATAAACACTTGGGGTGATAATCCATCAGGTTGGAGTACAGTATCTTCAACATAGTAATGGTATCAATCATACATTACTGTCCTAGCTATATAGGAGATGCTCTTAACTTAAGAGTCTTGGGAATTGCAAATGTCTGGATGGAATAACAGAGGTTGAAAATTGAACCCAAGAAAGACAACTGAACCCAAGAAAGAACCCAAGAAAGTTTCTTCACTGAAATTCATGCCACAATGTTGTCACAAATTACTTTTTTTAAAAAAATTAGTGAACTAGAACAATAAGAAAATAATATACCATTGATAATACAGTCATAAAAAACGAAGAGTGATTAAAATAAACCAAACATAAGGAGATGAGGAGCAAAAAAGATTAACCTTTTTTGGGTCTATGCCTGGAGAACCCTTTTGGACTGTACTAGTCAGTAGACTGGTGGAAGCTATAGTCAGTAGGCCATTTGCTCAACTTTGATTGGTGTGTCTTTTGCTTTGGTATTTATTTATTTATTTGATTTGTCAATCACTTACAAGATAATAGGTATAAGTATAAACATAGTTATGAATACATGAAATGGGTACATATAAGAAAAATAAAAGAAACAACAGGACAGGGATGGTAGGCATGATGGTGTGCTTATGCACGTCCCCTACAGACCTCTTAGGAAAGGGGTGAGGTCAATAGTAGACAGTCTAAGGTTAAAGTTTTTGGGTTTGGGGAAGAAACTACAGAGTCAGGTAGAGTGTTCCAGACATTGACCACTCTGTTGCTGAAGTCGTATTTCCTGCAATCAAGTTTGATGCAGTTTATCTTGAGTTTGTATCTATTGTGTGCTCTTGTATTGTTATGGTTGAAGCTGAAGTATTCATTGACAGGTAGGACATTGCAATGTATGATTTTATATACTATACTTAGATCAGACCAAAGGCGGAGTAGTTCTAGGTTGTCTAGGTCTAGAATTTCAAGTCTGGTGGCATCAGATATTCTGCAACGAGTAGAGGACTGGAGAACTCTTCTTGTGAAATATTTCTCAACTGTAATGTGGGTTCCAGACTGATGAGCTGTATTCAAGTATTGGTCTAGCAAATGTTTTGTATGCTCTAGTTAGTAATGTGATCATACCAGAGAAAAAGCTATGTAGGATTAGGTTAACAACTCTTAATGCTTTTTTGGCTATGTAGTTACAGTGGGCTCTAGCACTTAGATAATTAAAGATGAGTACTCCAAGGTCCTTGACAGAGTTTGGATCATCAACAAGGTCTTGACTATTCATCTTGTATTTTATTGTCTGATCTTTTTTGCCAATATGTAAGACAGAGCATTTATTTGTTGAGATTTGAAGTTGCCATTTGTTTGACCATTCTGATAATAGTCAAGATCTTTTTGAAGGGTAGCAGTATTTTCTGTGGTGTTGAATAGCTTTACATAATCAGCAAAGAGAATGCAGTTGCTCTTCATATGATCACAGAGGTCATTTATGTAGAGTATGAAGAGAGTTGGTCCTAGAACACTCCCTTGAGGGACACCACTGTTGACAGATGCAGAATTTGATAGGACGTTCCCAATTTTGACTATTTGTTGTCTGTTTGACAGGAATGCTTCTATACAGTTATGCAGGTGTCCATTACCATAAGATTTTAGTTTTAGGAGTAGTTTGTCGTGTACCACTGAATCAAAGGCTTTACAGAAGTCTTTGTAGATTGCGTCTATTGCTTTGCCCTGATCGAGTTGTGTAGTCCATATGTTTTTGCAGTGTAAGAGTTGCAGATTACAGGATAGTTTTTTTCTGAAACCAAATTGTTTATTAGAGAGTAAGTTGTTTGTCTCGAAGTGGAGGATAATGGATTGGTTAATAATTGATTCCATGACTTTGCAGGTGACGCAGCATAAAGAGATTGGTCTGTAATTTTCAAATAGGCTGGGGTTTCCCTTTTTGAAGATGGGGATGACCGTAGCTAGTGACCATAGTTTTGGCAAGGAGCTGGTCATGAAAGATTTTTAAAAGATTATGCTTAGAGGTTCTCCTATGGCAGTGGATAGCTTTTTTAAGAAGTAGGCACATATTCCATCCGGTCCAATAGATAGAGATGGTTTTAGATTGCATAGTGCTTTTTCAACATTGTCTTCCGTAAAATCGACATGTATTAGATCATTGTAGTTGTCTGTGATTCAACTAGGAAATACTGGGCATGATCCATTGATGTTTACGAATACGGAGCCAAAGAATGTGTTAAACATGTTGGCTTTAATGGTGTCATCGTTGCAGTCTTTACCATTAGGTCCTATCAGGGGTGGGATGGACCTTGAGCCTTTTAGTTTGTTATTTAATTTGTTATTGTTATATGGTATCTGGAGCAAAAAGACCCCACAACAGTAATTCATACTGTCATCATCCCTTTTCTGCATTACTTCAAGCTGCCTTTGAAGATTTTGTAGAAATTTCAATTGGTCCAGAATGCAGCCGCTTAATTTTTGGTTGATGTGGGAAAACATGGAATGTGATATCTCTACTGATCTCTCCTCTAATGTGATATCTCTACTGATCCTGCACTTCGAAGTGCAGGTAAAAGGACTGGTTTTCATTTTTAAAGGTCTATAAGGCTTCTCACCAACTGACCAGCAGCGACTTATTGGACCGATTTTGATTTCTTTTATTTGTTCACCTCAGTAGAACTTGCTAGTGGTCCCTCACTTTGGTAGAATGAGAGGATAGAAGTATAAAGTTGCTGCTTTTTGTTATTGTACCTGCAGTGAATAGCCTCCTTCCTAAAATTTGATCAGCTTCTGTATAATAGCCCATTCTCCATTATGATATAAACAAAAATTCTTTGTCAAAAACTTATATTAAGAGCTCTGTCAATATTAAAGTGAAATGGGACCTGCAACTTTCAGTCAACTAAATGTTTTATATTACGACTCAAATTGGCTTGAGGATGAAGTGAGCTGAAGTTCAAAACATCTGGAGTGTCAGATAACCTATACTCTGCAATAGAACAAAGGGGGAATAAAGTAATCCAATCCTAATTCCAAGCAAAGAAAAGCAGAATGTTGCCTTTTGATCAATAAATATAAATGAATGAAGTTCCTATCCCCTAATGCAGCACATGCCACACCTATTTGATTAGAGCTCTCAACATTCTGATCATGACGTGCAGCAGATAAAGAAATGCCTAAGTTGCAGGAAGACCAGTTATTTATTTAATTGCTGCAAAACAAAACAAACAAAACAAACATCGTGAATAATATTGGTGTCCTAATTGTTGGAAGCCTATTGGTAAAGTAGAAAAAGCTACTTCAAAAATTTCACCCTTGTTCAAGCCATTTGAATAGTAGATATTTCTTCTCATTTTAATTTAATGAAAGCTGAGATTCTTAGAATGCTTTCTTCTAAACCCATGCCAAATAACATGCTTGTGTGATACTGTCACGGAATTTATGCATTCACTGTTTATACTGGACATTGTATCAGTCTATTTATCTCCAGTAAGTCATAGGTTTTTCTCATATACCCAAGTGATGTCATTTGAACTTTTAGTTGGATAATTTGACCCAGGACTATTAAGCATCTTGTGGATCCAGGAAAGACACAATTAATAAGACACATGAAAAGTAAAATCATCCGTTATCCATCCACAGTTCAGACAGTGAATAAACATATACTTAGGGAGAGCAAGATTAAATAATTGCTGAGACAGAACACCTTAATATATTTTTACTTTAAGATAAAGGTTTCAACAATTTCACAATATTGAAAAGGAAAACTTGGTTACTATGAGGCCCTGGATCATTTTATATAATTCTAATAGCTGACACTGTCTGGATTCAGGACAATTAAATTGAAAATACCTTCATAAGAAAAGTGAGGAAATGATTAAACAGAGTTATTTATTTCATTTCTATACAACTAGTCAGCATGGTTTAAGAAGTCTATGTGATTTTCCTTTACCAGATTACTATCTTAGCTGCTGAACTCTATGTCAATGCAAGACATACATAATTTTGTTTAATACATAAGTGTCCCAAATCAATTTTAGAAGAATGCTTTTGTACATATACTTCCTAACTGGATTGTGATATCATATGGTTAACATATTTTATATGTTCTATTTGGATGCATCTGCTACATATTTTAGAAAACATTTGAGTTTTATGGCAATAGTCAAACCTAAAAAACAAAAAGATTAAATCTCACACAATTGGTTTAGCATCATTAATAATTATGCCTATTATAAAAGGCCCTTTCCAACTGCTAGTCTAGCATTACAGTGTTCATTTCAATAAAAAGGAAATGATTGTATTAAAATAGTTTAATTGTGTACCAATTTACAATTTTTCCTGAACTGGATGTCAAATGTATATATTTTTTGAATCGGAAACAAACCCCTATCACCATATAGACTATACAAATTCATGAATTTCTAAACCAAATGATTGTAATGATTAAAAGTTGTCATATTAGAAAAAATATTTTAGTCAATACATTCAATATTAAAAGAAAATTCATGGTTCCTGAAATGAAAGTCACTGGAATCATACCAAAATATTTTTTAAAGTTCTTGAAGTTATTTGTATTCATATTGGAAAATATTGAACTCAACAAATTTTGCAGTTCAAGCATGTTTTAATATAACAGATTAGGTACTTAGGGCAGAGATATTTTTCTGATATGTTTAGGATTTTTAGATAAAGTTACCAAATCTGTGTGACAAAAATGTGAATGACCAGTGACAGGAACGAGCAAGTTTATATCTTTCTTTTTTGACATCTAGTGATTATCCACATTTTTGCAGCCCAGATTTAGTAGCCACAACTAATGTTGTCCCTGTAAGTATAGAAGCTCAATAGAAGAAACTCACTAGAGAGCAAAATACATCTAAGAGTTACAACAGCTAGTATTTGGGATTGTGGAAGGAGGAAATCATATTTTCCCCCCTCTCACCATAACATGGTTAAGATCACCCATTTGGTTGTAAATAGAATCTGCTTCAGTCACCCAGATGGTTATGTTAAAACATAGCACAATAAAATTTGGATTTTATCAGCATAATTAATTATTAGTTTGGAACAGGGGTGGAATTCTACCACTTCTATCCGCTTCTATAGAACCCCTTGTTAACTTTCTAAGCAGTTTGGAGAACCAGTAGTTAGAAGCAATCTCCTTTTTTTTCCCCCCACCTTTATTACATTCTTACCAGAACGCCTAGACTTCCTGTCTCCGGAGCTTCTTGAGGCTTGGCTTTCTCTTAAGATTTTTACACTGCTGTTGGGAGGAAATACTTCCTGGACAATCAGCACTTTGAAGAAATAATTGAATAACAGGACAGGGGCTTTTAATGACAAGGAACCAAGATGAGTGACATTCAGCAAGGCTTCTTGGCTAGCTAGAAAGATTGACATTCAAATATGAGTTTACATACCCTTTCTGAGTTTCAATCTAAAACTGGTTTTTGGTGAAGGTTAATTCTGTGCTTGGTGACATTTAATCCTATGTTTATTGATGGAATGATTTTCCCTATTCAGCTTCAACATGCAACAGCTACTGTTGTGATTTAATTATTTGTATTGTGTTTGAATTTTTTCCTGCCTTGTGGTTTCCTTTTCTGGGAGGGGGATCTTCCTCACTGCTTTAGTACTATCTGGCACTATCCTTTTGGGGTTTTGGCACTCTTGACCTCTCTGCTAAAGGGTTTCACTTTATGAGCAAGAGATGGCTGCTTGATAGTGATCACTGCATTTTAACTATTTTCATTCCTCAAGGTGCTCTGGCACCCTGCCTGATTTGTAATTCTGGCTTCCAGGTATTTTTAATCTAATGATTAGTATCTATGACAGCTTTTTGCAAGCAAAGAAGCTTTTTGTATTTTTGTACAGGTAATCCTTGACTTATAACAGTTCATTTAGTGACCATTTAAAGTTACAATGGCAATGAAAAAAGTGACTAATGACCATTTTTCATACTTATGATCATTGCAGCATCCCCATTGTCATGAGAGGCCAGGCAAGGAGAAGCACTCCTTGACACGAGTGATGTTAAATTGGCCACACCCACCTAGTCACATGATCACCAAGTCACACCTACCAACTAAGCCACACCCATATAACTGGTTGTTTAAAAAACGCCTGGTTTGGAGCTTACTAAAAAAGAAAATCTTATTGAAATCATTCAATCATTCAAAAAAAAAGTGTTTTCTGTCAAAACCTGCAAACTCATATAGTTTGCATTAAGAATTGGCCTACATAAACCTGGATCCATTGCAGATCATGCAGGATGGAATAAGTTGAGTTGTACCTGAAATCTCAGGCTGGGAAATATGGGAAAAACATTGAGAATGGGCAGATAGTCCATCCTAATTTTATTATGAAATTTGGAGTTTTTATTAACAAATAGCAAATGTTATCTCTACTTTCATTCAGGTTTGTGAATGAGGCATTTTTTTGGCTTTTTAGAGGCATTTAATATATTTTATTGTCTCATATATATCTAGTCATATAAGGCTACTTGCTATTCATGTTAATTTTAGCAAGCAGTCGAAGGTCAAGCCATCTAGACATTTTTGGCTGCTTGTATTAGCAGGATACTTCATTTGGCTAGTGATGCCAATTTGTATTCTACAATTCTGTTGTACAGATTGTGCAATGGAGGCTCAGAGTGTCTGATTTCTCTCATTATAGACATGTGGTGAACACACATTAAATTGTGAATAAATGCCTGTGTGAAATTTTATATTGCTGATAAAACTTTATTGTTCAGCAGCCTGACAGTGACTCTTCCATTAGTGGCCCTTTTAGCTCTTTTTCATTCTTTTCACAAAGGTTATTCAATGCATCCATGTATGGGACCAGATGTAATTTATAGAATGGAATTATAATAATAAGGCCTAAAATATGAAGTATTTTAATTTGCTGTTAAGAGATATAATTTACCATTTCTACAAAAATTAAAATCAACTCAAGAATGCGCTGGAGTTTTCAAGAAAATCAAAGTTACTATAGTTTAAATATTAGGTGTATTACTTATTCTAGCAATAGAAACCAAAGTTCAGTCAAATCATTAATCCTAATTCATAAATATATAAAAATAACTGCAATGACTTGATTATCTTATCTCTAGCTATACTTAAATATTATGATTTAATCAACCCTTCTCCTGACACAATTCTACAATTGTAAAGTATTTCATAAAGAAAGAACACATGATTTAACTTCATCATATTTGTAAGTGTTATGCAACAATTTCCTTTAACAGGAAATAATTTCAGTTCACAACTGCATCAGATTTGCTGTTTTAAACTTTTCAGTGTAACGTGAGTTTTTCATCAACAGCAGTTTGAATTTGTGACACTGGAGCCAGAGCGTGTAAAATGGGTGAAAAACTCAGTCTAAACAAATAGAGGTTCTCATTCTTAAACAGAAATCTGACCAATCAAATAGTTTGTGCTATGGTAATATATAAGTATTTGCTATTTGTAAAAAGATATTTTTGTAATATAAAAAATTATGATCGGCATGATCTGTGTAGTTAGATCCAAGGATTCTTCTTTTTAAAGGTTGGACATAATTCAATTTCTTATTTTTTATTTTATTTTATTTATTTTGTCAAGCGATTATAAGATAACAGGTATAAGTATAAGCATGGTTATGAATACATGAAATGGATACATATAAGGAAAAAAAAGAAACAATAGGACAGGGATGGTAGGCACGTTGGTGCATTTATGCATGCCTCCTACAGACCTCTTAGGAAAGGGGTGAGATCAATAGTAGACAGTTTAAGTTTTTGGGATTTGGGGAAGAAACCACAGAGTCAGGTAGAGTATTCCAGACATTGACAACTCTGTTGCTGAAGTCGTATTTCCTGCAATCAAGTTTGGTGTGGTATATCTTGAGTTTGCATCTATTGTGTGCTCTTGTATTGTTATGGTTGAAGCTGAAGTATTCATTGACAGGTAGGACATTGCAATATATAATTTTATGTATACTTAAATCGGACTGATGATGCCATAGTTCTAGGTTTTCTAGGTCTAGAATTTCAAGTCTGGTAGCATAAGGTATTCTGCAATGAGTAGAGGAGTGGAGAATTCTTCTTGTGAAATATTTCTGGACTTTCTCAACTGTGCTAATATCAGATATGTAATGTAACAGCTCATCCAGACTGATTCAAGTATTCAAGTATTGGTCTAGCAAATGTTTTGTATGTTCTCAGTAGTAGTGTGATATTACCAGAGAAAAAGCTATGCAAGCTGTATAGGTTAACAACCCTTAATGCCTTTTTGGCTATGTAGCTACAGTGGGCTCTAGCACTTAGAATTAGATCATTTGAGATGAGTACTCCAAGGTCCTTGACAATTTGGATCATCAACAAAGTCTTGACTATTCAGCCTGTATTTTGTTTTTAGATTTTTTTTGCCAATATGTAGGACAGAGCATTTATTTGTTGAGATTTGAAGTTTCCATTTGTTTGACCATTCTGATACAGGGTCAAGATCTTTTTGAAGGGTAACAGTATTGTCTGTGGTGTTGAATAGCTTTACATAATCAGCAAAGAGAATGCAGTTTCTCTTAATATGATAAGAGAGATCATAATTCTGCAGCACAATTTAATGGGTCCAGAGGTATTGGCATATATCATTGGTATTGGTATTCTTACATTTTAGATACACAATGTTGTTAAAAATAAGGTTTTACACTTAAGTAAGAAAAAACAACTATATAGGTACAGGCTGGGTGAAATTTATTTTTATTTATTTGTTTGTTTGTCAAAACCTTACAACACAACAGAAACAAGAATAAATATAAGTTTAAATACAAGAAATAGGAACTAATAATTGGGGACAATAGGAAAGGAACGGTAGGCATGATTGTGCGCTTAAACACACCTTGAACTTATACTTGGCTTAATGCTAGTAACTGTGAGAAGGATCTTGGGCTTCTAGTAGACAAGTATTTAAATATGAGCCAACAGTATTTGACAGCAGCCAAAAAAGACAATGCAATCCAAGGCTGCATTAATAGAGGGATAGAATCAAGATCACATGAAGTTCTAGTACCACTTCACAAAGCTTTAATAAAACCACCCTTGGAATACTGCATCCAGTTCTGGTCACCACAAAAAAAAAAAAAGGTGTTGAGACTCTGGAAAGAGTGAAGAAAAGAGCAACAAAAAATATTAACTGGACTCTAAAACATACAAAGAATGGTTACAGGAATTGAGTAGATCTAGTCTAATGAAAAGAAGGATTAGGGGAGACATGATAGCAATGTTCTAAAATTTGTGGGGCTTGTACAAAGTTGAGGGGGTCGAACTATTTTCCAAAGCACCAAAAGACAAGAAAAAAAACAATGGATGGAAACTAACCAAGGAACACAGAATTAAGGAGAAATTTCCTAATAGTGAAAGCAATCAATGGAATAGCTTGCCTTCAGAAGTTGTGGCTGCTCCATCACTGGAAGCACAACATTGTGTTAATTAAGTTTAGTATATTTGCTCATGTGTATCTACAATTTGAAACAATGTTTAATTAATTCTTATGTTTGCTGTGAAGCTGTTAATAAGTCACTTTGTGGAGACTTGGATTAGTTAATATGTTTCCCTTTAAATATATGTAACACATTATATACATTTAAAAATTCTTCCATCAATATAGATAGATGGATAGACAGACAGAAAGACAGGCAGAAAGACAGGCAGACAGACAGAAAGATGATAGATGACAATACATTTTCAGTTAACTACGATGGGATTACTGTTCCATAGAGCACAGATTCAAATTGGAAAGATTATTTGAATGTTTTAGATGTAAAACAAAAATATTGAGAAAGCTAAAACCAAGTTCACAGTAAGCCTTCCCATTTCTGACAGTTCCAGATTAAATCACAGCATAGATTCATTGAATTAATAGGTTTTAAATTAAATCTTTGGATTATTGTTGTTGTTGTTGCTGCTGTTGTTGTTGCATTAAAGACAGTTGACTCCAGGAGATTGGTTGGACTAGTCTCTGTAGTTTTCTTGGCAAGATTTTCAGAACTGGTTTGCTGGCACCTGCTTTCTAGATCTTAGAGAGAGTGACTGGACTAAAATCGTTCAGCTGGTCTCATGCCTAAAATAGGACTAGAACTCAGGACTTCTGGTTTCTAACCTGGATGCCTTAATCACAACACCAAACTGATTCTCACATTTAGATGTGGAAAAAAACTGAAACCAGTACATTATTTTTAAATTGTTGTAGTATAGTATGTGTAGAATTCCAATTGGGTGATGATGATAGTAATTATTTATTACCCAGAAGGAATCTTATTAAAATATCACTTATATAATTTAACTTTGGAAAACAAAATTTTGTGTCTTTATTACACAATTATGATAATACCTGAAAGATCAAATATTTTTGACAGAAACACATTAAAGCAAATTAAATCTCTTCTCCATATATGCTGTGATTCTAATAAAACTGATTATGCTATTAAATGAAAAAGACAAAAACATGCAGGGTTGTGTTTATCAAGAAAAAGGTTTGTATTTGATATGTTTGAATATTTATTCTCATATTTCTGATAGCTCTAAATACTGTACATGGTTAGCTTTTATATACTTTATCGTGTGGGCTAAAATATAACAATGGTCCTGATGGCCTTGAAAATTGGAATACCAAGATTATTCCTAGACTATTTGATTACAAAGCTTTGACAGTGCTTTATAATATAATTGCAACAAAAGTAGACCTTTTTAAAAACTCTTTCAGTTATTTGATATTTTAGTGAGAAAGCAAAACTTGAGTTGAAGTGAAACAGAATAGGAGCTCCTGAGATGAATGCACATATGAATAATGGTTTCCAATTAACCTCTCAAACATCCCTTTTAAACAAATGTAGTAAATGTTTCATCACTGATAGTCGTTCTTTTGAAAATCAGGCACAGCCATTCTAAAAGAGATGAATGTTCATCATCCCATGCATTGATGAAGTCACAATAAAATACAATGGAACACAGTAAGATTTTCTGATCTAGTGAATGTATTTTGATAACATCCAAATATAGTCATACATAGAGTAGAATATTTGGTAACATTGACTGGATTTGGATGCTTAGTTCCTGCAAACTGTCCTGTGTACCTCCTGAATTTGAGGCACGTAGTATTTGTATGTGATAGGAAAGTACTACAACTCTGATCTGACATTGATCAAAGAAATGGCTTTTCTGATAGTCATGAAGCTATATAATTTAAATAAAATGTGTATTTGTATCAAATAGGAATAACTTACAATTCTTGTAAACGTATTTGGGTTTCCTAATTAAAATATATGATGGTAAGAATAGCTTTGCTGATCATTTTCATCCAGTAGTTCGTTTTTCACAGGAATAACAGTTGTCTCTAATGTGCTACAATAGCAATAGCACTTAGACTTATAGACCACTTCACAGTGCTTTACAGCTCTCTCTAAGTGGTTTACATCAGTGGTCACCAACCATGGGCCGCAGTGGTCTGCAAAGTCTGCAGTCACCCTCAGAGCACCCTCCCCCCAAAGCAATTAATCCAGGCTGTGCAGGAACACAAGGTTGTGCCGCCCACATGGCCCACAGGAACCCTCCCTGCCCACTCACTCCTTACCTGGCAAACTTGCCTGCAAAGTTGCTATTTTTTCTTTTTTTCCCCTAACCATCAGCTGTTCAGCTGTGCTGGGAGACTTAGATTAGCTAGAAAGCAGAAAATCATTACATTTCTTGCTTTCTAGCTAATCTTTAGATCTTCGGCTTTGCTTTTAAGTAGAACCTTCCTTAGGACTGAAGTTTCTTTTATTCAGGGGAGGCAGCCGATGGCAGATAGATAGATCTCTGAATGAATCTGTGATTCTGTAAGCAACTCAATCTGCCTGCCTGCTTTGCCTGATTTTGGGTAAAAGTTGCCCTTTTTAAAAAAAAAAAAAAGTCAGTATTTACATACATAGTATATTGTGAGCTAATTTTGTGAGTTTGCTTGCAGGCAAATTTTATGTGACAGACACGGGTAGCCAACTGCAGAATCATAGATCTCTAAGTGAATCTGTGATTCTGTAAGCAACTGCCTGCCTACTTTGCCTGATTTTAGACAAAGCAGGCAGGCAAAGTTGCTCTTTTTTAATAAAAAAATTCAATATTTACATAAATATTTATAATATTTACATACAAGCCATGCCCAGCCAGTCACATGACCAAGTCACATCCACAAATTAGGCCACACCCAAAGAACTGGTTGTTAAGAAATTTGAATCCCACCCCTGCCTCTGTGTGCTTGTGTGTGTGTGTGAGAGAGAGAGAGAGGGAGAGAGGGAGAGGGACAGAGAAAGGTTAGATATCTCTCTCCTCTCTCTCTTTCTCTCTTTCTCTCTCTCTTTCTCTCTCCCTCTCTCTGTCTCCCATCAATGTCAGCATCAGTCAAAATTCATATTAATGGTCTCTTGGATTTTAAATTATGAATTTGGTGGTCCTTGAGGTCCAAAAGTTTGGCAACCCCTGGTTTACAGAGTCAGCATATTGTCCCCAAGAATCTGGGCCCTCATTTTACTGACCTCAGAAAGATGGAAGGCTGAGTCAAACCTTGAGCCTTGTGAGATTCAAACTGCAAAACTTCTGGGCAACCAGCAGTCAGTAAAATTAGCCTACAGTACTGCATATAAACAAGAGATGGAGATTTAATTAATAATTCAAAATCTACTAAATAATATCAGTATGTAAATCATAGTGTAAATCAGTATGCCTTAATATTCATGTAATATTAGAGATCATATAATTTGATTATACATAATCACTAGGGAATTTAGCTGTTGGAAACTTGATAAATAAAATCCAAGCAATTGAATATTGACAAAATTTTAATAAGGCTTCTCTTTATAGAAATAGGTACTACAAAACGTAGATACAATGCAAGCAACTGGATTCAAACTTAGTTGTATTTTAGTCATTCTGAACTCATTGAGATTGTGGTTAAGTTGTGACATAATTATGTATTTATACATATAAAGAAGGCATAGAAGTAAATAGAAATAATAAAAAATAATAGTGAAAAAGAAAATAGAGAAATAAATAGAAAATAAAACAAAAGTGAAAGGGGAAAAGAAAAAAAGGTGGAAAGAAAAGTTATAAAGAAGCAATTTCTAACTTTTTTGACAGTGGATCTTAATAGATTTATATTTTGTCCTCTCTAAAGTTACATTATAATTTCTGTCTTTGCATAAGATACCCTTTCCAATATTCAAACTCATAAATCACAAGTTCTATTTTCTCTTTTTAAAGCAAAAAAATCCATAAGGGGTTTCCAGCAGCTAATAGTAGTCGTTGATCTTTCTCCAATCAAACAACTTAATTTTCTCATTTCTGCTATTTCTGTCAACTTCAGCAACCATTCGTCTTGTTCAGCCTTTGCTACACTTTCTCCTATGTGTAGTTTGACATGCAGATAAACCCACCTACCGTATCCTCCAATAAACCAGACTGTGTGTGTAGATCTGGGTTCACCAACAGGATTGGTGCAGCTGGGGAAAATAGCAATATATACAATAATAGCCCAATACAAAATAAGCATTATTGAGTTTCTGGTAAGCATAACAATTAACAAATACAGATAAATCTAAACCTCACCTCAGAATGCTAAAGGAAATGGAGTCTGGCTTCTCAGGATTCATATCTTTTTTGAATCAGGGGTGATGGATGTGGTGCATTGTACCATTTAAATATGAAGTGCATAATAAGATGTTATAGCAGACAATTTTGTGAACTATGCTTAGATAGGACCACAGGTTGCACAGTTCTAAATTATCCAGGCCCAAAATTTCAAGCCTGGAGGCATAGGGAATTCTATTATGAGTTAAGGAGTGGAGTACTTTTCTCAAGAAATACCTCTGAACCCTCTCAATTATGTTAATGTCCGATATACAGTGTGGGTTCCAGGCGGATGAGCTGTATTGAAGAATTGGTCTGGCAAAGGTTTTGTATGCCCTGGTTAATCATTCAATGTTGTCAAAGAAGAATCTTTGCAAAATAAGATTAACAACTCTTAAAGCCTTTTTGGCAATGCTGTTACAGTGCAGCTTAGATAGTTTGAGATAAGTACTCCTAGGTCTTTGACAGAGTGAGGGTCATCTACGAGATCATTTCTGCCTAACTTGTATTTGGTATTATGCTTTTTTTTTGCCAATGTGTAAGACAGAGCATTTGTTAGCTGAAATTTGGAGTTGCCAATTGCGCAACCATAGTAAAGGTCGCTTTGTAGGGCAGCAGCACTGTCAGTGGTGTTAAATAATTTTACATCATTGGCAAAGAGGATGCAGTTGTTTTTAATGTTGTCACATAGGTAATTGATGTAAAGCAGAAAGAGTGTGAGTCCTAAGATAGGACCTTGGGGGACATCACTATTAACTGGTGCTGGATTTGATAGGGCCTTCCCTATTTTGACCATTTGTTGCCTGTTTTACAGGAACATAGCTATCCACTTGTGCAAGGGTTTGGAGATACCATAAGAACTAAGTTTCTCAAACTAAGAACTAGTTTGTCATGCACCACTGAATCAAAGGCTTTGCAGAAGTCTATGTAAAGTGTGTCTATTATTTTACTCTGGTCTAGATGTGTGGTCCAAATGTTTCTGCAGTGTAGGAGTTGCAGATTACAGGACAAATTTTTCCTGAAACCAAACTGTTTGTTAGAGAGCAGGTTGTTTGTATCTAAGTGTAGGGTGATGGATTGGTTTATAATTGATTCCATGACTTTACAGGTGATGTAACACAGTGAGATTGGTCTGTAATTTTCTACTAGACTAGGGTCTCACTTTTTAAAAATAGGTATGACCATGGCTAATGACCATAAGTCAGTAGGGAGCTAGTTCTGAAAGATATCTCATAGATTGTGCTTCGAGGCGCTAGGGCAGTGGCAAGCTTTTTCAAAAAGTATGCACAGAATTCATCAGGGCCAATAGATTGAGGTGGCTTTA
Source organism: Laticauda colubrina (assembly GCA_015471245.1). NCBI lineage: Eukaryota > Metazoa > Chordata > Lepidosauria > Squamata > Elapidae > Laticauda > Laticauda colubrina. The sequence goes on along the minus strand of BLBF01000039.1, from coordinate 13,700,084 downwards.
GGTTACGTAGTGCTGTTTCAATATTAACTGCTGCAAACTCAATATGTAGTAAGTTGTTACAATTTGTTGTGGTGCAACTAGGAAATGGGTGGCAGCAGCCATTGCTGTCGACAATGATTGAACTGAAGAACATATTAAAGAGGTTGGCCTTTACAGCTTCATCATTACAGTCTTCCCTGATAGGCCCTTTTAGGGGTGGAATAGATTTTGAGTCTTTAAGTTTGTCATTTATGAAATTATAGAAGGCTCAGAAAAGGTTTGAGTTTAAGAGTTATTACTCCTGTTTGCAATAGTTATTGGTACATTTGGCCTTTATCTGTCAGCATAAGCTTTTGTAGCAATTTTTAAAGTTAGCTACACAGCCAGTTTTGTTTTCTCACCAGATTTTTTCTTGGATTGTAGCTTTCTTATTGATATGGATAATTTGTTTTTATTTTTAGCTTTAGGGGTTATTTTTGGTGCATATAGGTTAATGACTCTATTGACTTCAAGCAAAAAAGTGTTATAATGATCTTCTACAATATTACAATCTGTGAACTGGAGGTGCCAATCAAGAGATGTGAGGTTGGCAGTTGGCTTTTTTATCGTTATAATTTGGAGTCCCATCATTATGATCCTCTTTGCAAGGACACAAGTTGAGATAAAATTCAATCATGCTGTGATCACTGTTGGAAAAAGGTTCTTTAACTTGTAGGCCATAAATTAAGTTTAGGCTATTGCAGAAAATGAGATCTAAGCAATTGCTTCAGCCTAGTATTGTTTGTTACCAACTGCTCTAGCCCCAGAGTTGTAACAGCATTGTACAGGGTTGCATGTATATGTTTAGTTGAACATTCGTTTAGGGTCCAATTATTAAGAGGCAGATTAAGGTCACCAAGAAAGATAAGAGCTTTATCTTATATATAAAGCTTTTTATATATAAATTTATCTTATATATAAAACTTTATCTTATAGCTTTCCAGGGTTACCAATTGCAGCTGTAATTGGCAACCCTGAAGCCTCTAAGATGGCCTCAGCCAGGCCGTATTTGAATCCATAAATTTCTGGCTATTTTACAAGTCCGTAAGAAATGGTAAAATGACATTCATGTTGCTCACATTTCCAACATAAATTTGAAGTATATTTATGAATTCTAAATAAATTTTCTGGAGTCATACACCAATGGTAAATTATTTAATAAAAAATATATTTTAGACTATAATATAATGTAAATTTCAATTCTTTTTACCACGTATTTTCCCACTGTTTCATCAGCATATTGTGTTCAAAGTATTTATCCTAATTTATTGTGCAGTTTTTCACTTATTCTTCTGTTTTAAATTTCAATAAAAGTTTGTATATTGTAACAATTTTTGTACCTATTCTTTCTTTCCTGCAAAATGCTTCTTGTGCTGAGACCCATAAAGGCATTTTCAGGTTTATGCCAGTAGATTTGAAAGGAAGTGTGGGTTTATATCTGTTACATATTCACAATGTGACACTTATAAAAATTCTTAAAAGCTACATTAATCTTATATTTATTGTACCAGATAAAACCATGCCATATGAACTTCAGATAGCACTCTTCTAATTTTATAATTCCTTTATTGAAGCAAAATCCACTGTTTTATTCAAGTAAGCAACAATCTGCAAAACATAATTTGAAATCAGATAGTCCCAATCATCTAATTCCTTTGCATCTTAAAGTATTTTATATTTAAATGTTGCTACTTGTCTTTGATATATATATTTCTGCTATTATTTAAATGTTACATCAGTTGTAAAAATAGGTATTGTTTGAAAAAAAAATCATGCTTGGCAAACAATATTAGAAATGAATATAACAAGTAATTATTAGAACAAAACATAAAAATAAAGATATTTTCTTTCTAATATTCTTATAGCAAACTTATTGCATGAAATTGCAACTGGTCATTTCATCAGCATTTAAGAAGTTCCAAGATCAGTTACTGAACCATTCTAAGAATCAATTTAATTAGCATTCCCAATAAAATGTATTCATAAAAACATGTTTACTTTGGCAAAATTCTTTGTGCTTGGTTTTTAGTCATTTAAAAGCTTCAGTGCCCTCTATTGGCTGATATAATGTCTACTTTGGGCCATTAAATATAAATTATGTAAACCCCTGAAGTGAAATAAGCAAATAATTTACTGATTGCTTTTTTTCTAAAAATTACTATGATGTGCCAAATTATAGCAGAGTTTAACATATTTGATTGATATAATTAATATGCTAATAAACTTAATGATAATGTTTGAAAGCAATGTAACATATTGGATAATGTTTGGCTGTAAAAAGAAATGAAAGAAAAGTACCTGTGTAGAAATCATTCCTTAAATAATCACTGAATCCTTTTCAAAAAAACAGGGAATACTAAACTCAAAATATTAAATATGAATGCTTTATATAAAATACATAGAATCCGAAAGATATAAAGATTATATAAGCTAAAACAGTAAATGAATTAATGTAAATTAACCCATATTTTTACTGAATATTTTCAAATAGTCAGAAAGAGTTAATAGAAGAAATATCCAGAATTCTTGTTTATTCCACAAGAATTATTCTCCAACGTATCCATCTTTATGTACATGTCTATAGTCCACAGAGGGCCCAACTAAAGTAAGCAGCTGCATTCTGTCATCTCTGAAGGAGGGCAATCTTGTTAGTATAATGTGACCTCTGGAGCACTAACACAGATAATACTGGCACCTCTCTCCCTTCTAATCTACTACCAGTCTGAGCAATTCAACAGGAGATGGGGGCATTAAGGCCACATTATTCTAAACAAGACTTAGCAATGGTAGCAAAGTATTATGACATATTTAAGATAGATTTTACCAGCCAATTCTTTTCTTCCCAAGACTATTTCTTTCTAAGGATTTGTGAATGCTCACACGGACACATACACATTTGGGGGGGGGGGGTGTATGTGTGTGTAGTGGTTTGCCATTGCATTTTTCCTTTGGCTGAGAGAGAGTGACTGCCAAAGGTCACCAAGCTGGCTTGGGTGGGACTAGAACACAGCATTTCCCAGTTTCTAGCCTGATCCACTATATCATATCCACTCTTACTGTCACATAATCAAAGGTAAGGTTTTAATTTGAGTAAGAAGGACTTGGGGAAAAGGGCTTCATTTATCTGTAAGAGCAATTTTTAGAATATATCTTATCACAAATCAAGACAGAGGTTGATATGAAAAATATTCTTATCCGTAAAAATAATAGAAACAAGGAAACTGAAATGTCTCCTAATTGTCTTTTTGTAAGTCCTTTGCTTGTATACTACATGCCTATCTATCATCTGTCTATCTACAGTGCATTCAGTATTCAATATTCAGACCCTTTCACTTATCAATTTTGTTGTGCTGCAACCTGATTCTACAGTTTTGAAATTCATTTTTTTCTCACTAATCTACATTCAGTACTCCATAATGACAAAGTAAAAACTGAATTTTAGAAATGTCTATAAATTTATTAAAAAGAAAAAAACTGAAAGATCACACTGGCATAAGTATTCAGAATCTTTACAACAGCACATGAAATTTAGCTCGAGTGCCTCCCATTTTTCTTGATTGTTAGTGATATGTTTCTACACCTTGACTGGTGTCCACCTGTGGTAAATTAAATTGATTGGACATGGTTTGGAAAAGTACACACCTCTCTAAAGAAGGTGTCACAGTTGACAATGTATACTGTAGCAGAGCAGAGGTCAAAGGAACTGCCTGAAGAGGTCAAAGGAACTGCCTGCAGAGCTCAGAGATAAAATAATTGCAAGCCACAGGTCTGGGGAAAGCTACAATAAAATTTCTGCTGCATTGAAGGTTCCTAAGGGCACAGTGGCCTCCAAAATTCTCAAATGGAGGAGGTTTGGCGCAACCAGGACTCTTCCAAGAGCTGATCACCTGGTCAAACTGAGCAATCAAGGGAGAATGGCCTTAGCAAGACTTCTGGTTTGGGCTTCCTCGGTGATGGACCGAAATCACGATCATGAGTGGTTTTGAACCGTGCTTGCCAATGGAGTGGCAATCTCATCTGGCAACCTCATCTGCCATCATCAGGCTTCTGTACTGAGTTCGTCTGTGAGTCAGGCTATCACAGCCATTTAGTTTTAAATTTGAGGCTAGCCTAATGTTGGTCTTAGATTCTGTCGAAATGTTGCTACAACTTTAAAAGCACAACTACAATGACGTGGGATAATACCCGAAGGAAGCTGAACAGCATACATGTAAGTACCCGCGAAAACTTAAGAAAACATATATACTTTTATATATACAGATATATATATACATATATACTTTTTTTCTTTTAAGAATTCAGTGTGTATTTTTAAGGGAATGTACCAAGCAAAATTTGATTGAAAATAGGTTATGTGTTATAAAATAGAGAAATTGAATGTTATAACTGTAAAGGTGTAACTTTAATTTTTGAAGATTTGAAAAGAGATACAAAGGTGTTACACTCCAGGCTAGTAATTACAGGGGAAAATTTGCTTTATGAGAAAAGATAATATGAAATTGTAAACAGGACAGACGAAAATATAAAAACATTGATTAGAAAGATTTTAAAAATTAGAAAAAGATATGCAATTGAATTCAGAAATGAATTAGATAATTTAAAATAAGGCTATAGGAAGTAAAGAAAGGGAAAAGCTATTGAAAAAATTGTGAAAATAGTTATAAGATATGGATTAGAACGTATAAGATAAATATGTATTGAGTTTATGTCTATACGGAGAAGTGATAACCCGTGGGCACACTTTTCTCAAAAAAAGATATTTTATTTGTATTTGTATGTTTTGTGAAAACTTAAATAAAACTTTTATTAAAAGGGAGAATGACCTTAGTAAGAGAAGTGACCAAAAACCAGATGGTCACTTTGACTGAGCTCCAGAGATCCTGTGTGGAGATGGGACAGAGTTCCAGAAGGACAACCATCACAGCAGTTAGCCACCAATCTGGCTTTATGGAAGAGTAGCTAGATAGAAACCTCTCCTCAATGCAAAACACATGAAATCTAATCTCCATACATGTGTGGCAATAAATGGACAGTTTCCAGGGATGTAACTGAGGACATATTAGATTGCTTTATTATTCTTCAAAATATATATAATTAAAAATGATTAGATCAAATAGCTACTGCAGTCCAAAGTGATAGAATTTATTTTTAACATACAATAAAATGTCATTTATTAATTCATGGATTAGTAAAATTTGATAGCTCTCATACATAGATAAAGATTGGAAGAGGTGAGTGTTTGGCAAGGAAATGGCAGTGGAAAAATGCATGCTAAACTTTACTGCAGTGCAAAATAGTGGAATAAATGGCCAAAAATGAGTTCCATTGTTTGCAGGACATTGAGCCACTTGGAATTTGAATGATGTCTAAAATAACCCTCAGGAAAGATACCCTTTCCCAAATACTGTAAAAATCTTAATGTCCATTTATTCAGATTTGGAGATATTTTTTTACTATAATTGCCTGCCTGAGATTTTGTTTAGTTCCTTTCTGTTTTTAATCATCTCAAATATTTTGATGTTATTTGCAACTTGGCTGCATTTTTATCTGGCTTTCCATCATTTATGAATAAATTAAATGGCACTTATACCAGTAGAAATCTACTTCCTGTTTTAATATCAGTTATCAATCTTTGTTCCACAAAAAGACTAAAACAGATATAAATTGGCCAGTTACCACAACATATATTGCTGCATTGATCCTTGTAAATGGTGTTTTTTTTATATTGTTTTGCCCAACATACCCTGTATTTGACTGTTGCTCCCGAAACATACAGGACAGCAAAGTTGATTGTCCAAGTTAAAGTCACTGTTAACAATACACCTACCTTCATCCCTCTGAGCCCCCACCTCTAGTGATCTTATAAAAAATTTGAGATAGTATAGTTTTAATTGATATTCCAGTCATACTCTGGAAGTAAATGTTAAACCATTCAAATTATAATCTACTAAAAAGTTAATCAAAAGTAAGTTTTACTGACTCCAATAAATCTTTCTCCCAAATAGCTCAATATTGGGTTGCAATCTGAGAATTCAAGTCTGTATCTATTTACTGTGTTTTATAAACAAAAGCACCAGGCCCAGACAGAGGAACTTCTGCTTAAAAGCCTATGCTGATCAAATAACTTCCATCTTCATCTGCATCTTTAATAAATTACTGGAGGTGTTGTGTTACTTCTTCAAATGCTCTACTACCATTCTGGTTCCCAAGAAACTCTTCATCAAGGAGCTGAATGACTACAGACCAGTCACTTTGTTATCTGTAATTAACAAATTTGAAAGGTTAGTGCTCCTGGATCACTTGAAAATCAATACAGAACCACTTATAGACCCCTTGCAGTTTACCTACCATGCAATGGATACTGTCGATACGGCACTGCACCAACAGTGGGATCCTACCTTAGTCGCTACTGGTTCAGTGGGTGATCAGGCACTTAACAAGCCAATCAGCTGAGAGGATGAAGAAATGAAATGCTAGAAGTGACCCTCCCACCTTCCCATGTACTTTTCAGTCTTTTATCTTCTCAGCTGATCATCTGAAGCTTTTTTTTCCTCCTCTCAACTGATTGGAGGCTTTTTTCCTTCAAAACTGTCAAACTATTTATTAAGTCTGTATTACTATTACTATTAATCCTCTCATCTTTCCTTTCACTCATCTCCTCCCACTTATGACTGTATGACTATAACCTTGTTGCTTGTATCTTAAAGATTTTTATTGACTGTTTCCTAGTATGACTTGATTGTTTATTTGTACTCTATGACTATCATTAAGTGTTGTGCCTTAGGATTCTTGATGAATGTATCTTTCTTTTTATGTGCACTGAGAGTATTGCACCAAGACAAATTCCTTGTGTGTCCAATCACACTTGGCCAATAAAGAATTATATTCTATTTTATTTTACCATTGGTTGGGCCTAACTGGTTTTTTACCGGTTCGAATGAATGGGTTGAACTGGTAGCATACCACCACTGTACTGCACTACATCTTGCAACATCTTGAATCCCCAGGAACCTATGCATGGGTCCTTTTTGTAGACTTCAGCATGGCAGTCAATACAATCATTCCAGAAATTCTTCCTTCCAAATGTATTCAGCTAGCTAAACTTGTCCATACTTATAGGTGGATTGTACCTTTATTGACAGATAGAAAACAATAGAAGAAGCTGGGAAAAATCACATCGAGTTTCGGACAATTGGCACAGGTACCCCTTAGGGCTGTGTGCTCTCTCCATTACCATAGAGTAGGTGGTAACTGGCTTAACAGTAGTAACTATGAGAGGAGTCTAGGGTTCCTTATGGACAATCACTTCAGTATGAGTTAATGTGCGGCAGCCACCAAAAAAGCCAATGCAGTCCTATGCTGCATCATTTGAATTATCAGTACCATCAAATAATATGAAGTGTTAGAATAGAATAGAATAGAATAGAATAGAATAGAATAGAATAGAATAGAATAGAATAGAATAGAATAGAATAGAATATTGGCCAAGTGTGATTGGATACACAAGGAATTTGTCTTGGTGTAAATACTCTCATTATACATAAAGAAAAGGTACATTCGTTAAGAATCAAGAATCATAACATACAACACTTAATGTTAGTCATAGAGTACAGTCAACAATCAAATCATACTAGGAAACAGTCAATATAAATTGTAAGGATACAAGCAACAAAGTCACAGTCCTACAATCACAAGTGGGAGGGGATGAGTGATAAGGAGTCATGAGAAGATTAACAGTAATAGTAGTGTACACTTTGTAAATAGTTGAACAGTGTTGAGGAAATTATTTGTTTAGCAGAGTGATGGCTTTCAGGAAAAAACTGTTCATGTGTCTAGTTGTTCTGGTGTGCAGTGCTCTAGCGTCGTTTTGAGGGAAGGAGTTGAAACAGTTTATGTCTGGGATGTGAGGGGTCTGTAAATATTTTCACATCCCTCTTGTGCAGGACTTTCCAGGTCTGAAACCCGCTTGCTCAGGAATCAGCTGCTGATCAATAATGGGCGCCATGCGATTCAGGAGTAGTCTCTCAAACAGTTTGTATGTAAGACAGAGCAGGGGGATGGGTCGGAAGTTCTTCGGGATGGCAGGATCTTTGCCAGGCTTCAGGATAGCCACAATCTTTGCCCGCCTCCATATCTTAGGTAGCTTGTTGGTTATCAGACAACTGTTGAACAGGTCTAGAAGCCACTTGAGAGCCACTGGTCCTAGGTGTTTAACTTGTTCACACAAGATGTCATCAAGACCAGCTGCTTTGTTGTTTTTCATTGTCTTGATGCCAACAATTAGCTCGTTCATTGTGAAGGCTCTGGTGAGGTCAGAACATTCCTTGTTTTCTTCAGATGGCTTTGGTAGTTTAGTTCTCCGAGGATGATGGTTTGGGTTTCCCCGGCTATTCAAAAGAAGTTGATGAGCGACTTGATCTGCTGTGACTTCAGAGCGTGGTTGGGCTTTCGTGTAGTCATTTCCCAGCTTCCTAATTGTCTTCCACGCTTTCCTGTTACTGTGAGTCATATTAGTAGACTCAATCAATTCTTGCCAGCTCCTTCGCCTCTCTGACGACACTGCATTGATAAGACTTTCCCCAACTTCCAAAGTATCATCTCCAAAGGGATTTGCCTGGAAAGAGATTGATATACTCCTTGTAGAGTTGCTTTGCTTCAGTTGTTAAGCCAGGGATGTAGTTTTTCCGGCATCCTCTAGGGATGTTGTTCCTGGAGGACTTTTTCACCTTTTCTACAAAGATATCATAGTTGGTTGGGGTTGCTGGAAGGTCATTGATTGCAGTGTCCAGCTCTTCTGAGAATTTGGTGCTGTTTTTGTTGACTTGTCTGCAGCTTACAATACAGTCAACCACAGAGTACTTGTGCAGAAGCTGTACAAGATTACACATGATGCCAGCCTGACTTCTCTGATCCAAAACATGCTGGAGAACAGACGCTTCTTTGTTGATCTCAGTGGAGATCGAAGCAGATGGCGCAGACAGAAAAATGGGCTTCTGCAAGGCAGCGTTCTTGCTCCACTCTTGTTCAACATCTACACAAACAATCAACCCATCCACCAGAACACCAGGAGCTTCCTGTATGCAGACGACCTGTGCATAGCCTCTCAGTCCCAGTCATTTCTGGATCTTGAAAGAACGCTAAGTGAAGCACTAGAGGGCCTGACCACCTACTATGCTGTAAACCATCTTCGGGCAAATCCAGATAAGACTCAAGTCAGTGCTTTCCATCTCAAGGGTCGCGATGCAAACCGCAAACTGAAGGTCCACTGGTATGGCAAGAGACTAGAATACATAGACAAACCAGTGTATCTAGGAGTCACTCTAGACCGCACTCTCAGTTTCAAGGACCACGTCAGCAAGACAAAGGCAAAGGTGGGAGCCAGGAATAACATCTTGAGAAAGCTGGCAAACTCCAAGTGGGGAACAGACCCAGGAACCATCCGCAGCACTGCCCTTGCTCTGTGTTACTCCACAGCCGAATATGCATGCCCTGTCTGAGGACGTTCCTCACATGCCAAGAAGCTGGACCCTGTTCTAAATACAGCTTGTAGGGCCATCTCTGGTTGTCTCAAGCCTACCCGAATAGGTGACCTCTACCTGCTGTGTGGAATTGCCCCTCCTACAGTCAGAAGAGAGGTATCTTCAAGAGTGGAACGCACAAATCAGGAAGATGACAGTCACCATCCACTTTTCCAGCATGTTCCTCCACCAAAAAGGCTAAAATCCAGGAAGAGTTTTCTACACTCAGTACAACCCCTGGATGGCAATCCCCAGTGCTGCAGGATAGAAGCCTGGTCAAAACATCTACAGGAGAAACCCCATAACCTCTTTTTTGAGCCAAAGGAATCCCTCCCAACAGGTGCCAGTGAGCCATGGCAAAATTGGCGCTGCCTGAATCGCCTTAGAACTGGAGTTGGGAGGTGCAAAGCCCTGATGCAGAAATGGGGATACAACCATGATGGATCCACAGAATGCGACTGCGGGGAGGCTCCCCAGAGAATGGAACACCTATTAAACTGCACCTTGCTACCACAACCCTGTACATCACATGATCTCCACGATTACATCCCATGTGCCAGAGCCTGTGTTCTACAGTGGCTGGGAAAAGTGTAGCAACACGAGAGAAGAAGAACAGCCCTCTTTTTGACTTGTGCAGTGTACAGGTCCTCAATTGAAGGCAGATGGGTAGTAATTGTTTTTTCTGCAGTCTCAATTACTCTCTGGAGTGTGTGTTTGTCCTGTTGGGTCGCAGAACCAAACCAGACAGAGTTTATAGAGGTGCAGATGATAGACTCAATAATTCCTCTGTAGAACTGTATGAGCAGATCCGTGGGCAGTTTGAGCTTTCTGAGTTGGCACAGAAAGAACATTCTTTGTTGTGCTTTTTTGATGATGTTTTTGATGTTGGGTGTCCATTTTAGGTCATGTGATATAGTAGAACCTAGAAATTTGAAGATCTCTACTGTTGATACTGTGTTGTCTAGTATTTTAAGACGTGGTGGTATGTGAGATGTACACTGCCTTGGTAGGAACACACCTTGAATACTGCATCCATTTATGGTCACCATGTTACAGAAAAGATACTAAAGCCCATGTCACACTGCACCAACGGATGCAAAGAGGATGTAAAACGGACAAAAAAGCTTGCCATCCGTTGGTTAACGCGAGGTACTCACTGCCTCCATTTTGCTTCCTCTCTATCCGTCCAGCATCTGTTTATTGATGTTTCATCCGCTCAGAAAGTTTTGGGCTGCCTAAAACTTTTGCGCGGAAAATGTATCCAATGCATCCGTTCTGCATCCTCTAGGCATACGGGGATCCATTCTGCATCTATTATGCATCTGCTATATCCGCTAGGCATCCACTGTGCATCCGCACAACTAAAATCCATTCCAGCGGTAAACAGACGCAGGGAGGAAGCAGAACGGACGCGCAGCGTTAGTAGCACGGATGGAGAAAGGATGAAAGTGGATGCAGCTCATCCGCTCTGCATCCGCTCTGCATCCTCTACGCATCCGCTCTGCATCCTCTACGCATCCTCTACGCATCCTCTACGCATCCTCTATACATCCGCTCTGCATCCTCTATACATCCACTCTGCGTCCTCCCCACGTCCGTTCCTTTCCATGTTATCCACTCTGCTTATGCAAATTTTTGCCCCTTTTGAGAGCGGATAACAACGGATGGAACATTTTGCTCGTACATTGTGTCCTTTTTGCATCCGTTGGGCAGTGTGACATGGGCTTAAGGCTCTAGAAAGGGTGCAGAAAAGGGCAACTAAGAAAATTAGGAGTCTGGAGGCTAAAACATATGATGAATAGTTGCAGGAACAAAGGACTAGGCATAACATGATAACTGTCCTCCAATATTTGTCACAAAGACGGGAACAACCTATTCACCAAAGCAGCTGAGCGCAATACAAGGAAAAAATTGTACATTTATCAAAGAGATATCCAACCTAGAACTAAGGAGAAATTTCCTGACATTGACAGCAATTAATCAATGGAAAGGCTTACCTTAGAAATTGTGGGTACTCCATTACTGGAGGTTTTTCAAGAGAGATTGGACCATCATTTTTCCAGATGGGTATAGTGCCTTCCTGTTTGAGCAGACTAGAAGACTTCCAAAATCCCTTCCTACTTCTGTTATTCTGTATTATTTTGTATTCTGGGAAACTGTGAGTTCGAGTCCTATTTTAGGCATAAAGCTAGTAATTACTTTCTTTCAGTCCTAGGCTATGGCAAACCACTTCTGAAAAGCCTTGCCGAGAAAACTGTAAAGAATAATTCAGGCAATTGTCAGTAGTAAAAAATTGATTTGAGAAAAGAAAGAAAAAAGGAAGGAAGGAAGGAAGGAAGGAAGATTGTTTGCATACTCTGTTAATTCTCATTTTTGTTACTATAATATACTGTAGATTGACCTCATTGGCCACTGCTTGCTTTTCAGCTTTTCTGGTATAGCTTAATTAGAATCTTTACTGATTCTTTTTCTGTTGCTTGCTATATTTCTATGGCTATTTCCTCAGTTTCTGTATTCTTCTGACTAGGTAATGATCAAAATGCTCATTTAGTTCATTTTCTGGGATTAGACTTTTACAAGTACAGAAATCTTTGGATGTCGCCATTTCTACAAAACAATATTTTGGTATACACCTTTCAATCTGTTACTATGTTGGCATCCTTTAGCAAACTGGGAGAGTTAGTTCAGCAACTTCTAGAGAATCAGAGTCGTTCCCTTTAATCATTTTCATATTCAGTAATTTAAAAAGTCAATTAACTACAGAGCCATCTGTATTAAAATTCTTACTAAAAGTGCAATATACCAAAATCCTTTGTATATTTTCTTTCTTAACTTCTAATAGAAGCCTAGCTTGCAGATTTATGAGTTAATATTACATATTGGCAAAAAAAATCAGAAAATAAAATACAAGCTAAATAGTCAAGACCTTGTTGAGGATCTTGTCAAACTTTGTCAAGGACCTTGGAGTACTCATTTCTAATGAGTGCTCATCTCTCTAGAACTCACTGTAACTACATAGCCAAAAAGGCATTAAGAGTTGTTAATCTAATCCTACATAGCTTCTTCTCTGGTAATATCACACTACTACCTACAGCATACAAAACATTTGCTAGACCAATACTTGAATACAGCTCATCAGTCTAGGACCTATATCATATATCTGATATTAATACAATTGAAAAAGTCCAGAAATATTTCACAAGAAGAGTTCTCCACTCCTCTACTCATTGAAGAACACCCTATGCCACCAGACTTGAAACTCTAGACCTAGAAAATTAGAACTATACTCCCTCCGGTCCAATCTAAATATAATATATAAAATCATACATTGCAATGTCCTGCCTGAAAATGAATACTTTAGTTTCAATCATAACAATACAAGAGCACACAATAGATACAAACTCGAGGTTAACTGCACCAAACTTGACTTCAGAAAATACAACTTCAGCAACAGAGTGGTCAGTGTTTGGAATACTCTACCTGACTCTGTGGTTTCTTTCACAAACCCCAAAATTTTAACCTTAGACTATCTACTATTGAGCTCACCCCTTTCCTAAGAGGCCTGTAGGGAGCGTGCATAAGAATACCAATCGTGCCTACTATCCCTGTCCTATTGTTTGTTTTTTTTTTCTTATAAATATCTATTTCATGTATTTAAAACTATGTTTATTCTTATACCAGTATCCTGTGATTGATAAATCAAATAAATACTAAAAAAAATATCACTGTTATCTAATTTTGAGTGTTGATTCCCAAATGATTGCAACCTTTAGCAAGTATTTAGTGCTGCAAAAGATTATGACATTGCAGAGGTTTGCAAGAATATGATTGATGGAGCTAGCCATGGACTTAACACTAATGATAAAGAGGGTTATATATAAACAGGGCCTTTCTGTCAAATAGAATGGATGAGAAAGCTAATTTCTTTTGCACTTTTAAAGAGCAAGTGAAGGCAGCTTATTTATCTTGATAAGGGCATGCTTGTATTTGTAATAAATTAGAATATAACATTTTAAAACTACCTCTTTATGAGTCTATTATTAAATGAGTAGGATAATCTCTATGTAAGTTATCAATTTATAAATCAGTAATTCAAATAAATTATTCATTTTCATAGTGAAAAATCATAGTTAATACAGTTATTGCTTTCTGAATCTAAAGCATGACATTATTGTTAAGATCAAGATTTGTAAAATGTGAATAATAATAATGATGATGATGATGATGATGATGATGATGATGATGATGATGATGATGATAATAATAATAATGCCTCAGAGCCAAGTGTCCTGCCTCTGTCAGAATCTAATTCTGAGAGTGAGGCTGAGCAGCTGACAGAGAGTGGGAGTGTGGCTCTGGTGGATGTGGAAGAAACTGAGGAAGGGCAAAGTCGGGCAGAGCAGGAGAAAGATAGAGCAAGGCAGAGGGAATTCAGAGGCAAATCCAGGCCCACCCCCTCCTTGTGGAGGAATGGAGAAGGGAGCAACATGAGTTGCATGGCTTACAGGGGAGCAAAGGGCCCTGATTTCCTTCATTAGCTGCAGCTGGCAACACAGTGTTTAAAAAGGGAATTTGTGCACAGAAACTTGTGGGAAGCAAATCACGAGTTATCTTTTATGGTTGAGGTTTATCTGGGTTTCTGGAATCTTCCCAACTGTGTGTGTTTTGTTGGGCTTTGAAGTCTGCAATTCCTTATTCTGCCCTGTCCAGTTAATTTCTGCAGTGTGGTTTGTGTGGACCTTTATTTACATTTTGAATGTACTTTGTTTTGGGACTGAATTCCCTTCATTTAAAGACTGTTCTTGGGAGAGTTTTTTCTCAGCCAAAGATAACTGGACACTGGGGGCAAAGTTGGAAGTATTAAAGGCACTTTTCTTACTTATGTGACTGTGTTGCCTTTGTGCCACGCCCCAGGTCAGCACACCAAGTGACATGAAAACTCCTGCTACCCTTTCATTGTTTCAGGCACAGTCTCTGGTCAGTAACAGCTTGAGTACCCAGTGGTTTCCTATAGCTGATCCTTCAGTTTGTAGGAATTTTTTAGAGGACAGGGTAACATGCTGTAAGCATATTTCATTTTGTTTTGATTACTATGATTCACTTCTTGGGCCTTTTACATTATGCCTACTTTGTCTTTGAAAAAAAATAGTAATCTTTGAGAATGCCACTATTGCTGCTATTTTCTTAGGCTTCACTTTGGCATCACTACAAAATTCTTGTTTATTCTCACCATTATTACTTGACAATTTTAACTAAATTTGGCTTGTCTGGCCCTCCTCAGTTCAGATTCTATTCTTTCCAACCTCATGGAATGTTGGGCAGAAATTATATAAAGCAGTTTAGGACTTTACCTGCATGTCCTTGTCTTTCTGCCATGAGAATATTCCTTAAAAAACTGAGTACAACCAAACATAATGGTATGTAAGGAGAAGCAGGAAAAGACTGAAAGTGGACTGAATCTGGTCATATATAGATAAATATGTGGCATTTTCAACCCGATTGTTACCTTTCAAGAAATTCTTTCCAGAGATTTCCAGTGTTCTCACCATGTAAAGGACTATGTTGCTAATGCCCGTATGCATCATTACAATGCTAGAAGCATCTAAAACTGTACAAATCAACATGTATAGGATCAGCAAGAAAAATCTGTGTTAATGTTTTATTACATATAGGAGAATTGCTAAGTCCATGTAGAGAACGTTGATGGGGCTTAACCCAAGACTGATTAATAAGAAAGTAGGCTTAATTGAAAGTAAGCTTTAAAAAGAAAAATTATCATATTTTTTTTAAAATCACCTCATGAAATCCTGGAGAACCAAGTAAGGCATGGATTTTCTAATGAAGATCTATTGATGTAATCACTAAGCCTTAACATGAAAGCAAATATCAATCAAATTGATCAATACACTTCACGAAATTTACAATTTTCACAAACATAAATTAAGAAAAGAAACAGTCAACAGCAAAGTTAAATTACTCCTTTACGGTACTATCCTATTTTGATCCAGATCAATAATTATGTAATGTGTAGTACTACTCATTCCATGCCCATGGTTGTGATTATAATAGAATTAACACTAACAAAATTGCCAATTAATTATAATTTTTGTTCTGTTTCAGATACTGTACAAGACTGATCAATACAGAGACATTTATCTTCAATTTTAAAGAACAATTTTGAACTAGCATGACTACTAGATGTAAAAAGTCAATTTTACATTTTCTTCTGCATCAGACTCGTAATATTTGTTTGATTATTGTTTAAGAAAGTAATACATGAACTTAATAGAAGTTAAATATTTATATTTCTTTATGTTATAGTTAAGAACAGTGAAAGGAAATGTTTATTCTTAACTCTAATCACATGCTATATAATACTGGCTACAGGTGGTTATATTCAGAATATTTATTCTAATTTATTTAGAAAAGCTCAGAGTGTGTGTGTGTGTGTTTGTATGTATGTATTCATGTATGCATGTGTATATGTATGCATTGACTTATATGACTACCCACCTTACATACAATTATCCTGGGTGGCTCACAGCAACAATAAAACATAATATTATATATCAATTTAATTATGGATATGATTGATTTAAGAAGATATAGTCTAAGTTTAGTCCTAATTTCTTCATTATCAACTTTGCTTAGAATTAGGTTGTCTTCGTATCACTTGAAATTATAATTCCATTTTGTTCTCAGTTCACATTTTAGTAATAAAGAGAGGTCTGCTCTTTAATTATTATTTTTTATAAAGGAACAATCTAATATTGGGTACATTTTTGATCTTATGATGACTTTTGCTAATAAAAAATAGTGCAAATTATTTATGTTAATATCTTCTTTTTGCAATCCTTTGGATCAAATTTGAGACAGTTCAGGGAAGAAGTTTATTTGGTATAATTGTCTTTCCATCAAAAGTTCTTCTACAAATGAAGGAGTAGCAGTGCAACTCATACTTCTTTTCCTGAATAGCTGATAAATCCTAAGAAACCTCATGACTCATCACTGCATTTGTCATGATAATTTCTTTGGAGCATTTCAAGTTGAAATTAATGGAATTTTAATAAAATTGTTTTTAAAAAATAATTTAATTTTTAATTTTTTTTTAAAATGTTAAGATAAGTAAGATAAGTATAAGTCTGCTCTTTGGGTGGGGACTCAGGAGGAAAATGTCAATTTATATTTAGAAATGTTAGTAATAAGTATAAATAATTAATTTATTTTTCAGCACAATGCAAAACACTTGAAGCAACTTTAAACTCTGCATCCTCAATGTAACATTTAGCAATAGCACTTAGACTTATATACCACTTCATAGTGCTTTACAGTCTACTTCAAGTGGTTTACAGAGTCAACATATTGCCCCCAACATTCTGGGGGCAAGGTTTTACTAACCTTGGAAGGATGGCTCAGTCAACCTTGAGCTATTATGAATCGAACTCCTCACAGTTGACAGAATTAGCCTGCAATACTGCATTCTAACCTCTGTACCATCATAGCTCTTTTAATGTAAGAAAGTAATGTGTAAATTTTTCATTCAACTGAATAGAGATTGATGTGCAATGTGGATCCTTTTATAACCTGCCTCTTTCCTTTTTAACAACACAGCATCCTTCCTAGTTTTGGCTATTATTCCAAAATACTGCTTTAGGAAAATGGAATTCTCACCTTGTGCAATAAGAGTGTCTGAAGTTAAGTTATGTTGATCCCCTGAAGATGAGCATTTCTGGAATTGAATTCATGCTAAATTTGCCACCTTGAGGTAGACACAAAGAGTGAAGACTACTCCCTTTGATCTGCTGATAGTGAGCCATAACTTTTCATCCTGTTTACATTTGTCTCAACAGTATTCCTTAGTGATTAAAAAGTTAAAGAGAACTGTAAAAAGCATAGACTTCTGGCAAACAGCAGCATGCGTTCTAGGTTTTCCTCATTAGGGCTTGCTATTTAAACCATCAGTAGAATTCTAAGAGGACATCAGACATGTGTCCACCAGATGCCTGCAACAGATCTGCTCTAGGGACCTGACTCAACAATCATCTATAGACAGCATTTGTGAACCTGAGCTGGGCCAACACCTCATCAGACTTCATGGCTAATTGATTTCAAAATTAGACTTGGTATTTTTGAACAATGATCTTAAAAGGCAGCAATAAAATACATAAAAATCCTTTGAGCCAGCCATGCTTTCATCCAAATGGCTTATTATAAAGAGCTGGCACACCTGAATTTTGGCATGGACAAATAAATTCCCATATAGCAAATGGAAAACACATTTGGCATGGAAGGTTTGTCAAATGAAGTTTATAGTCATCAGGAAGCAAGATCCTAGTTCCCCCTCTCCCAACCACCCGCTGCTTTTAGCAACAGGAAATTCATTGGAAGTGTTTTGCTGCTATTTTAGTCACCATCATAATCAAAATTTAGATAACAACTATTCAGTAATTGAGATATAAGCATTTCATACATCATGACACAAGAAATTCATGAAGATGTAGCTGTTTAAACTCTGAAAATCTGGCAGGGCAACTACTATGCAAAAGGATTTAGATTCTCTTTTGTCTGTTTCTTATAACTGGTATCAAATTCCATGAATTATCTGAACACAAAGATTGGAACAAACTAAAATGACAGTTTGAATATCTCTCAGTATAAATCAAGTAAATATTTCCAAGTTAGTATTCAGACTTGGCAAACTTGTTTAATTTGTATTTTTTTTTTTATCTCTATGTATATTTCTAGACAGGATGACCTTTTTAATCATTGATTATTTGGTAAAGAGAGTGTAAAAATTAAAAACAAATGCTAGTCAGATGAGCAATGAACTATAAAAATATGTGAGTGTATTAATATATATATGTATGATATTCAGCTTTGTTCGGGTATTTTCCCACATCATCATAGTTGTGCTTTTAAAGTTGTAGCAACGTTTGGGCAGAATCTCATCTGCCATCATCAGGCTTTTGTACTGTGTTCGTCTGTGAGTCAGACTTTGTAAAAAAATTGTGTTCGTTCACAGACGAACACTATACAGAAGCCTGATGATGGCAGATGAGATTCTGCCTAGAAGTTGCTAGTTGCTACAACTTTAAAAGCACAGCTACAAGGACGTGTGAAAATACCCAAACAAAGCTGGACAGCATTCATGTAAGTAACTGCAAAAACTTAAGAAAACACACACACACATATGTGTGTGTGTGTGTGTGTGTATATATATATATATGTGTGTGTGTGTGTGTGTGTGTGCTGTTCAGCTTCCTTCGGGTATTATCCCACGTCATTGTAGTGCTTTCAAAGTTGTAGCAACGTTTCAGCAGAATCTCATCTGCCATCATCAGGCTTCTATATGGATGTGGGTCTCACAGCTTTTGGTTTCAAATTCGAGGCTGGCCTATTCTGATTGGCTGGGAGTTTTGGTCTGTGTTCACTGGACTTGGAGTTTTATTGATTGGTTTCTTCTGGTTTCTTCTGTCTGTTTTGTGGCTTTGATTGGCTGGCAACACTCTGTTCCTGTGTTGGACGCTTTCAGTGCAGCTTGGCTTCGTGTCAAAGGACGGCTGCTATCCATTAGGAAGCCAGGTTTCACCTGGGTGCCTGGTGGGGGGGGGGGTGTTCGAGTTGGAGGCATCATGTACATCATGCCCGGCCACATACATTGGACAGACTGTCAATCATTTGGAAGCCTGCACTCTCAAATAGAAAGATCTCCATGCCACAAGCCAGGCAAACACCTGGGCAAAAACAGACTCCCTCTGATAGCTCCAACCCAAACACCCCCCCACCAGGCACCCAGGTGAAACCCAGCTTGCTAATGAATAGCAGCTTGCTAATGAAGAGCAGCCGTCCCTTCACACGGAGCCAAGCTGCACTGAAAGCCTCCAACACAAGAACAGAGTGTTGCCAGCCAATCAAAGCCACAAAACAGACAGAAGAAACCAGAAACACCAATCAATCAAACTCCAAGTCCAATGAACACAGATCCAGGCTCCCAGCCAATCAGAATGGACTAGCCTCAAATTTGAAACCAGGAACTAACTCTATACAGAAGCCTGATGATGGCAGATGAGATTCTACTGAAACGTTGCTACAACTTTAACAGAACTACAATGACATGGGATAATACCCGAAGGAAGCTAAATAGCACACATGTAAGTACCCGCGAAAGCCTAAGAAAATATATATATATATATATACACACACATATATGTTTTTATATATTATATGTATAATAAAACATAACTGACTGGAATAATTTGGACTAATCCTGCCATATAGGTAGACTAGGTCTGACATGATTAATTGTATGTTTGCATGGAAGATGCAATTGACATTTTCAGTTTCAAAATAAAAATGTAGTTTCTTTTTTTTTCTTGTTTGAATGACAACATTCATTTAACAGAATTATGGGATATGGTATTTCTGCATAGTCTAATTGAATTGATCTAATATTTTATGGACAGCATAGATATTACATTCTGCATTTAGACTCATCCATAAGCGAAGTAACTTAAGTGAGCCAAAATTAAAATATGACTTTCATCCCTAACTAGCAGTTTAACATGTAGTTTGGATCAACTGCTAGATACCAAGCTACAGCAGCCTCTTACATTTTACACAGACTAAAAAAGCTTAAGGTATCCTAATTTTTATATGCTGTCACTGTGTTGAGTATATATGTCTATCTGCAGAGGAAGGGAGAGGAATAAAGAAAGAAATATGCAGTATTAAAAACAATACTATTTGTCTGAACTATAGCAAGAAAATGTGATAGCAGTCATAAAAATAATATAGTGTAGGACAAATATAAGAAAATATGAATGAAACTACTAAAATATTATAAGACTTACTTCAATGTATTTCAAAGTTGTAAAAGGCATCACACTACTAACTAAGGCAGTAAATGGCCAGACAGTCATACAATCCAGTAAAGTCTCAGCCCACTATCTTCCCCAAATCCTTTCTGTGACTTTCCCAGAATGATTTTCTCATATTTGGCAGAAGCAGATATCACAGCAGAGAGATGGGAGGGAAGGGTCTAACAGTTAATACTGATTGAAGGAATCAGTCATTCCAATATTGTTATAGAATTCATAACTCTTTTTGTTAACTCAGATTTAAAAGAAATAAGAGTCTTTAATCCTCTTAAACCCTTTTCAAGAATTATGACACAAGGATGGATTTAAATTAATGCCATGTGTCATTATCATATTTTTACAGGAATATGGTGTGTTAAGGTGGGTAACCTGAAGCCACAAGATTGCAAGCAGCCTTCAAACTATCTTTCTGCACATATTATCAAAACCACAAATTGTCCTCTCAGACCACAAATGCTCAAAATTGATGATATTGTTTCCTGTATTTTTAAGATAGTTACACAATCCCTGGAAAAGTATTAACATGGTTTGTAAACCAATAACTTTCCCAGACTTTCCCTCCCAACCAGCAAATAATGGAGCCAGCCCACTTATTTATTTAGTCCTGTTGTCTGTCCATAATCAGCCATGCCCCTCTCTGCCAATTTTTCTGGAGACTCTAATATTATTATTACTTTATCCATATGTCAGATTAGGGTTTCTTTTAATTACTGAATCCAGTTCCTGCCAAAAATTTGATTAAAAGAAACTATTTGGGAACTGGTTTACAAACATATTCCTAATCTAATTCCCCTAAAATATACAAATTCTAATAAGTAATTTATACAAATTTTAATACAGAGTAATACATGAAATAAAATATAGGTTTCTTCAAGATCATTTCAGAACCCTGCCTCTATTTTAGCAACCTTTTCCATCCTCTCCAGTTGTATTAGTATCAATACTAGTACTAATACCAATGTGCATGTTTTAGAGGACTTATTGAGCAAACCAATAAAAAGAACAGGGGTCAAATAAAGACAGTATAAGATAATTTTGAGCTATATGATACCTTTGAAATACCACTTATTTCTGACAGAGATTTCCAAGGTGTAAATGAAGGTAAGTTTTATGTAAAATGTAAAGGTATCACAATAAGTTTTCATAGCATTGTACTGCTTTGAAACCTACATTTAACTATGCTAATAAAGCATATAATGTTACAGTTTAAAGTATTGTGTTTTATGCTCTCCATATGACTTTATATGTTTGCTTTATCAAGAATCCATATGCAGGACACATGAAAGCTTTGAAGTAGAACAAACAACCTAGCAAAACACCCAGAAAATTGTGGGCCAGTTGCTGATATTTTTAATGTGTTTTTGATTAAAGTTCTTAAGTCTAATAAGACTGGATGCCCACAGCAGAAAAGTTATGGGACATCCTAAATACTCTGATGTATAATTGTGGAAATATATCTGAGGAATTTATCACTGAAAAAAACAGATTTTTGTAATTCTCTTACCTGTGAAAGCGTGGACAATGTTTATATTCTGCACCAAATTTCTGTAAAATCAAAAGATAAAAATGCTATATAGTATGGAAATAAACTAAAATTTGGGAAGGAGTGCATATATGGGAAGGAGGGTGAGAGAAAGAGAGGAGAGATTTTGAGATAAATAATATAACAAGCTTTAGAATAATATGCCACAGAAAGCTTCCAAATTTGGAACAATTCCTATTATATATTTAAAATAAGTTAAATCAGTTATTTACCAATGTTTGAAAATATGAAAAACTGTAATAGAAATGAACAAAAGATAAATATTAAATTATATAAAACTAATGTTCACCTGTTCCTGTTGATTAATAAGAGGTAGTATTCTTTATTTATTCAAGAAATGTTCATTATTACATATAATGTTGTTTTTGTGTCCAAAGCAGATTAAGTAAGCTATAAAGCAAGAAATTTCTGTGAGAAACCTTCATTATCATTAATTTTAAAAGTAAACTCTTCTTTTAGTCATAGTCAATTCTTGATGACTTCATGAATTATATACTGTAGTGGTGGTACAAATGTACTTTGCTATTGTCTTCTTTCATTTCTCTAGATTATCTTTCAAGGTACTCTTCTATCAAGCACTAATGGTTTCAACTCCTCCTTTTTTAGCTCAAACAAGATCTCTTAAGGCCATGTCACACTGCCCAACGGAGGCAAAAAGGACACAACGGATGAGCAAAATGTTCCATCCATTGTTATCTGCTCTCAAAAAGGGCAAAAATTTGCATAAGCAGAGCGGATAACACGGAAAAGAACGGACGTGGGGAGGACGAAGAGCGGATGTATAGAGGATGCAGAGCAGATGTATAAGGATGCAGAGTGGATGTATAGAGGATGCGTAGAGGATGCAGAGCGGATGCGTAGAGGATGCAGAGCGGATGCAGAGCAGATGAGCTGTATCCGCTTTCATCCTTTCTCCATCCGTGCTACTAACGCTGCGCGTCCATTCTGCTTCCTCCCTGCGTCTGTTTACCACTGGAATGGATTTTAGTTGTGCGGATGCACAGCAGATGCCTAGCGGATATTGCGGATGCGTAATGGATGCAGAACGGATGTCCCCCATATGCCTAGAGGATGCAGAACGGATGCATTGGATACATTTTCCGCTCAAAAGTTTTGGGCAGCTCAAAACTTTCTGAGCGGATGAAACGTCAATAAACGGATGCTGGACGGATAGAGAGGAAGCAAAACGGAGGCAGTGAGTACATCGCGTTAACCAATGGATGGCAAGCTTTTTTGTCCGTTTTACATCCTCTTTGCATCCGTTGGTGCAGTGTGACAGGGGCTTTAGTTGTTGCTACCTAATCTTCCCTCTGCATGAATCCATATGGGTAAGCACAGAGCACATACAATATTTTGGAATAGGCAATCTCCAGCCTAACATAAAGTGGAATCCCCAAAGCCAAAATTTTATAGAAAGCTCAACATTATGAATTATTTTAATAGATGTGTACACTGTAGAAATTCAAAAATAAAAATGAAATTAATAAAAAATGATACAATGTATTAAATATTACTTGAACCTAGTGATGTACAGGCTATTAAATAATAAGCAGTAATCTGTGGAAAATATAATTCATAAATTTTCAGTGAGAAAAAGATGAAGCAGAAATTCAAAGAAAGATAGCAGAAATTGGAAGTTTAAGAAATGATTAAGTTTATTTAATCTATAAAACAAGACAGAAAAATAGATATCACCAGAAGAACAAAAGACTGAGTTGCAGAAGCTTATTAAAATTTATTTTTAATTAAAATTTTTAAAAAAACTTTAGCAGTTTTATACAAAGCATATGCTTGAGGAACACCTTTGCTCATATACCATTTTGATTATGAAGTAAAAATTATCATCTTTCCATCCTCATTTTCACTGCCCTTCAAGTATTCGACAATCCACTTAAAACTGGTCTTTAAAGGACAAGAGTGCATACATAACTGAAGGAAAATTTCAGTTGGCTGATCTGAAAAGGCCTCTCTCTGATGTTGTTTGATTATGACTTCAGCTAAGGATGGAGAGCAAAAAAGAGATCCAAGGAAGGCATTCCTTCTCCCTTTGTAGAGATTTCTGTCCTAAATTTCTTTAAGCCTTAAACAGTACTTTATCTTACATACACAATGATTTACATTATACAAGAAATCCAGTATAGTTGCTTCTTTACAAATCTATGTATCAGTAAATTTGTCTAATTTCTATTAAACTTATTTATTCCAGATAAATAGACACGGTAGGTAATACAGCCTTAGAAGGGAAAATCCATTTACATTAAAATGATATTTTTAGAATAAAACATACAGAATAAGAAAGTGATATAACAGTAAAATCAAAAGAACAATAGATGCATTAATCACTGTTTTCCCCTCAACCCCCAAAATGAGGAAATAGGAATCATTTGGATTTAAGACAGGAGGGCACTATAAGAAAAACTTTCCTTGGGGAATTGATCCCATAATTGGGGGTCTATTACAGATAAGTCTGAATCTATAATGAGGACTTGAAGAGTGAGGCCTACAATTAATCATAAGCAATAGGGTAGGACTGTCAGGCACAAATCCAGGGCTTCAGTTATAAGAATCACCAGAACATCCTTCTTTCTTCATAATGGCAGGACTGTTTCACCAACAGTTTTCCCAAATCAGCATCTGTTCTGTGTAAAATAGTCTACTCCAAATCCTCGATTGTGATTGGCTAAAAAAGCCAGCATAGGGATTGGTTCACTAGGAACCAATCCAAAAAGAGCTGCCAAAAGGCGGCAAAACCAAGTAACTGTCATTGGCTACAAGCCGGCAGGCAAGCCGTATATAAAGGCTGCCGTGCCAAGAGCCAAACTGTTCCGTTTTCACTTAACTGTTGAAATAAAGACTTTTACTGTTGGAACCCGGTCTACCTCATGTTTTTCCCGAATGGAACACTGGCGACGAGGGTGGGATCGTCCTAAAATGTGAGACTGTGCACGCGGCGAATTGATACCCAGGCTTGAAGCGATGGCCGGAAATAATGCACCGCCCGCACCCCTCAACCCCAATGAAGAAGATTGGGAATCCTACGTAGACCGTTTCCAAATGTACTTAGAAAGTAACGAGATGGAAGAGATCTCAGACCAGCGTAAGAGGGCTGTCTTCTTAATGCATTGTGGACCAACGATATTCAAAATGGCCAAGGCATTGGCGATGCCCAGAGACGTAAAACAAATGACCTGGCCCGAACTCCAGCGAATGTTGAAGGCTTATTACGCACCAGTGGTGTCAAATCTCATCAAACGGCACGCATTCTACCGAAGGGACCAAAAAGAAAGCGAAACCATCGCTGATTTTGTGGCAGCCCTCCAAAAACTGGGGGGAGCATGTGAGTTCCTGAACTTAGATGAAGCCATGCGAGATAAAGTAGCATTGGGTTTAAAAGACTCTAATTTACAAAGTAAATTGCTAAATAAACCCAACATAACCGTGGCTGAAGCAATCACAGAATCCACAGCTGCAGAAGCTGTGAAAAAGTCAGCGGCCACCATGAAACAAATGAACACGAACAACGACGAAATGAGCCTAACCAGAGGGAAGAAGCAATTTCCTGCCACCACACACCATGAAGATTTTGACGAGACATCAGAATCCGGAGAGGAAGACGATGAGGTCCACCGCCTATATGCCAACAAAAAAAGGCACGAAAAAAGAAACTGGCGGGAATGCGCCAGTTGCGGAGGAAACCACCCTCGAGCCGATTGCAGATTCCTTGATGCCATCTGCAGAGCTTGTAAGAAAAGGGGATACATCGAGAAGGACTGTAGGAATAGAAAAAATAACAGCCCTAACAGACGCAGTAACTCTCCCCCACAAGCTGAATCGAAACAAGCCGAGAGAAAGTGGGAGCGCAACAAACGAGCCAGTAACTGAGAAAAGACCCATCAAACTGTCACTATCGGAAGCGCTCAGTCGGAAAGCAGAAAAAAAGTTAAAATCATCGTAAAAATCGAAAGCAGTCCCTGTTAAATGGAGGTCGATTCAGGGTCTTTCCTGTCAATGGTGTCATGGGACACAATCAGACAACTGGTCCCAAATATCAAACTAAAAGAGCTCCAGAAACAAAAATTAACTCTGAAGGACTACCAAGGGAATCGAATCCCTTTGGTAGGTCTTGGACATTTCTGAGTTGCTTACAAGCAGCATGTCGAAGTCCTGCCGCTGACAATAGTCGACCGAGACTGACCCAGCCTCCTGGGCATCGAATGGTTCGCACCATTGGGCATCGGAATGACTGGAGTAGACCGAGTGGCCGCAACCGACTGGGAAGAAAACCTGATCCACGAGTTCCAGGATGTTTTCGATGGCTCCCTAGGCAGGTATCTGGGGACCCCAATTTCCTTTAGCTTAGACCCCCAGGTGTCCCCTAGAAGATTAAAGGCCAGTCGAGTTCCCTTTGCATTAAAAGCAAAAATAGAGGAACAATTGAATAAATTAATTGACCAAGGGGTTTTGGAACCTGTTGACCATGCTAAATGGGAGACGTCAATAGTAACACCAGTTAAACCTGATGGGTCGGTACGCATCTGCAGAGACGATAAGGCTACCCTGAACCATGCGCTGCAACAAAGCGCATACCCGGTGCCAGTCGTACAATATTTGCTACACTCACTCGGGGGAGGAAAATTTTTTGCTAAACTAGATATAGCACAAGCTTACCAACAGCTTCCAGTACACCCCTTAACGGCCGAGGCACAGACAATAGTGACTCACAAAGGGGCATTCAAGTATAACAGACTTCAGTTTGGAGTGAGTGTGGCCCCAGGCATTTTCCAAAGCCTCATGGAACGCCTATTAAATGGAATAAAAGGGGTCGTGCCAGATTTTGAGGACGTCCTGATTTTGGCTAAAGATACGACCCAACTAGAAAAAAGACTAAGAAATGTACTAACAAAATTTAGAGAATCCGGTCTGAAAGTTAAAAAAGAAAAATGCTGCTTAATGACTGATCACGTTGAATTTCTGGGCTACTTAATTGACGGAGAGGGTATACACCTACTGAAAAAAAAGTCAAAGCCATTAAAGATGCACCACAGCCAAAAAACAAAACAGAATTGCAGGTATTTTTGGGTCTAATAAATTTCTATAACGTATTCCTCCCCCACAAAGCAACAATAACGGAACCATTACACTGTTTACTGGATAAGAAAACTAATTGGACTTGGGGTTATAGAGAGCAAAAAGCATTCCAGAAAATAAAAAAATTATTAACATCAAACATCATTCTTATCCAGTTTAGTAACACACTTCCATTGACGGTAACCTGCGACGCCTCACCGTTTGGAGTCGGTGCCATCCTGACCCACCAATTGCCAGATGGGAGAGAGGTACCTGTCGCTTATTACTCAAAGACTCTGTCTAAAACAGAACGTAACTATAGTCAACTAGACAGAGAAGCCCTGGAGTGAAACATTTTCACAAATACCTTTATGGAAGAACATTTTTGATTGTAACGGACCATAAACCATTTCTAGGAATTCTGGCAGGAAACAAGCCTACACCGAACATTTTATCCCCGCGGATGACTAGATGGTCAGAATTCCTTGCAGCATACTCTTACACATTGACACATCGACCCGGGAAGCAAATCTCCCATGCAGACGCATTAAGCAGAGCACCGCTGCCAACAACGGAGGAAGACCCGGTGCCAACAATGACAACCCTGCAAATAGAAACATGCCCCGAACTACCAATATCTGCAAACGATGTTGCCAGAGCCACCGCAAAGGACCCAGTGACTGCCCACATATTAAACTGGGTAGGTAACGGCTGGCCGGAAAACCAAAAAAACTGAAAACTTTAAACCTTTCTGGACCAGACAAACCAAACTCTCAATTCAAAAAGGTTGTTTATTGTGGGGTGATCGGGTAGTAATCCACCCTAAACTACAGACTAGTGTGTTGGGTATGCTTCACGAAGGCCATCCTGGTGTCGTTAAAATGAAAAGCCTCGCTAGAACCTTTGTCTGGTGGCCTGGTTTAGATAAAGATATCAAATATTGGGTTGCCACTTGCACTAAATGTCAGAAAACCAGGCCTTCCCCACCACAAGCACCCATAAGGGACTGGGAGACCCCATGAGGCCCCTGGTCTCGGATCCACATTGATTTCGCAGGTCCTACTAGGGGGCATACCTTTTTAATTGTCGTAGATGCATACTCAAATTGGCTGGAGGTTGTAGTAATGTCATCTACGACAATCGAGGCGGTCATTAAACAACAAACTTTTTGCAACCCATGGATTGCCGGATGTCCTAGTGTCCGACAACAGGCCACAATTAACTGCCATCCAATTTGAACAATACCTAGGCTCCCTGGGTATACGCCATGCACTGACCGCGCTGGCCCACCTGGTAGCAAATGGTAGGGCGGAGAGAATGGTCAGGTTTACCAAAGAGTGTTTAGAGAAAATGGACCTTGGGGATGTCCAGGATAAAATCAACCGTCTACTCACCCTCCAACATATCACACCCAGCACTGTAACCAACAAAAGCCCAGTGGAGTTATTAATGGGAAGAAAACTTAGGTCACAATTAGACAGGTTGCACCCAAATTACACGTTGGATAGACCCCCCGACTCCTCCAGCCATTGCCGAACATTTGAAATCGGCGACCTAGTCTATGCAAAAAATTTTACCAGGGCCCCCCTATGGCTTCCAGCCACAATCACACAACTCACAGGCCCCCGGTCCTACCGACTAACCATAGACGATGGCAGGGAATGGAAGTGGCACATAGACCAGCTTCATTCCTGAAACATTGAAAGAAATACAAATGCACAACCTCAAAAAATAAAAATCGATGAAAACAAAACCAAAGAAGGGGGGGAAATACAAGAAAATAATAAAGAACTTTTAAAAATAAACCCAGAACATCTAACCAATCAAAAAGAGCAAAAAGGAAACTGACGGTTAGATGAGACTTGCGAAAATAATCCAGACGAAGGAGCCAGCTCGACCTGCCCGGAGAAACCAGGAGGGAACGGCAAGGCCACCAGCCTGAGAGACTCAAGCAGTAGCAAAATGGCCAACTCACCCTTCCAGGCGGTTCCATGGAGAAGAGCTGGAGAGACAGCAACCCCATCTGTACCGGTTGAAGTCTCCAGCGAAAATGAACTGCACAAGTCCAGTAGAATCTGAAGAAGCCCCATCTACCTGCGCGACTACGTCACCACTTAGGACTAAACCAAGGGGAATGGTGTTCTGTATAAAATAGTCTACTCCAAATTCTCGATTGTGATTGGCTAGAAAAGCCAGCATAGGGATTGGTTCACTAGGAACCAATCCAAAAAGAGCTGCCAAAAGGCGGCAAAACCAAATAACTGTCATTGGCTACAACCCGGCAGGCAAGCCATATATAAAGGCTGCCGTGCCAAGAGCCAAACTGTTCCGTTTTCATTTAACTGTTGAAATAAAGACTTTTACTGTTGGAACCCGGTCTACCTCATGTTTTTCCGGACAGAACAGCATCCTTTAGATATATTGAGACAAGTGACTGGAAAAACAACTGGGAATAGCTTCCCAGTAGGTTACACTAATATATAATACCATCTAAAGATATGGAGCCATTCTGAAAGATCATTAAATCTCAAATTTAAAATTATGTAATTGTCCCTTGGAAATCAATCCTTTTACCTTGTGTATCTACAAAGGCAATTTGTGTCTACACAGACAATTTAGAAAGAATGAGGTGTGATTTCAATTATACTTGGATGTTACTCAAATCCAGTTATTTCAATAAAGTCTCTATCCTTAGACTTCCCACACACAAATAATGCCAATGAAATGTAGTCTTCCCCAAATGTTTATATTTTCAAATATTATTTTATTTCTTTGTCCTGCCTGTTATTATTATGCTACTCAGAAAAAAATCCATGTAAACTATAGATTTTATGATCCTCTTCTGCATATGGTTCAAAACTGCCATATTTTCTCTTTATGAAATCCTTCAGCTTGACTCTATTTAAGACTTATCAAATATGTCCAGAACAGATGCAATAAGTCATGATTTTCCAAATCTGTATGCCCTTGGCAAAAAACAAACAAAAGCAAATCCAAATTCAAATATACCAGACAACCATTAGGATAAATGAATTAAAAGATCATCTGAGCAGGTATCTGGTGTGTGTCTTGATTTGTTCTTTTATAATAAACTATATTCTCCCCACTCATTTGTTTGCCAGTCATCGGAACTAAAGAGTATTATTTGCTCTATGTACGTGACAACAGCAATTTACAAAACCCATTGGCAAGAAAATCAGGTTACATTGACAGAGCAAGAAATTAAGCAGAAGTCTGATGTAATTAGCTACAACAATCAGTGTTCTAATTTCTGATTTATTGTTTCCTGTTTTCCTGCTGCACTTAGCCCATGCTCACTATATGTATTTCATATAGGTCAAACACTTGGCTTATCAGTTCCCAGTAAAATCACAAAGTCATATTTATTTAAACATGCAGGATGCTTCCCACCACTGTTAGGAAATGGCTATTGCTAATAGCTTGTTGGCACTATTTCCACACTACTGAATTGTTTTTATAAAGTCCAAAAATCCCTAATATAAAGAAAATAGACTGGGGAGAAAGTCAGCTTTTTCATGTTTTTATTAATACTGAAGGCATATTTTAGTTGTTATCAGATTGCCATACCTCTGTCAAACATTTGATGTAGTAATTTAAACAAAATTAAATAAGAGAATAATGTTTCCAAAGATTAAATAAAAGACCTTCACCAATACCTGCTTATAAAAGAAAGAACACATGAAACCTTATGTGCAACATTTTCAGTTGTGGGCTAAAGTTTGATTAGAGGTAAGAAGATTAGCAGGAGGTTTATCAATGATTTCAATATAATTTAAGATCTGGTTCTATATTTCTAGTTTGGCTGCTGTTTTCACATTATACTGAATAATAGCGATGAAGATGCACTGAAGCTAGTATACTATGAAGTCTTACTAAATATCAGAGAGACTAAACTGATGTACAAGAAAGTTCAAATGAAAAATAGAAAGGAGTCATTGAAAGGCAAATTATTACATAGATAGCAGCTATATAATAATGATGATGATGATGATGATGATGATAATAATAATAATAATAATAATAATAATAATAATAATAATAATAATAATAATAATAA
>BLBF01000039.1:13649630-13663235 GCA_015471245.1 Laticauda colubrina | reverse complement strand
TCTTGAAATCATCAAAAATAAATACCAACCAGCTAAACACCTCATGGAACTAACAGAACACTGCTTAACCAACACATATTTCATATACAAAGGACAAAGATACAAGCAAATTGAAGGAGCCCCTTTGGGATCACCACTGTCACCCGTCATTGCAAACCTGTTCATGGAAGAATTCGAATCCAGAGCCCTGGCTAATGCCACCCACAAACCCAAACTATGGCTGAGATACATCGATGACACATTTGTGATTTGGCCCCATGGAAAAGAAAACCTAAATGATTTTAAACAGCACACATCCCAAAATCAAGTTCACCATGGAAACGGAAATAAACAAACAACTACCATTCCTAGATGTACTAACCTACAAAAGAACAGATGGCACACTGGGACACACCGTATACCAGAAGAAAACACACACCAACCACTACCTCAACGCCCAATCCCACCAACATCCAGATGAACTCCGTGGCCAAAACACTAATCAACAGAACCAAACGCCTGGCAGACAAGACACATATAAAGACTGAACTATGCACCCTGACTAAACTACTGACAGCTAACGGCTTCCACAAAAACAAAATCACTAGCTTGATCCACAAAAACACACCAAGACATAATAGAGACCTAGAAGATGAACAGACCTATGGAACAGCTGTCCTGCCCTACATAAGAGGTACTACAGACAAAATCAGTAAGATACTACACAGGCATCACATCAAGACTGCCTTCAAAATAGACAAAAAAAAAATAGCAGCCATCCTTAGAAACCTTAAAGATAAGATTGACCTGGAAAACCAAGGCATATACGAAGATCCCTGTGCATCATGCCTGGCCACATACATTGGACAGACCAATAGAAGAATAAGTACCCGCCTGGATGAACACAAAAATGCAATAAAAAAGCTGGAACACACCTCCTCACTCGTCCAACACATGAAAACCACAGGTCATAACATCAACTTCAATGGCACCAAAACCCTAGCCACTATAGAAAACCCCAGTCCCAGAATCATCAGAGAAGCCATAGAGATTGAAAAAAGACCTGAAAGCATGAACAGAAGAGATGATTCCACCAGACTGTCAATTATTTGGAAGCCTGCACTCACAAACAAAAAAATCTCCACACCACAAGCCAGGCTAACACCTGGGCACAAACAGATCCCCCCTGATACCTCCAATTCAAATACACCCCAACAAGGCAACCAGATAAAACCTAGCTTCCTAACTAATGATAGCCGTCCTTTTACTTGGAGCCAAGCTGCACTAAAAGCCTCCAATACAGGAACACAATGTTGCCAGCCAATCAAAGCCACAAAACAGACAAAAGAAATTAGAAACACTAATCAAGCAGAACACAGCAAACTCCAAGACCAATAAACACAGACCTAGACTCCCAATCAATCAGGATGAAGAAAAAACCATTCTGGCTCAGCAGTGGGCTAGCCCCAAATTTAAAACTGAAATGGCTGTGATAGCCTGACTCACAGACGAACTCAATACAGAAGCCTGATGATGGCAGATGAGATTCTGCCGAAACGTTGCAACAACTTTAAAAGCACAACTACAATGATGTGGGATAATACCGGAAGGAAGCTAATTGTCAATTTATTTTGCCTTTTTTCTTTTAAACTACAGGTAATCTGAGGCAGTCTTCTTCAATCCAGGAGATTTTTGGGTGTTGGATTTCTCTTCTCAAAATTCCCAGTCATAAAGGCTAAAGGTATCAGGATGATTTAACTACAATTTTAAGAATGCCAACACATTTGAATGGCAAAGTTCTACATTTCTTGGGAAAAAAGTGAAGCCCCTGTCACACTGCACCAACGGATGCAAAGAGGATGTAAAACGGACAAAAAAGCTTGCCAGCCGTTGGTTAATGCGATGTACTCACTGCCTCTGTTTTGCTTCCTCTCTATCCGTCCAGCATCCGTTTATTGATGTTTCATCTGCTCAAAACTTTTGCGCGGAAAATGTATCCAATTCGTCCGTTCTGCATCCGCTACGCATCTCCTACGCATCCGTTTTGCATCCGTTACGCATCTGCTATATCCGATAGGCATCCGTTCTGTATCCGCACAACTCACATCCGCTCAGACACAGGGAGGAAGCGGAACGGACGCAGAACAGATGCAGAATGGATGCAGAATGGATGCCTAACGGAAACAAAGCGTTTAAAATGGAAAAAACGTTCGCAGAGGGTACCTATCTCGGATATTAAGGATGTCTACAGGATGCCTAGAGGATGCCTAGAGGATGCCTAGAGGATGCCTAGAGGATGCAAAGGGACACCTATACTGCCTATAAAAAGGGGGAGCAACTCGTCTGCATCTCACTTTCAGACCAGCAGCCCAGCTGTGCAGACCTCTGCAGCCTTCATCTGACTCTTCCTTTTCCACAACATCCAGTCATGTCCACCGTGGATCGTAACACAGTCCTTTTGGCAGCCACCATCCTTCTGCAACAGTGCGAAGCCATCTACAGGCTCTTTCAACTGTTCTACGGGAAGAAAAGAAGGCGGCCAACAAGCGTCTGGGTCCGAAGATGGATCAGGAGAAGAGCACAGTACGGATTGTACAACAAGCTGATGGTGGAGCTCAGGAACGAAGACACTCGGGCATTCCAGAACTTCATGACGATGCCTCCAGCCATGTTTGATGAAGTTGTACAGCGCCTGACACCCAGGTTGACCAAGGCAAACACCAACTTCCGGCCCAGCCTGGAACCTGGGCTCAAGGTGGCACTCACTCTGTGCCACCTGGCCACAGGGACCACCTACAGGAGCATGCAGTACGGCTGGAGGGTGCCACACAACACCATCAGCATTGTGGTCAGAGAAGTGGTGCAGGCCATCATCGAAGATGCAGGAGCTCCTCCAGTGCCCCTCCACTGATGAAGGATGGAAGAAAGTTGAAGAGCAGTGGTATCAGTGTGGAATTTCCTACACACTGTTGGAGCCATCGATGGTAAGTACATGGTCTGCAAAGCACCACCCAAGTCGGGCTCCACTTATTTCAACTACAAGGGCTTCTTCAGCATCGTCCTGTTTGCCATGGTCGATGCTGACTACAAGTTCATGTACATCGATGCTTCAGGCAGCGGCTCATGTTCAGATGCCCAGGTATACAACACCAGTGACCTCAAGGAGGGGCTGGAAGGCAACCTCATCATGGGCTTTCCAGATCCAGACCCCCTGCCCAACGACACACAAGATGTGCCCTACTTCATCATGGGGAATGATGCCTTCTCCCTCAGAACCTACCTCATGAAGCCCTACACCTCCAGATGCCTCACCCGTGAAGAGAGGATCTTCAACTACAGGCTGTCCAGGGCAAGGCGGGTGGTGGAGAATGCCTTTGGCATCCTGGCCAACAGGTTCCAGGTACTTCTCACCACCATGCAGCATCGCCCAGAGACCGTGAGGAGGATCGTGGAAGCTTGCTGCATCCTGCACAATCTCATGCGCACCCGTTACCCGGTCTTGCAGAACAGACTCGTGGACCTCCAACAAGGCAATGGGGTCATGGAGCCTGGGGAATGGAGGCAAGGGCGAAACCTGATAGACACTGAGGATGTGCAAGGCCCCAACAGAGCCTCACAGGAAGGGAAGAAGCAGCGCAATCTCCTGAGACACTGGTGCAACTCCCCAGCTGGAGCAGAGGAGTGGCAAGACAGGTTAATAGATGATTAATGGGTGCTTCTTTCAGCCTGTCTCATCACACGGATGAGATTGGGCCATGTATGTTGGGTGGTCCTACAATGAACAGGGCATTTAATAAAGAGTTGTGTTTGTGTTGACATGTGTGGATGATTATTACATTATTATTGATAATAAAGGGCCATAGGTGTGGCACCAGGGAGGGTGGACCATACAGTCCCACTATGCTTGCACTGGAGGCTTATCTATCCCATTGCTATCCTTACCTATCCCACAGCTATTACCCATCCCACAGGTATCCCTGCCCATCCCACTGCTATCTTAACCCATCCCACAAGCATGCAAAGGCTTAAACCAATTCTAAAAGTTTCCACCAAGACTTTATTAAAAAAAAGAAATGAAGCAAGTTTGTGAATCAAAGATAAACTTTATTGAACAACAAGCTGTAAAACAAAAATGATCCAAGTCAAGTGTCCAAATAAAGTCCACAGGTAGCCAGCTACCCAGTCTCTGGCACTCTTATTGGTCACTCGGAGGTGTGCTCAGTCTCAGGGGTGAAGGGTCCAGGTGCTGTGGAGATGGGTGGTGCTGGAGTGCTGGTCTGTATCATCATTGGGGTGCCTGGCCCCAAAGGAAAACAGGGGACGGTGTGTTGAGGAAGCTCTCAGATAGCTGGCTCAGACCCGTGATGCTGAGAGGTCCTTCCTCCATGCCATGGGGTGTCAGCCCCAGTACTGATGACAGATGTACTGAGGCCGGGCTTGGCTGTGGGGTGGAGGAAGGAGTAGTGTAGTGGGGCTGTCTGGTCTGCAGCTGGGTGAGGACTGGCGTGGGTGGAATCGCTGTCATCGGTGACATC
This sequence comes from Laticauda colubrina, assembly GCA_015471245.1. Lineage (NCBI taxonomy): Eukaryota > Metazoa > Chordata > Lepidosauria > Squamata > Elapidae > Laticauda > Laticauda colubrina. The sequence continues at coordinate 13,658,721 of BLBF01000039.1, read as the reverse complement.
ATTGTCGTGGGTGGCATCGGTGGCATCAGTGGAACCGGTGGCAATGGTGTTGCCCGATGACTCTGTGCCTGGACTGGGAAGGGCTGCTGCCTGTGCTGCTGGACCTCCTGGTAGCCGTAGCCCTGGAAGGTTAGGGGCTGTGGAAAGCCTTGGAATGGGAGGGACATCACCTGGGGTGGAGGTGGAAGAGCAGACCTGGACTGGGTGGGAGCAGGTTCTTCTGGATATGAAGGGTTGTGAAGCAGCTCCGTGATCCGGTCCTTTACCACCTGGTACTGGGGTTCCTCCATGTTCCTGAGGGTCTGGTTGACATAGGTGAGGAAGGGCTTGTGGTTGGAGGATGAGGAGTTGGTGCTGACCAGCTGAGAGAGGAGATCTATGCTGGTGCGGATGGTGTCCCTGATCTCCAGCAGGACAGTGTGGCTCTGACCCTCCTGCTGTCTGGCTCTCTGCCTTTCTGTGGAGCTGGAGCTGGGGAGAGTGGATGCGACTACGACTGTGGTGGACTCGATGTCTCCTTTTTCCCACCACACCAGGGAGTCCTCCACGTGCTCCACCATGGTTACAACAGCTGTCCGAGGGTTCTCCGCTGTGGCATGCTCCACAGAAACCTGCCTGGAGACAGGGACTGACTCTCGGCCGGAAGAGTACTGGGTCGCAGCAGGCTGCCAAAGAGAGAGGGTTGTGAGAGGGGCTCCTGGTGCTCCTCGGTGGTGGATCTCAGCTTAACTGAGGCCTGGCCAGATTTCTTCAGGTGCAGCTTCCCGTACCAGGTGTGCATATGTTTCCACCAGCCGAGGAGCACCTCCGAAGTGTAACCCATACTCTCCACCCTCTCTCTCCAAGCAGCCTGCTTCCTTTTGGTGTCCCTGTACAGCCGGTGTCCCTTCCGCCACAGATAGTCATTCTCTCTCAGCCACTCCAGCACCTCATCCTCATGTTCCTCCTCAATGAAGTATTGCCTCTTCTCCCATCCCCGCATACGCCTCTTCCTCCCTTTGGCAGGACCAGATGGGCCCTCATCAGAGGGGCTCCCAGGTGGTAGGGGCTGCTCCTCCACACCACCAGCAGCAGCAGCAACAGCAGGATCATCATCATCAGCAGCAGCAGCAGCAGCAGGATCATCATCATCATCAGCATCATCATCAGCAGCAGCAGCAGGATCAGCAGGACCAGGATCAGCAGCAGCAGAGTAAGCACCAGGAGCACCAGCAGCACCAGCAGCAGCAGGAGGACCAGGAGCACCAGTAGGACCAGGAGCACCAGCAGGACGAGCAGGACGAGCAAGACCAGGAGCACGAGCAGTATGAGCAGTACGAGCAAGTCCAGGAGCACGAGCAGGACCAGCAGGACCAGCAGGACCAGGAGCAGCTTCAGCAGAGTACGCAGCAGCAGAAGCACCACCGCCAGGAGCAGCTTCAGCAGAGTATGCAGCAGCAGAAGAGTGAGCCTGAGCAGCAGAAGCTACAGCAGAAGTGGAGTCAGGAACAGGGGGCGGGAGGGTGGCCCTGTCCCTCTTGCCAGGGATGGCGGCAGGTTGCTGAGACTTTTGCTTCTTCCCCATGGTTGTGGGGTTGCTGGCTGGCAGGGAGGCTGGCAGGGAGGCTGGCAGGAAGGCTGGCAGGAAGGCTGGCACCAAGGCTGGCAGGAAGGCTGGCAGGAAGCCTGGCAGGAAGCCTGGCAGGAAGCCTGGCAGGAAGCTTGGCAGGAAGGCAGGCAGGCAGGCAGGCACCAAGGCTGGCAGGTAGACTGGCTGGCAGGGAGGCTGGAAGGCAGGCTGGCAGCAAGGCTGGCAGGCAGGCAGAGAGCAAGGCTGGCAGGGAGGCTGGCCAGGAGGCTTGGAGGCAGGCTGGCTGGAAGGCTGGCAGCAAGGCTTGCAGGCAGGCATGCAGGCAGGGCAGGCAAGGACTCGATGTATCCTGCAGCAGGTCTTTCCTCCGAATGCTGGCCATGTGCGAGCTGCTTTCCTTTATATCCGCATGGCTTATGCAATGCATCCCCCCCGCATGCGCAATTAACGCCAGGCATCCGCTAGGCTTCTGCTCTGCATCCGCTTCATCCGCTCTGCATCTGCTCTGCATCCGCTTCATCCGTTCCGCGTCTGAGGCCCCTCGGAAGCCCTGCGGATGCGCCATCCACTTCCATCCGCTTCCATCCACTGGACTTCCGTTCCGCATCCACTTTCCATCCGCCCTGCGTCCTCCCCCGTCCGTGTTATCCGCTCTGGTTATGCAAATTTTTGCCCCTTTTGAGAGTGGACAACAACGGATGGAACATTTTGCACGTCCGTTGTGTCCGTTTTGCATCCGTTGGGCAGTGTGACAGGGCCTTAAAGATTTATACATTTGTATCTGCTAAGATGTACTTCATCAATTAATTCAATGTTATGGAAAATAAATTCTGATATATTTTTTTCTCTACATTTTGATATGCTATACCTTATATTTGCACATTCCTTCTTGTGATGAAATGAATTTTAAAAATCTGTCCTAAAATTATTAATTCTTAGTTAAAATAAAAGGAAAACTGTGTTATTCTAAGGGAAATGTCTCTCTGTGTATATGTTCATTTACTTTAAAGAGTGAGAAATAACTTTGGAGTAGAAAGCCTATCTAGATTCATCTTGGATAAGAGTTGTTGTTTGTTACTGGCTGTGGTTCAAAATGTTTTCATTTTTAACTTTGTCATTCATAATATTAGACAAAAGTAAACAGTTTTCTGGAATAATTGGAAATGCTGTGTCTGCATTTCTAGATTTGTGACAGATCAGGTCATTCTGCTCTCTTTCAACAAATTTTACAATCCAACTTTTGAAATTACAAACTAACAAAAGTTTTGAATTATATTTTGATGACCCTCATAAACAAAAAGTAAAAAGTAAAGAATAGAAGAAAATGTTTAAAAGATTGCAAAATGCGTACAGCATCTGATGTACCTATAAATTGTTTCTCTTTCATTCCTCATTCATTCCATTTCATTCTCAAGGAGAGATGCAACTTACAACTCAGGAAAAATTTCCTGACAGTTAGAACAATTAATCAGTGGAACAACTGCTTCCAGAAGTTGTGAATGTTCCAACACTGGAAGTTTTTAAAAAGAAGTTGGATAACCATTTGTCTGAAGTGGTGTAGGATTTCCTGCCTGGGCAGGAACTAGAAGACCTTCAAGGTCCCTTCCAAATCTATTATTCTATTGTATTCTACCTCTTTTCAGTAGATATATATAGGATGACCAATTGTGGTTGTGTGAATTTAGACTGCCAAATGAAATAAAACTGTGAATAATTGCAAACCTAGCATATCTCAGTTGATTTATTTACAATACCTTGTCTTGGTTATTTAAGATGAGTTTGTCTTTCCTAGGAAAGACTAATGAAGAAACAGGAAGATTCTTGGCATTTGATATTATTATCGATGATATGATATCAAGTTTTGCAGAAAAAAGTCATTGGAATTGAAAATTAGAGTAAGGAGTTGAAGAAAATATTATCAGATAATTGCTTTGTAGTTGTTAAGATTACCCTAGGATGCTGATGGTCAGTGTCCTGGAGTTGTGTGATTGCCATTTGCCAATTTCCCAGCCATCTTCCAATATCTTGCCTAATGATCATATGAGTCTCTTAACATCTGAAGTGATTCAGTTAAAATCTGTAGAAAATAAAATGGTCATAAAATCTGGCATAACTCACTTAACAACTTGCCTAGCAACAGAAACTCTAGTCCCAGCTGTGGTGGTGAATCAAGGACCAACTGTAGGTTTCTGCCAAGTAAACTATATTGTTTTCCTTTCTTTTCTAATTTTCTTCAACTTTTTTCTTTTCTTGTACTTTTTGTTTTTTCGTTGATTTCTTTTTATTTATCTTATATTAGTCTGTGTTAGGTTTTATCTTTACCTTTTAAAGTTTTAATAAAAAGTAAACAAAATAATATATTGGCTAGTTTGGAACAACTGGCTCTAAGGGTGTTTTCAATTTATAAAGGTATAGAAAATCCCAAACAGATGCTTAGGAAGAAAGATATGATCATCGCTTGTCCTGATTTATCCCTCAATTGCAAACTGTATTTAAATATTTGCTCCAGCTGCATTTACTGAACAAATAACTTTTTAGTGCAAGTGAATTTTAATTACTTAAACCATACAAAACTTTTTAAGGCTATAACAATTCCAAATACATATTACCAATAAGTTGTTGCTAAAAATATTTAGGAGGAATGATTGCAATAGACCTCAGAATATTTTCTCTATTCTGTTTGTCCTTGAATAATGCTCCATTTTTCCTGGCAGAGAAAAAAAATGCATTGGAAACAAGATCCTGTAATATAATTTCTTAAGATAGGTCATCTGTTTTCCTCAATTTTCTCTGAACTGGGTCACTTTAGTTCCAGCTCTCTGGAAAAGGTTCCAATGGTAAGAAAGATGGAAAGAAAAAGGACAACCAGCATCAAGGTGAATGGACCAGAGACAGTGGCAATGAGGGCACCATAGGGAAACTTGAACAAAAAGGTTAGGATAGATCCTCATGGAGAAAACTGATGTGGTTAATACATGATGAAAACAACTTAAAGGCATATAATCAATCAATCAAAAGTGATTTAATTTGTATATCAATTCTTTAATTTCCATATTCAGTTTCACGCCATACAAAAGCTTCAACAGCAATTTCATTCATATGAACCTATATGTTGCAGGGACATATTTTGCTTTTTTATATACCATTGTCTCTCAAAAACTCTTTCCCATAAAGAAATTGCAAATAAAACATGATTCAACTGAAATCAAGCATCATGTTTCACAGTAAAATTATTGGACATCATGGTTCTGAGTTGAGTGGTGCCATTAGGGCAAGAGAAGCATTCTGAGATTCCCAAACTGTTTTTTTTTTGGGGGGGGGAGGTGTTCTATATCTCCTGTAATCATCACTGCTGAAAACTGTTTTGGTAGTGGAAAAGTTAAGAAAACTAAAGTGTAAAATACACATCATATTTTAAAAATGATCCAGATCACAAAACAGCCTATCTACACGTGTGATGGGTAGGTTTGACCTGGAATTGGGGTATAGAATTAAAAACTTTATGCTAGAGATTACAGTTTTTAAAAAGTTGCACAACTTTTGATTTATGTTGGTTTTTAATTTGCTTGCCTAGTTGGGTGTGAATTAAATCCATGTAATATGTCATTCTATATGCAATAGTGCTCATTCTCCCACCTATTTCTCCCTCTCTTCTTTCCTTCTGGCTCTTTTACACACATGCACATACAAACACCACAGTCTTTCTACATGCTGACAAATGAAAATAATCAGTATTTCAAAAGAGATCTAAAAGGCAGTAGAGGCTGAATTTGTGAAAAGACATTGGGTAGGAGGTGAAATAAGGAGGGGGAGATTGTTAAAGCCTGACAGCAGTGAAATTAAACAGATAAATTTCTGAATTCTTTTATCTTGTAAACATCCTAATTGTCAACTTCAAAGAAAGGAGGATGTTCCTTCTTTTCTGCCAAATTGGAAGAAACTAGTTTCCTTCAAGTCTCATATGGGAGATATGAAGGCCTTTGAATGGATCATTGATTTTTATTAGTAGCAATCAAGTGAGAAATATTCTGGTGTGTGGCACAAAAAGTGTAAAATGGAATGGTCTATAGTTCAAAGGAGCTATTTGTGTCAGGGTTATTTTGCTAAAATGTGTTGTAAGCTTACCAGGTCAATGGAGTGCATTTTCTCAGCAGCCTTTGCATGGCAGTCATTTCTCTGCTCAGAGGATTTTTCTAGTGACTTTAGTAATTATTAACTAACTAGTTGATACTATAATGCTCAGCCGCTATCTGCAAACATGCTAATAGTAATTCTAAACAGGAGGTGAAAGTTGCTGAAATAGTTTTCTCCTTCAATCATTTTTGGACATTAAATCACCTTACAACTGTATTATCCCACCCAGTGAAGGGACTGCTTTTTTAAAATATGCTCCATATCAAATAGTGTTACAGAATAACAAATATCATTTAGTTCCTTTACTCCAATAAAAATGTATATAAAATTGGTAAAACCTTATGCAGAAAATCCCCCATTTTTTTCAAAAATAAAAATAAAAATTGATAATAAGTTGCAATTAGATAGCTTTTCAAATTTTTGAAAATTGAAACATTTGCAAAAAAAAAATCAGCACACCAAATACAAACTAGATGGATATGACCTCACTGATGACTCTCACTCTGTCAAGGACCTAGGAGTACTCATATCTAACGGCCTAAGCGCCAGAACTCACTGTAACAGCATTGCCAAAAAGTAATTAAGAGTTGTAAATCTAATCTTACGAAGCTTCTCCTCTGGAAATATTGAATATCTAACTAGGGCATATAAAACCTTTGCTAGACCAATACTTGAACACAGCTCATCTGTCTGGAATCCACACTGTATATCAGACATTAATACAATTGAGCAGGTCCAGAAGTATTTCATGAGAAGAGTACTACACTCCTCTGCTCGCAACAGAATATCCTCTATCACCAGATTTGAAATTTTGGGCTTGTACAATCTTGAACTATGCAGCATAGGGTTGGACTTAAGCGTAGTACACAAAATTATCTGCTACAATGCCTACCAGTCAATGACTACTTCAGCTTCAACCGCAACAATACAAGAGCACACAATAGATACAAGCTCAATGTTAACCGCTCCAAACTTGATTGCAGAAAGTATGACTTCAGCAACAAAGTGGTCAATGCCTGGAATGCACTTCCTGACTCTGTAGTTACATCCTCAAATCCCCATTTCCTTTAACCTCAAACTATCCACTCACCCCATTCCTAAGAGGTCTGCAAGGGGCATGCATAAGTACACCATCATGCCTCCTGTCCCTGTCCTATTGTCCCCATTTAATCATACCTATTTTCTGTATTCTTGCTCAAGTTTATATTTATACCTATTATTTTGTAAGCAATTTACAAGTCAAAATAAATAAAATAAATAAATTATATAAGATTATTGTCATGCTCTGTTTAGTCATATTGTTTGCCTGAGAAATGACATATCAAATACCCAGATTTTCACAAGTTGGAGTCGATACACATTCCATCTCTTAAGCTGCAAAATACGTTTCCTGATCCTGATTTATTGTGCAAAAGCTTCCAGCTGGTATAACAGTAATTCCTACTTTATATAAATTTATTTCACTTATGATCCCAGACTAATAAAATTCTTATATACCAATCAACTCATGCAACCTGTAGCAAAAGAACAACACAATGTATATATATTTAGAATGTAAGCCATAAACTCTTACAATTACCTTAATTACAATAGGAAGGAAGGATGTTTAGAAAGAAAGATAAAGAGAAAACAATTACAATAAAATATCTGATCTTTTCTGTATTAATTTCTATTAACATTAACAGATTGTTGTTTACCAATGTCTTGTAGTTCAGTTTTCCCATTTTAATAGTCATTCAACAGTATGTATGAATATACATACTAATGATTTATGGCAGTATTTATAACATAGAAAGTCTACAGTAAAATTTAACAAATTATGCACATATTTTTTTATTTATTAATTAAATTGATATGTCACACATCTCACTGTCATGAGACTCTGGTTGGCTTACAATATGAATGAATTGTAGTGATATAAATTAGATTTCTCTTTTCTTTTTCCTTATCTGATGCCTTCAAATTCTTTGGTTTACTGTTTTTTGTTTTGTTGCAGAAAGATTGGTTGAGCTAAGAGGAGGAGTTAAGCCTGGGATTAGCCTAGACTAGAGTCTTTATTTAAGCACAAGAAGACAAAGTCCAATCCCTCCTTCCCCCCAACAAATGCTGTTGAACCTTATCTAGTCCAGTCCAGGTGCAAACCATAGTCTGGGAAGATTCCTGTGTAATAGGCACAAGCAGTAAAGAAAATCCTTGATATGTCTTCATAAATGTGCATTTTGATACTTGATATCTGATAAAATAAACTGAATTTGGTATCTCTATTTGTATCATAATCATCATCATCATCATCATCATCATCATGGAATCCACTGGAGAATGAAGGCCTCTTTGTTGCAGGTTATAACTTCACATGCTAGTCCAATGTATGTTGGTAAATAAGATTTTTTTTTTTCAATCTAGAAGGAGAAAGAATGACTGGATCAGAATCACACAGCTGTTTTCAATACAAAAGGGAGGGTAAACCCTGGGCCTCCTGTCTGTAGTCCAGCACTTTAACTGTTACACTACCTCTTGGATTTGTAAGATTGTGTGTGTAGAAATATATATACACCTAAACCTAAAAGCTGATACACGAAGGAAAACCTGCTCCAGGAAGGAAAGCAATTGACAGTTTGTTCCCTGGAATAGAAAAATGAAATGGAATTTGGCCAATGGAAGATATGATAGCCTTGTAGCCTGGAGTGAATCTCCTGCAAGCTGTTGGCAAATTGTGTCAGTTAATGAAAGATTTTCTTAAACCAGCCAGGTCATGCTTGCATGAACATAGGAAAATTAATTTAACTGAGAATATGCCCTGAAAGAAATAGGCAGCAAATGTAGACTAAATATCTTCAACCTATTTAGGTCTAAATTTAAATCGATCCTCAACATTTTATTTTTTATTCAACCCAAAACACCCAAAGAGATCTTTAGCCTCTGTGAAGCAGCAAAATTTGAGGAAATTGTATACTCTATATAAATCAAATCAAATGTCTTTACTATAGTTCTTGACCAGCCTTCATCATAAGAGTACAGTAGAAAGGGAGACAGCAATTTGTTATTAGGAAGGGGAAAAAACAGAACAATAAAACAACATATTTAATTAAAAGTGTTACATAGTTGTATAAATTGGTAAAGATATTTGGCCACCTGATATGTGATTGTGGGGTTAGCAAGAGCATTCCTTAAACAGTAATAAAAGAATTGACAATAATATCTGAATCGGCGTCATATTTAGAGATGATCAAAGAATGACTTACGGGATCATAGAAAGGGCACAGCGTTTTCTTTATGTATACTGAGACTATTTACACCAAGACAAATTCCTTGTGTGTCCAATCACACTCGGCCAATAAAGTATTCTATTCTATTCTATTCTATTCTATTCTATTCTATTCTATTCTA
>BLBF01000039.1:13628888-13647821 GCA_015471245.1 Laticauda colubrina | reverse complement strand
GAAGGAAGGAAGGAAGGAAGGAAGGAAGGAAGGAAGGAAGGAAGGAACAAATATTATTCATACTACTAAAGCATCTGCTCCAAAACAAGCTTTGATTTTACTTTATTGCAGAATACATGCTCAGTTGCTAGGCTGACTCACGCCAAAAGGCAAATAACAGTGGACCTTTCCCCCTTTCTGTAGTTAACCAGTGAAAAAAAGCTGTATCTGTTTATTCTCAAGCATCAGCCCTGCTAAAGGAATAAGACATCAGAGGCCTGTGAATGAGAAGCTCTCTTCAAGCCCACAAAGCCTTTGCTCCCAAATCTACCTTAACTAGTTTAAGGAAAGAGCTTTTGGCACCAAGTCTGCCTTCGGTGAAAGACTGATAATGATCGTGAAAGACATTCTGTGGACTCCTGCTTTGCTCACTTCAAAGGCCTTCAGTCTTAATCAACATTAAATCATCATTTTCCCTTGCATATAGGGACAGCTGTACACAATCTATTTGTTTTAAAACAGATTATGGTTCATTTCCCTGCTAGAATGCTTATGTGTTGGGTTTTTTTTAAGGTATTTAATTAGTTTAACTAGTAATTCACCCAGTAAGTTATATATTCCCAGTGTTTTTCAGGATCTTACACATATTTTTTTGGCTATTAAAAAAAAATTCAATATCTTGTCAGTCTAATGGATAAAGCTTATCCCAAGAACTGTATTTAGAAGTTCTACACATTCAGACAGGCTTTGCTACTATTTCTGACTTAAACGTTTGTGAAGATAGGTCACTATGTCTTCTTCAAAAACTGGGAATGGTCGGAGGCTACAATTCTCAATCCATTTGAGTTCATCCAACTCTGAAGGGTAATGTTAACTTTCTCCTATATGACCAGAATAGTAATGGATAATATATTATCCCTTATTCAATTCAGCTAAAAATTTTATTTAATTTGAACTCAAAGCATTATATGAATTCAGCTAATGGCAATGACTTTCCAATTAAAGACGAAGTACTTATATTTTGAATTTAGATGCAACTGCAAAAAGGTGTGTCTAGCAAACTAGGACACCTGGTTTTGACCTATAGTATCTGGGAGATAGTGTCCATGTTTTGTTATTCCTGTGGACTTGATGTAACAGAGAGACAGTACTGCTATCTACTGACTGGAGTTTTCATATTCTCTATTTATTATTGAAAAGAAAGAATTCCAACATTACCAAATTCATTTTTGTGGATATTACAAAATATTCTGCTCAGTGACTGCATCCTTGACTTAACTATGAATAAGGACAAAGAACTTTGTATTCTATTAGTAAATCTAGCTCTTTGGAGGGAGGGAAGTTCTGAATTTAGCCATTCTTGGTGGACTTTGCAATTGTTCCCAATCTTTTCTTGATATACTATCATCTCCTACTTTGAATAAATATTTTTCCTTTGACCATACTTTATGTCTATTGGAAGATATTCTAAGAGGTTAGGTTCTAAAACAGGAAAAGGGAGGGGGTTTTTTTTTCAGAAAAACCTTCAGTTTTACCCCTTGAGCTTCACGATTATTGCACTTTCTACATTATGATTCTTGTCTGCAGTAGGTTTTAGGCCTATAGTTTTTTTTAAATGAAGTCACATTTAAATCAAATGTTAAAAAAAATAACCATAATAGATAGCATAATAGATCAAGGAAGACAACTTTTTTCATTCATCATGACAGAATGAAAAGACTTATGATAGGTGCGATAGCTCAGCAGTTAAAGATGCTGAGTTTGTCAACTGGAAAGCAGACAGCTTGGATCTTGAACTGCATAACAGAACGTCTTCCTGTCTTTGCCCCTGCTCCTGCAAACCTAGCAGTCTGAAAGCATGCAAATGCAACTAAATAAATAGATGCCACTTCAGTGGGAAGGTTAAAAGACTTTGTGCTTCTTGGCATGTAGGCCATGTGACTGTGGAAATGATTTTGGACTCTCTCTCAGCTAAGAAACAGAAATGAGCACCACCTCCTAGAGTCAGCAGACACAACTGTACAGGGGAAACTTTTATCTTTACCTTTATGAGCCTTACACTTAAACATATGCTCACTTGCATCATCTAACTCCTCCTACTTGAACCACTCCATCTGTTTCACTCAAAGGCAACTCATCAAAAAGATCTACTGAAGCCACATTCATTACAGTTCTTCACTATAATATAAATTGTTGACTTTGGTTGTTGATGGTTTAAGGGAGGTGAGTTGATGATCGTAGTCTGAGCCTGCTTGTATAGAAATATGTCACAAGGCAGTGATGTTTTTTCTCTGTAGACAGAGGGTGCAAAACTAACCATTTGTCAGAAAAATTCCAAAGCTTAATGTATCCACTGTATGAAAGGATATGGTTTCTTTGCCAAATACAACTCTCACTCATCTCTAAATATCAGCTCACACTTTAGTTTGGAGACTATTTTGAGAACCTGCATTTTTAAACAGTTTTTCATCCAATAATAACATCTTGTAGCTTTGAGAAATATAAATGTTTCCTGTTTTCTTATTGTAGATGGATTTGGTGGGGCTCATCAAAACATCAGTGTCCTGAGTTGTCAGAACTAGCTTGCCAGATACTCAACATGGGAGAAGCATTGCCAAATATTCCATATAGACTACATCTAGCGTTAATGTTGATCTTAGCAAATTGTTTTTCTGAAGAAAAATATTTGTTTCCTGGCTTTACAGTAGCTATAGAATAGTCAGAAGCCTGTCAAGTACTGCATTACTGTATGTGTTAAAAATGAATGATTTGTTCAGTATCTTCAGAATCAGAAGGAAGGTGGTTGAAGAAGTCTGTAAACTCACTCTATATAGACAAAAGCCACTCTTCCCCATTTCAATATTCTGAGTTTGTCTTTGTTTAGAGTTCTGTAATGCATTAAAATAAAGAACAAAGGAGAGAAAAAAGCAACTTAGGAATACAGTCAAAAGAGAAGAAGTTTAAAGCATATGTGACTGATATGACTTCAATCAATATTATCCATGTAAGGAGTCTGAAACTGGTACATCGTGGGTAGGGTAAAATTTCAATGCAGGAGTGCATAATTAAGCAAGTCCACCCCTAGTTTAAACATTTTTAAGATGTATAAAGGTAGCCAATTCACACACAGAGACAAAGAGATTTTCCTTGTAGAAATATATTCCTAATATATTCCATTTCCTTATAGTTATTGTTGATTCTCCTAATCAATATTACTGATCACTAATGTTACTCTCATTAGCTTCCATTGCTGAGTCTACTTCCTTTTCTTCCTTTCCTAAGGTAAAAAAAACAGTATCTTAAGAAACCTGATGATTTCTTTTGAGATTTGGTGGAAGCACATGTACTCTGGAAAGACTGCAACCTGTTGAAGAAATGAACAATGAAAGTCAAGCCATCCACAACACCAGTTGTCCCTTCCTGTTCACCCACAATACATTCCACGCATGCAATTTTTTCCTATTAAATCAAAAGTTTTGAAAAAGAAAATGGGGTGGAAATATAAGAAATAAAACTTAAGAGTTTATGGATTCTGAAGTCAGCTTTCTCCATCAAGATGTTGTCCACTCAGAAGGAAAATCAATACTAGCTATTTGCTTCTTTTCAGGCTTATACTTTTTTCTATGTACATAATTTCTGGGAGGCCATCTTGCTCAAGTTACAGATGACAGACAGTACAGGAGCTCTTACTTGGAATTCTGAGACTGGTAGCATTTCTATGTTTCAAGCAATATGGACATACAGGTTCACTTTCCCCTTCATTGTCCATGTATAAGCCATCTTTATATAGAGAAAGGAGAAAAGCAGACAAAGATGACAGAAGAATCCATAGGAATTGTTCATTATTAATTAAATAGGTGGCCAATTATTTGCTACCAGTTTATATATAAAGGCTGCAGGTGTATGTGTGCATGTGTGTGTGTATCTGTTGTATGCACTGTTTTTGCTGGCTATTACCTAGATGTGTTGATTCTAATTCTCAAAATTCTCAACAATATTCATACAGATTGTAGATTTTTTACATGTTGAAATTACATATCTGGAGAGAGTCCACAGGCTACTGTAGTTTTTAAGCCTAACAAAGCTTCAGTGTACTTATTTTGTAGCTTCCAGATCAAAGTGACAGTAAATTATGCTATGTTCCAGGGATTGCATTATGATCTTGCAAAGGCCACCCAAAAATGCTCAGAAGCTGTGTATGCTTACAAACTACTTCTATAATAATAACCCATAGTTTTGGAAAACACAGATATGGCAATTGTCTGCCATGAACAATTAATTCAGCTGAGTCATTATACAACTACTGCTATTTTAATGCCATATAAAGAGAGAAATAATGGTCAACACTTCTCCAAGTATTTTGTTTATTAGATTAACATGTTGTTGACTATAAAATATTGTTTTGACTATAAAATAGCACTCAAAGTAGTTGAAGGTGTCCAAACAGAATACACAGAATTATGAGTACTCAAAATGATAAAATGATTATCTCACCAAACTAAAAACAGATTATTTTAACTGAAATATAAGGATCAGACACTAGAACTAATTTAAACTCTGTAAGACATCCTGCATCAGGAACTGGAATTATGCTGTCCAGCAACTTAAAACGTGGGCTTTTATTTTTAGGGTTACTTTTCCAATAGCATAAAGACATAAGTTTTCTTTGTTTGGGTCATAAATACTAGATATGTTGATGATGAGTCTTCAATTGAGCTTTGGGATATCATTTTTTATGCCTTCATGCCACATAGTGGTAGATGTAATATTATGTCATTTCTCCTTGTTATACCATACAGGTAATAAAAAAGAGCAATTGTTGAGCACTCTGTTGAATGAATAAGAAGAAAGAAGGCATCATGACAGAAGGTAGCATGAAAGGAGGCACCATTCCTGCCAGTGTTCAAAGACTGGATATTTTTGAGATATGTACCAGAGACCAGGATACCTGATCTGTTTGTCAAGTCTGTCATTGAACTAGATCAGACTAGATTCAATCATATATTGACTGCATCCAATGGCAAATGCTACCTGGGCAGATTAGACAATTTAAAAAAAAAGAATACAATCAAACTATGTTAAAATATAGGATATATATCACAGTGCCAAGAATCAACCTGAAACAGAAGTGGGAAAGAAAAATCTTGCCATCAATACAGGATTGGGAGACTAAAATAAAAGACTATGGAAAAACTGTCTGCATACATAAAGTGTAACCAAATTCAATAATGTTATACTTTGAAGTATGTTAAGACACTTATTTTTTGAAGAAAAAACTGTTTTAATAACAGTCAGAATTAAAAGACACAGAAAAGACTAATAATGTCCAAAGTAAAGTATAAAAATATTCAAATTAGCAATTAACAGATGGGGCCAGAAAACAAAAAGGTCCTCTTTTTTGGAAAAAAATATTTGGTTTGCTTTTAATTTTTTATAAAAATCCTTTCAGCACATATCTTTTTTTCTTTGCATGATTTATTTCATGAATAAAAACTTAAAAAATTCAATAATTTTTAAATTGCATCCCTTTCAACAACAACAAAATTAGAAATGACCTCCCTGCATTTATGTTGTTGGAGATGGAATGAAAATAATGTTATATTGATATATATCGTTTCATGTCAATAAGAAGCAATGATGTATATTAACTCAATTTTGAGATCTTTTTAGATATATGTTTATAATCTATTTCTGTCATGTGGGGGTTCTGGACAAAAAAAAAGATCCATCAAAGATTTATTCTTTAACCCAAAACAAACATATGGCTTTAACCATTCAGTGCTTTCCAGAATGGATGAAGAAAGACCAATGAGAGATCACTATAATAAATCATGACTTTAATTTCTTGATATGTGCATTTTTGTAATTAAAAGCCTTCTTTATTTTCATTTTTTTAAGGTTCCCCTGCCTTTTTACAACTTTGTGTATTTTTTTCTTTGCTTTTTATATTTAGTTAATACAAATAAACAAATTATATCCAAAGCAAAAACATAATAAAATTCAGCAGTGATAACTGCATGTGAACTGAACTTTTGAACACATCTGTTTTAGCACTAATACTTTTCCTGTAAATTCTAGACTCACAAATACCTAAAAGAATATGAGAGTTGCTACCTAAAGCTGAAAAGTTAAAATACTACCCATGACCATTTACCAAATTTTATTCACTGAGCTCCAAAGATGCCTTAAATATTGAAATCATTTTACCTTCATCCCAAGATGTTAAGGTTGATATTGACAGAGTTTATTGAATCCATGCACTTTTCAATAGTACAGATAGTCCATGACTTACAATCATTCATTTAGTGACCATCTGAATTTACAATTGACTGAAAAATGTGATTTATAGCAATAGCACTTAGACTTATATACAGTTCCAGAGTGCTTTATAGTACACTCTCTGAGTGGTTTACAATGTCAGCATAGTGCCCCCAATAATCTGGGTCTCCATTTTATCGATTTTGGAAGGATGAAAGACTGAATCATCTTGAGTCCCCTCAGAACCAAACTGAGGGGACTCCAATCTGTGGACTCCAAACTGTGGGCAGAATTAGCCTACAATACTGCATTCTAACCACTGTACCACTTGGGCTCTTTATGATCATTTTTCACACTTAACAATCATTGCAGCATTTCCATTGTCACATGATCAACATTTAAATGCTTGGCAACCAGCATGCATTTGAAAGTTGCAGTGTCCCAAGGTCATATGATCATCTTTTGCACTCTTCTGACAAGAAAAATCATCGGTGAACTTCACAACTATGTTACTAACTTAAAAACTGCATGGTACAATTGTGGCAAGAAAGGTCATAAGCTGGATAAAACTCCATCACAAAGGCTTTTGATGTCTTTAGCTTTTGCTGTCTCACAACAATATAAGAAAAACATCTTCATAATGCAATTTCAGGAAGACTACAGTACAGTATTAAGTTTTAAACATGGAATAAACAAAGGAAAAAGGAAAGGAAAAATAATTATATGAATTATTTAACTATGTCAATAATGATTTCATCTTTATGGTGAATTTCTTTCCTTAATTAAGAACACTTGCCAATTATTATTATAGTTTGTCTCACAGTCAAGATGTTTAGACATCCTTTATTTACCTATTGAGTCTTCCCAAAGGATAGACTGATGGGATAGACTGATGTGGATGTCTGATGATGTTAAAGACATCCTCACAGGATGTAAGCTGTTCCAAGGAAAGCTGCCTTTTACAACCACTGATGTTGATTCAGTCAATGCTGATGATTAGAAAGTGATACTTCAGACCTATTACTAGTACCACATTTGTCTTCCTTTTCCAAGATTGTTCTATTTGAAGGTTTTTGTACTTTGTGAGTTTCTCCAGTATTTTCTTCTATTCTGTTATCTCCAGGTAATATTATTATTTATAATAATAAATAGTAAGCATTTTAATTATTCTATTGTAGAACTAATATGACAATTTTCTTTGCCACCCACTTGGATCTCTAGAATGACCCTAAGATTTTAAAATATTTTTCTGGTTCTGGGTCCATAGAAAGATGAAATGGCATCTCATTGGTCAGCGTCAATGGGTTTTATCTTCCTGAAGTTCTCCCCTCCACACACACTTTAGTCAGTATGATTGGGTTAGGGTTGGGTTGCGGGTTGGATTAGATGACCTGCAAGTTCCCTTCCAACTCTGTCAATCTGTATCTGTAGCAGTATGCTTTAGGTTATCCCTAAGCCCCACATGGGTTTTAGCAAAGTAGTATATGTTACCTTGGTAAGTTTTTGTGTTTTACTTGTCTCACTGACTTTTATATCTTCTCTTCTGGAACTTCCTGTTTTTCTTCTTCAGTCAGAATTCCACATATAACTTTTGTAGTAATAGCCAACTAATTCTTCAATATCTACCTAAAAATACAAGCCAATGAGAGTCAATACAATGATCACAAGTGAATCTCTTCTGTTCTTCTGCCTGATATATAAGCATGCAAACATGACAATGCATCCTAAAATCATAACAGGTTCTTTGTAACCATTGATAACTGCAACTTGCTAAAAAAAAAAACCAACAATCTTGCATTCTACTAAACCTATCACATAGAATTAACCATTAAATTCCAACAGAGTGGTTATTTTCACCTTTTTTATGTTGCCATTGTTTATAAAGTGACTATTATTTTTCAAAACACTAACTTATTTTTATGTAAACTCACCTTTAACATCATTTATTTTAGACTTTGAACCTCACAGACCCTTTTCTAATATCAAGCTGAGGTGTTACCTCAATTTCTATTGTAATTGGATGTCACCGTTTCAGTTTTCATAGCAAAGCTGTAGTAGGAATCTTTCCAACAACATTTTTCTTCAGGAAAATAGAGTTGAGCACAAACCTCTGGCAGTTGTTCAACCATTTCACTGAACCAGCTGTGCTAATTCAGTTCTTCTTGATCTCATTTTAGGAAGAAATTTCAAGCTTAAGCAGAACCTTTAAATAGACCCTCAGTTTACCAGTTTTTGTTCAATTTGTTCCTGTTGTATTTAGAAATAACATTGTACTGACCACTTTTTTATAAACTCTCAATCAACACCAGAGGAAGTGAAAAAGCTATACTTGACAGCCAGGACAGACAGATACACATTTGACTTCCTTGGATGTTGGTGTGTTTCAAATGAATCATATAACAAGCCAGGAAAAGGACAGAGAAAAAAACATATGCAGAGGCTATAAAAAAGACATTACAATATTCTTCATATTATGCAACCTATTTCTAATAAATACCCTTTTAAAATGAAAAATGGAAATGCTAAGAAATTAATGCTGTTTTTAAAATTTCCTCTCCGTTTTCTCAAAATTCTCATTCATATTTGATTCGGGGGAAATGGCTGAAATTTTCATTGGTGTACTGTGAGTTCTTGTATAATAAGAAGAGGTTGAAAGTTGTATAAGAGTCTATTTTATTCTATAATTATATCTTCTGCAGTGTACAGCTGCCTTGGCTTCCTATGCTTTAATTAAATCTCAATTTAAAAAAAAAACACTCCTCCTTTTCACAGACAAGGAAAGATAAGCAGCCATCTCTCTTTTTTCTCCATGTGAGAGGAGGAGCACAGTATTTTCAGGAATCAGTCTTGTAATTTCTGCCTCTCACACAGAATTATGATAATTATGATCCATAAATATCTGTTACTTAGAAAAGTCAGATAATGTGTGGCATGGGATTATTCACAAGAAAATGTTGTTTTTATCCTCTGAAATATATTATTCTGCTAATAGGATGTATTGATCTTTCAACTTATTCAACAATTAGTGATGTGGTTAGAGTTTGCCACTATTATCTCAGAGCTAGGGAAAACAACTTTAAATTTTTGATGATTTCAGCATTTTTAATGTAAAGCTAGCATAAACAGCTTTAAGAAAGAATAGTCTTTGATAAATCAATATCTCATATTTATTAGAGGCACATAATCCCACACATTAATTGGAGATTTAATGTGCCCCCGATTGGATAAGAAAGTAGATACTATTGATTTTTTTTAATCAAAAGTAAGTGCTATAAATGATAAAATTAGTTCTGCATATGTACAGATGAAGACATGCATACATTTATAAGAAGATATAGTGAACCAATTAAGAAAAGAACATCCACAATGGAAAGAAATAGCTTTATTAGATCAATAAAAATACCACGTAAGAGACAAAACTTTTCATTGTGTGAGAGAATACAACAAATCAGGACATTGGAAAAAAATTAAAAATTGAACTAGCTATGAGACAAGTTTAGATTTTGTGTTTATATCCTCTGAAACATTTTGCTTTATTATTTACATTTTATTTAAATGTTGTACCTTATGATTGTTGACTCTTAACAAATGTATCATTTCTTTTATGTAAACTGAGAGTATTTGTACCAAGACAAATTCCTTGTATGTCCAATCACACTTGGCCAATAAAAGAATTCTATTCTATTTTATTTTATTCTATTCTATCCTTTTTGTTCAAAATGAAACATTTTGTTCTTGCCTCAGTTGAGGATACATACCAAATTCTTTATTTACTTGGAGAACGTAACAGGTTGAGTTCAACTATGAATTAACACAAAGGCATTCCTGCAGAGTTAGACCAAGTCTCTCCCTAAACCCCATCTTTACATCTTGGACATCCACCCCTAACCACAACATCAAATTCCCATAATAAGAGTGTTACTCACTACTCTGAGGAAACATAAAAGTTGTAATGGAATTTCTTAATATCCTTTCAAAATGAAAGAGAAGAGACTATTCCCAGGCAGGATGGAAAAGAAAAAAGAAATGTGTTCATTTGTACAATATGTTTCAGGCTAATTTCTGCCATTTTTTGCAGTTGCACCACCACTCCATTAAAGAATGTTTGTAAACACTTTAGGCAATACTTTCAGAATTAAAGGAAAATGCAGAAAATAGCAGGGAGTTACAAGCACTTTACAATCCATCTGTTGCCTGTTCGTGTAGAAGGTTCTCTTATGTGACAAGACAAACATACACCCAATCAAACTATAACTATTGCTTGATTTAAAGTTTCTCTTCTAAGTTTAGTTTAAATCTGTTGGGAATTTTTAGGTTAGCATTTTCAGTCCTATTCCAGGGGTTTCTACTGCCACCTCGTGTTCATTCTATTTTCTAAATTGCTGTTTCAAAGAAAGTAGATTCTTTTCAACAATGAAAGTTCACACCCTTAAGAAAAAGTGGCTGGTTTATCTTTACTATTTTTATCAAATAGACTACATTAAAATACATTACAATAACTATATTGAATTCTACTGTTTAGTGCAGTATTAATGCAATGTCAAGAGTTTTCAATTCAATTGCGAAGAATGTTTATTTGTGTTTTATTTTTATAGTTATAATGTGCACTGAAGATTTAATTTCATTGTATGAGGTGCAATGTCAATAAAGTAAACTAAACTAAAAAAAATCTAACTCAATTACTAAAGTAATATGGAACTAATATAGTTAACCCTTTTTAAAGCCTTTTAGTACCATAAGATAATTTCATAGTGATCCTTGAAAATAGCACTGTTGCATAGTGTGGATGGTTGAGTCTAGGAAGTTCCAAGTTCAAGTTTCCATCTTGAATATGGAACTTACTAGGTGACTCCTGAGTAAAAGGTGAAATAGTTATTTATTAACACTATGTGTACGTCACTGTTTTAACAAGACTTTGGCCCTTTACAAGGGAATCCATGAAAACCATTAAGCAAAGCCTGATCAACTTAGTGTCCACAAAGCCAACTCCCTATTAATCATTGTGAATTAAAAGCTTCCCAGAAAAATAATGTTGACTGCTTTCCAAAATACTATTAGAAAGTCATTCAGATGTAATATATTGTGATAAACTACTATATGATAAGGCAAGCATGTGCAAAAAAATACATGACCTTGTTCCCTTTTGCATGATTTCACTGGGGAGCAATCTCAGCCTTGTCCTCTGCAAGGAACAAAACTGAATGGTTTGGTTCTAGTGGAAATACGTGGTCCAGCAGATATTGTGCTATGAAAGCAATGCTTAAATTAAAAAAAATATTAACCAGTTCTAAACTTAATTCTTGGTGACTCCATGGATATGTCCAAACAATAGTAATGAATGATTTGCTAGAGTATTTTTCTCTCATCCCCAAATTGGGCAGTGATTTCAAATCCTGTATATTG
Organism: Laticauda colubrina; assembly: GCA_015471245.1. Lineage (NCBI taxonomy): Eukaryota > Metazoa > Chordata > Lepidosauria > Squamata > Elapidae > Laticauda > Laticauda colubrina. The sequence goes on along the minus strand of BLBF01000039.1, from coordinate 13,636,181 downwards.
TGTCAGTTTAGTGGGATTGACAAATGATTCTTATTTGATTTCACTAATCTGTTTCATACAGGTGTGCATATATACAGGGGTAGGCTTCAAAACTTTCAGCAACGGGTTCTCTGCCCAGCTGCTGGGTGGGCGTGGCCATGGTGGGCATGGCTTTCTGGGTAGCCCATTTTTCATCTTCCCTATGCTCCGGAGGCTTTCTTCGAGCCTCTGGGATGGCAAAAACTGCCTCCCCTGAGCTCCAGAGGCCCTCCAGAGGCTGGAAATGGGCTTATTTTCAGACTTCTGGAGGGTCATTTTCCCCCTCCCTGAGCCTCTGTGCAAGCCATGTACTTACCTGGCATCCAAAACAGGCTGCGTGGAGACTCCAAGGAAGGGAGGGGAGGGTGGAGCCAGCCAGAGGTGGGATTTAGCAGTTCGCTGAACCAGACATAGCATTAGCAATGGGTCTCCCAAACCCAGGCAAACCCATAGCAGCCTGCCTCTGCATATATATAGGTAGGCCATGACATATAATCAAAATTGAACCAAAATTTCCATTGCTGAGCAAGCCAGTTGTTAAGTGAGTTGCACCTCAAATTTCTCTTTTTGCTAAAGAGATCGGAGGAATGGTGCAGTTATGAGGGCTTTCTTTCCTCCCCTTCTTGTCCATCAATGCTATACCTATAGACAGTGTTCAGGTTGAAGTGGGAATCATTAGAAAAGGGTTAGAGTTAGGGATAGAATTTGCCAGTCAGCTATGCTGGAAATTACAGATTCCAGATGAAGCCAGATTTAGTTTTGTTCTGGATAAATCTGTTAAGTCACAGAATGGACACAGAGTGTCCATGAAAAAGACCTAAAACAAGATGGATCATCGACATCAGCAAGTATTGTGGACCCAATGGCAAAAGAAAGCTCAGGACCATATTAGTTGGAAACATGCGGAAGAGGCCTTCATCCTGCAGTGGATAGACAATAGCTAAAATGATGATGGAACCTGTTAAAATCACTTGAAGTTCACCATAATTAATCTGTTCCATTCATAGGTGTACTCAAATCAGAATCAAGTCTGATTATGTTACATTTCCTTAAATATTGGGGAAAATGGAATATTTTTATTTAAATAATACATTCAGATTTTTATTTCTACTTTTATACCTAAGATTTTAGTTTCTATCCTTTTTTGTTTTTCATTTATTGCAACAGCTTAGTGTTCCCTAGTTAAATGTACATGTCTAACATTTAAAGAATATTTTAATTTCCTTTATCTACCATTGCAAGAGAACTATGGGTAGCTAGATAAATCAGTATAATCATTCCATCAAAATACCTTGATCTTGGCATGTATAGTGATGGATGCTGATTTCAACATGGTGGATGCAACCAATTAATCAAAGTATCCTGCCCAGCCTATCCCCCCCCCCTTTTTTTTTTTTGAATGCATGAAATTCACACCATGCCTGTAAAAAAGAGGTAAGATTTTGGTTGCCTAGTCACATCCAACATTTTGAAGCCAGGAACACTGCTGCAAACTCCCTGGCTCTGAAAATCCATCCAAAGATGACAAAAGTTCTGTCCGCATAGGGCAGCACAGTTTTATTTATTTTATTCATTCAGCTTCTATAAACATTCAGCTCAATCAATGATTCTGAATCTTATCATATATCCTTGACAGGAGGAAAGCAGCTTACTTAAACAGATCTGTAGAGAAAGAACCATATCAACTGTTGCTTACAGTTCACAGAGAAGCAATACATAAGATTGCACCCAATTTTCCCATCAGAAGTATATGTATATATGTATGTATGTATGTACGTATGTGTAAGTTTTAATTAACCCTTAAAACCTTCTAGACCAGTGGTGGCTAACCTTTTCGGGTTCCTATATCAAAAATTGTGCACGGACTAGCATGCACACACTTGCGTGTCAGCACCCAGAATGCAATGTGCCCCTCCTTCCCATGCCCCCTGTGCATGCACATACAAAACCCCCACCACCCCATTACCATTGCGCCTCACAGCTGATTTTTTTTTGCTGGTTTGAGGCCCTTTTCAGTCTCCCAGAGGAAAAAGCCCCTGCAAGGCTTTTCAGGCAGGGTTGCCAGATCGCCGCTTGGCTCTGTGGGCAAACTCAAGTCAAAATACAGCCAAATTCAGCCAAATTATTTTTTCTCACAGCCACATTTTCAGGCCAAAATTTTTTATGCAATATAACATGAGGATATATTGTTTTTTGTTTTTTTAACTGTTTTTAAATAATCAAATCATAAAAAATACCCTTTATTCAACAACGTGACATGACGTCATAGAAATTTCTGGATTCGTTTACTCACATCCAGGCTCGGCAGCTCACTTCAAATAACTGCTACTACCGTTTGGAAAGCTCAGGGCCAAATGCAGCGATCCTGAGGAGGGGGGAGCTAGGGCATGAGGATTTTTAGGGGGATGCCCCCCGATTGAAAAAATATAATCACTAAACAAATAAAATGACACAAAAAAATGTTCCCCCTTCGAAAGAGGGGCATCCCGCCATTGCCTTGGAGTTGTCCAGTTCCTCCAAGGGGTGCATGGACCAATGTACCAGCCTCATCTGCTCCCAAAGGGGCATGTTACTCTTCGCAGAAATAGTAAGAGGGAATGCAGAAGGATGGGGAAGCGAGCCATGAGGGGCAAGAAGGATGGGGTGGGGGAGGGCAAAGTCAACAACTGGCCTCCCCTGAGTTGGGGGACTGAGTGGATTTTTGCTCCCTTCGGCGAGGAGGGTGATGGCATTTCTTTGCCCTTAGCATGTGAAAATAGCAGTTGCACTTTTATACCGCTTCACGGTGCTTTACAGCCTTCTGTAAGTGGTTTAGAGTTGGCATATTGACACACACACACACACAACCACAACAAACTTATGCCCTAAAGCGTTTGGTCTTCCAGCCCTTGTAAGAAATGGCAGGGCTTCTGCGGCAACTGATGAGGAAGCAAAAACAGGGAAAGGACACAGAAGCCACTCCCAACCGCAGAAGAGCAGTTGCGTGGCCCCTTCAGCTTCGTCCACCAATGTGGGAGGTGGGAAGTTTCTTCCAGGGGTCCAGAGAGAATCTCATTTAAAATGCCCCTCCGGGCTGCCCAGGAGCATTTGCGTTTTGCTTCCTTCTCCCACCCCTCACAAAAAAACATTTTTTTTCCACTAAGGTGGAAAAACCAAGCCGCAGCAGCTGGCTGGACGGGCCTTTTGGGGGGGATGTCAGGAACTGCTCTTGGGTGAAGCTCCCCGCTGTGCGGGGCAGGAGAACTGAGAGGGAAAAGCGGTTGCTTTTCAGGCTGATCTCCCCCCCCCCCCCAGGCCCCAAACTTTTTTTTTTTTAACCAAGGGGAAGAGTTACAAAGAGGACAGTCATTTCCATGCGAATATATTGCATTGAAAACCGGTATTCAGCCAAAATTTAGATTTCACGGCCAAGCAACTTTCATACGGCCAAATTTCCGGCCAAATATATTTGGCGGAAAACATTATTTTTTTCGTGGCCAAACAGATTTCTATACGGCTACATTTCTTGAATTTGGTCAGAAAAATGGCCAGATGGCAACCCTGTTTTCAGGCTTGTTTCGTCACTTCCTGTATTACAGCTGTGAGGCACGTGCATGCTCAGTGAGGTAAGTTTGCCTATGGCTCATATGCCAGCACAAATGGTTCTGCATGCCACTTGTGGCACGAGTGTCATCATGGTTCTAGACTTTAAATGATTTGCAAGAATTAAGTATCAAAATGGATATATGAATCAAAATTAAATTACAATGAAAATTAAAATTAATAAAATTAAGAACTAATACCATGATAATTCTCAATGTTCAAAGTTTTTATGAATGGACCATCTGGCAAGTTGTTGCAGAAGCTAGGGCTGTTATACAGCCCATTAACCATCAGGCTCTTCATGTGCTGGTAAGTGGGGACCTTCAGGGGTACTGTCTAGTTGTGGGGATGGATGGAAATTATTAAGACCTTCATTATAACTTAACTCCACAACTGGTCCTGAATCCTGACTGAAATGGGTCTAGGTAATCATTTAGAATTTATACCCAAAAGAATACTAAATATGATGTGTTAGTTTTCAATATCTTTTGCATCTTAAAAGTAACTGTTTCAAGTCAACTTGAATCATTTCTTCTCATAATGAGGTTGATTCCTTATTCATCAATGAGATTTCAGTGAGATTTCTTTTAATGAGGTTAGGAAAATCACAAGAATCTAGAGAAAGATAAAAGATGAATAATGTATTGTCATAACAACTTTGATTACTATTATTTATTAATGTACTTCAAAGCAAAAATTGGCAGCACAAACCAATGTGCCTAAAACAATTATTTCAAGTTCTGTTAAATTTGTGATTTGTCCATAATTTAGAATTCAATATCTATACCATGGGAAATTATATTATTTTTATACTATTTCATCTAACCTAGTATTATGAAAATTGACAGGATTTCTGGCTGAAATGTATCTAGTCTTATCTTGAAATGCAAAAAAATAAATCTGATTTTTATGACTAGGGAAGATTGATTAGATTATATCTAATTAGATACAATTCAGAGCTCTGCATCATCTTAAACATAGGAAATTCTTGGGATAAAGCTAAGCTATAAAGTAAACTCATAATATAAGCCACTTTAAAAAGATTTCTAATTTCAAGAAGTAGAATTCTAAATGAAGCATTGCAGATAAGCATCATTTGAAAGCATCTCTTTTTGCCATTTAAGTTCATGGGAGCCTTACAGCCTATAATTTTCCTGCAAATGCCAGATATTCTTATTATTATTTTCAATGATAGCCTGGAGAGGAAAAATGTATGTTCATCAATTTCCTGTTCTTTGAGAGATAACCATGACTTTAGCCACTGGTTTATCTTTATCCTTAGGCAGGAAATTTATCACAATTTATTCTAGTTGCATTCCAAATTGGGCTTGTTGATTACTGTCATGTAAACAGTGTGGAGCATTTACCTCAGTTGGAGCTGGCACTGATGTGGAACAAAGATTGGCTGAAGAGCTCCAATTTAGTGAAGTGGTTGTAACATCAGTCTAAACACTAGTGTTATCTAGCAAACGCTGAAGAGGTTTTTTTTCCAAAAAAACAAAAAAAGACAAAGGGGGGTAGCAATGGAAAAGAAAAAGAAAACTGGATACTTCCTCTGTGTAGTGCTAATGGGCCACTTACTGAAATATATCTGTTTGGAGAAAGAAATCCAGACAGAAAAAAGGTTAAAGCCCATCAGAAAGTCATTCCCAACATGTACAGTGGGATAAGTCCCTCATTCAAAGGTTACTGTTAAGACATTTTTAAAGGTCAAGATTAAAAGATTCAATTGAAGAATTTGCTTGCCCAGATCATAGACAAGCTTGTCATGCATGAGTATTCTCACAGCTTTATAACAGAGTCAGTCTAAATCTAAATAAGATTTTTTTCATAACAAAAATATGAGTAAGAGCAGACTTCCGTGACTACAGAAGAAAACACCAGCTGATCAACATCAATGCATTAAACAAGGCCAAGCACTAAATCATGAATCAGGGACTTAGTATATGAGGCTTTTGATTAATCCTGAAAATTACATGTTTTTCATGATAATTTTGAAAGTGCTACATAAATCTTATGCCAGAAAATAAGTTGGAGGCAAAGTAGTGGAAATCCTCTACACACATACACCAAAATGAAATTAAAATCCCTGAAGTGGAGTAATTCCATCAACTCAATAAATCACCACGCTTAATTCTTTACATTAACAATCTCTTTTCAAAACAACATTCAATCTGACATCTTGATAAATTTTGGGGTTACAATTCCAGAATTTTCATTTTATTTTGAAATTCTAGTCCCACATTTTTGAGAAGGGAGGAAAGGGAATCCTGCAAAAAATCCCACTAAACGAAAAAGGCTGACATTTCCATGTGTTTAATTTCCTAGTTCTAGTGGTTTTATTTAATCCATATTATTTATATCTTTTTATTATTTTTCCTGTTACACTAAAAAGTAATAATATATAGATGCAGATGCCTAGATTGCAAGGATGGTGTAATGTATATTTCCTGTGGTTCAGTGGATTTCCCACATGAAAGGATGAATAAGTGGAGCATCAAAAACAATGTTTAAAGTTCATCCAAAATGCAAAGCTTACTCATAGGTTTGTGGCTCACATCATATTGTTTTCTTTCATATTGTGAATTGTAACAAATGTCCCAAAACAGATGTGTATTTCTAGATTTCTGATTACAAGATAAAACTGTTATTATATCATACACACACACATATCACAGTTCTCAATTTTCAGATGATATAACATAATCAAACCAGTACCTGAGACTAAGCTGATTTTAATGAAGTTAAAGAGCTTGGAAAGGATTCTGTAGATGAAAATTTTAAAGGGGAAAACAAAAATCTTTAGAAATTCTGAAAAATATAATTATAAAACCCCAGACCACCTCAATACTACTAAAAAAGAAAAACAAGGAATTCCAGAAGAAACTAGCATGGTTACAGAAATAACTCTCTGATAAACTGAAAGACAAAAAGGATAAGATAAAAAATGGAAAGAGGGACACATAATTCAGACACAATAAGAACAAATAGCCCAAATTTGCAAAGATGAAATCAGGAAACCTAAGGCTCAGAATGAAGTAAGACTTGCAACAAATGTCAAAAATAATTTTTAAAAGTTTTATTTCAACATATAAAAAAGGAAGAAAAAAGTCAAAGAAACAATTGGTTTATTAATGAGAGAGATGGCAAGGAGGTAACAGGCAGTAGAGAGAAAGCAGAGGTACTTATTAATTATTTGCATCTGTCTTCTTGCAAAAAGATAATACAGCCAAAAATATAAGTAAAAAAGACAGACAAGGAATACAAATTAAAATAAACAAGAAAACAATAAGAGAAAATCTGTCCACTCTCAATGAGTTCAAATCACCAGGACTGACAGAATATATCCCAGAGTTGAATGATCTGGCAGATGTGATCTCAGAACCACTGAAGCAGTGGTTGGATTCAAATTTTTTTACTACCAGTTCTATGGGCGTGGATTGGTGGGTGTGGCAGGGGAAGGATACTGTAAAATAATGTAAAATACCATCAGAGGTGGTATTTACCAGTTCTCCGAACTACTCAAAATTTCTATTACTAGTTCTCTAGAACTGGTTAGAACCTGCTGAATACCACCTCTGCACTGAACTATATCCTTCAAAAATCCTGGAGCACTGAAGAAATACCAGAGGAAAAAAGCTGATGTATGTTGTAACTATGTATCATTTATGTGTTTGCAACTGTGTATCAATA
>BLBF01000039.1:13600479-13626992 GCA_015471245.1 Laticauda colubrina | reverse complement strand
GAAAGGAAAGGAAAGGAAAGGAAAGGAAAGGAAAGGAAAGGAAAGGAAAGGAAAGGAAAGGAAAGGAAAGGAAAGGAAAGGAAAGGAAAGGAAAGGAAAGGAAAGGAAAGGTTTCTGCTGACCATTAACTTTGTTATATTTTATTGTTCCCATTTGCCCTGTGATTTTATGAAATGTGAATTTAAATAGAAATAAATGTACCTACCAAACATCCTGTCCTGATGATTAGTTGATGATGAAAATGCCTATGAATTTTCCAGTTCTTGTTTCAGTGTGTTTCTTGAATTAACTAAACTCATAAAAAAACAAGTATCAAGGTTAAAAATTAAACAGTGACAAGTGTTTAAGTTATTTGTGTCATACATACTTATTATGATAGCTAACAGGATTTCCCAAATGTCCCTGTCTCCTCAAAAACATTAGTATTTCTGGTATTTCATCAGCCTCTACAGAAAACCACTGGCATTACATTACTATCTTTTCTTTTGTTGACCAGGTAGCAGTAGGCAGCCAGTAGGCTAATAACCAAGATCCCTGAAGAGGCTTGATCCATTTTTCAGTACTCTAGGCAGCCAATGGCCATCTACATGCTTATAATATTTTGTGGGTCACTTCCTTAACTGCTTGCACTCACTTCTGCTGTCAAAGTTTTAGCTATTAATCAACCATCAAATGATTTTTTTAAAGTTACTTTCCATATTTATTTTAAACTGATGAGAAGATCACATGAATTTTTTACATTCTGTTTTCAAGCCTAGAATACACTTGAATTGTGATCTGAATATGAAAATTGTACTTCCCAAAAAGTGTGTGACCAAGTAAAGCAAAATTGGAATTAATTTAAAGTTATAATTGAACATTTCATGCAATGTGATTATTGATCTAGTAATTTCACCATTCTCCATGGAATGTCAATATTCAGAAATATTGGATGGCCAGCTAAAGCTTTGGTGAACCTTCTTTATCCCTGCTGTTCAATAAAACATCCATTTAGGACAGCAGAAGAGAGTGATGATCTTTTCAAAGCCTACCTCTGACCTACAGGCTTCTTTCATCTGTGTTAACTTCTTGTGTCAACTCATTGAATTGCACATATCATCCATGGTCATATGAAATCAATTAGTAGTTGGCCTTGTTGTACTTCTTGGGTGTTGCCCCTAATGGTAGAAGTGTGCAAAGATGAAGTAAAAAAAAACCACTGGTGATATAGAGATCTGTAAAATAATGCACTTTTGGGGTTCAGGTTTTTTTCCTCTTTGGTTTTATTGTGACGAAAGTGTTGGCATAACTATTTTTTGCATAGAAACTCAGGAAAGTTAAAATTTAACTTTCAATACATGCCTGGAAGATTAAGAGAGTGTTTTTTTCATAAAACATGTTTTTAGTTTCTCGTTTGAAAGATATATTAAAGAGGATGACTAATTGGCACAATTCAATTGATCAAGATTAATGCTTGCTAACAGAAGGTGTTAGAAAGAAAATATATGTTGGTACCAAGGACAAAACTGTATGAAGCATTTGATCCAGTTCATACATCTTAGCTTAGCAAAGATTTTCTTTTCAAACCAGAAGTGCAGTGAGAGATAGAATGATATACAGCCGATGGTTCAAGCTGAATGACAGTACGATAAACTTGGGCTCCTCCAGAAGATAAAATACATCATAAATCGATCCAACGCTTACCTCATTTTAAATATTGCTGTCTTCTTTTATCATATAACACTATATAATCTCTCTTCACCTTCCTCCTTCCCATATTTTATTTGGGATTTTGATTCTGAGAAATAATCCCAACCAGCATTTTTAAAGAAAATGAGAAAAGGTGTAATTAAAATGTCCTCTAAATGAAGCCTGTTAATCTTATTCCATCGTTAATGTCTTAGGAAAGAATCCTCCCTTTTGAAGCTGAAGGCTCAATATCAAGGTGCCAACTCTGCTTTCTTCTTAGAGATGGACAAACAGTTAAACTGGCATGTGGAATTACATATATGTGAATAAATACAAGCATACAGGGGCAATTCTTGCCATGTTTCTTTGTGCCTCAAACATTCTAGAACCAGAATATTGTTATAGTTAATTATCTGTTTGGTGTTATCTGTTTATTCATTTAACACCTGTTTATTCATTTAACATCTGTTTATTCATTTAAGTAGTCATACTTTCCCCAAATACAATAATCAAGAAAAGGATAATTTGATTTATCAGTTAAAAGTAGAAGAGAATATAGAAATTAAAAGTAACATAAGTGACTTACCTTTGACCATTAACTCAAACATGTTAAGTCTGAAAGCCTAATTCATTCTTTCCTAAATAATCTGTTTTATATCCATTAATCATTATTTTATACATGCAAACTATAAACCTTTACGTACTACTAGACTGTTGCCTCGTCACATATAAGCATGTGTTACAAGAAAAATGAATTTGGCCACTTTACTCTAGCAGGATAATCAAGTTAAATTTTACTTGGAATTTCTTGGAACTTAACAAATGGATTTTTATGCTATGAATTCTAAAAAGAATGGGTCATAAATAATTGCAAAGCTTTGCTCAAATCAAGAAGCATAAGCTGTCTCTTATTAATATAACTGCTCATAATCCAATAAACTCATATTGAGAAAGGGATAAATAATTAAATACATATCCCCAATCTGCAAATTTCCATTTGGTAACAATTCAGAAAAATGAGAAAGGTTATTCCTAAATAAATAAAACTGACTAATACACTTTTTTCAACAGGATACATGTGTATTGATAGGAGGTAAAATTGTGGGGTTGTTTTCCAAATTTTTTATTATTCATATATGTTATGAATATGTTAAAAAAGGGTCCTACTATACATGGAATTCGATTTAAAATATGAGTGTTTTTTTTAATTCCTTAACCCAGAAGAAATTAAAATGAATTTACATTCACATTACAGTGGAATCCATAGAATTTAGCAAAATGTATCTGATTTCCTCCAGGCAGTATAGCAAGAGGAATCTATATAAAACCCCAATATATATCATTTTTACTGCTTGGATCATACTATTAATTATAATTAAGCAAACTTTATTTTATCTAATTTGAACCTTTAAGCTTCAGCTTCATCTTTTCTTGAGATCATACAGCTACCTTCTACAATTGCTGTATGATCCTGGGGTAAGATACAGCTGCTTTAAAGTTGCAGACAACTATTACATGCATACTGTCACATACTCCAAAACTGTATTATGTAATTTAATTTGACATTCAAATCTTAGCAGATTGTAGTGAATTAGTTTTTTTTTTAAAGAATAATTGGTTAAAAAAAAAAAAAAACAAGGCTAGATAGAGTGGATGTGGTATCCAAATCTAAGTTGCAATAAATGGTGCACAGATTTTTTGGGATTATAAATATAAATCATAATCATTTTAGCCATTGTCTATCCATTGCAAGATGAAAGTCTCTTCCACAACCAATATCAGCTTTCTTTTGCCAATTGGACCTGCAATAGTTGCTGATGTAATTGATCTAGCTTCTTTTAGATCTATTCTGTGGATGCTTTTTATCAAGTGGGATCCATTCTATGACTACCTTGGTCCGCCATCAATTCTTCTTACAATGCAATCAGCCCATTGATGATACTGTATACATTTGTTTATTCTCTAATCCATGTGCAGGTCTTTCTATCTTGTCTTGGAATGCAGAGTATGCATCTTTCCATGGCTCTTTGCACCACTCTTAGCTTTTGTATCAATTGTGAGGTTAGTGTCCATGTTTTACTGGCATATGTTAGAACAGGTAGTGCACACTGATCAGAAACTTTTCTCTCCAGGCATAGGGGGAGGTTGTTCTTGAAATATTAAATTAAATGTTGAAAAAAGGACAATAAATGAAATAAATGGGCACGTTCTTTTGATTTAATAATACAGTTATTAAAAAAGCAATTTTGTAAAACTCAAATTGTTCAGTTTGAAATAGTTCCGTTCACCTTGGCTGTGCTGTTCTATAGTCAATGAAAAGAAATTGCCACTTCTGAGTCTGTTGGAGGGATGACATATGGCTTGGAAATCAATACAGTCAAACAATTATGCTACTTTTGACAAGTAGGGTTATTTAAATATGGATTAACGATTGAAACTGAAATAGTAACTGTCAAATTATAGGGAAGCAATTAAACAAACAGAATTTTGTCTCTTTCTAACCGTTGCTAAGTGTTGTTTTCTAGTTTTCCAGCTGTTTTCTAACTGTTGCTTCTGGATAACATACAGATTATGTAAAGAGACAAGAAAAATTACATTGGTGGGCTAAGCGGCATCGCAGACTTGAAAATGGCTTTGCATTGGATTGATGACTTTTCTTGGTCAAATATAAGCACAAACCATTCTGCAGTCTTCTACGAGGACCAAAATGGATCTGGGCAACCATAACATGAAATATGGCTCTCCCTATAGGATTCTCCCTTGTTCCTTTGTTGACATTTATTTGATCTGTGATTGGTTGTTCACCATCTGGCATTCTGCCTTTCAAGTTTACAAATTTTAATTGTTTCTGCAGCTATTTTCAGAAAATTGAACCATTCTGTCCTACAATGGAAATTGATTTGCTTACACAATACAGTACTCAGTCCTCAGGTAATTTTGAGATCAATAACAACCATCTTGAAGCTCTTTTTAGCCCTCACAATCCTCTGAGCTTTCATATGAATGAAATGTGCAAACAGTGAATTTGTCATTGCATCAGTTTGTCACCAATGCAAATCATTACTGAAAATCACATACCTCCTCATAAGTGGATAGGGAATTTGTCCATATCAGGTTAATCTATGCAATCAGACCCCTCATAAATTATGTTTTTATATGTGGGAGGCAAGATAAAAAACAATAAGGCTTAGAATGGTTATTTTAAAAATTGGATTCTATTGTCTTGGTTCTGTCAGATTCTGATTTGGAGGAAGAGGAGGAACCAGGACCATGTGAAAAGATGGCACCAGGGGTGAAATTCAACCACCACGGCCTGGCTCGGGAGAGGTGGTAGCAGAGGTGGTATTCAGCAGGTTCTGGCCAGTTCTGGAGAATCGGTAGTATTATATATAATTATATATAATATAACCGGAAATTTTGAGTAGTTCAGAGAACCTGCAAATACCACGTCTGACTGGAGATTTTACAGTATCTTTCCCCTGCCATGTCCACAAAGCCACACCCACCCAGTCATGCCCACCAAGTCACGCCCATAGAACCGGTAGTAAAAAAATTTAAATCCCATCATTGGGTGGCAGGGACGATTTGAATCGGTAAAAATCGCCCCTGGGTGCTATTACTATTATACCAAGCCACAGAGCTGGAAGAGAAAAAAAATTGAAATTCACCCCGGGTGGCACATCTCACCTGGAACATATGAAAAGTCCAGGGACTGAAGACAATGCTATCTCAGAGCCCTCCAGGATTGGGGGAAGGTAGTAAAAAAGGGTGAATCCCATCACTGCTAATTACCATTGTAACAAAATAGAAAATTTATTTTAAATGTGATCTCTATGATTGGGACACATTATTTTTGTATCCTTTTCAATTCATTGATTCCATAATTTCTCATACCAATATTTGAACTCCTACTAAAAGGCATGTCGCTTGGGAAGTTGAAATCTCTACCTTTGGAGGATGTCCAGACTGAGGAAAACATGACAGTGAGGCTGGTTCTCTTATATATTCTATGAGTCCTCCAAAGCAACTTCAGCTTTCTTTCCTACTGTGTTGGTGAAACTGAAAAAGGAAAACATTCAGCACATATGAACATCTTTAGGACAGCTGGAGTAAAGAGATTCACACTCAAAAATTAAGCTTTGGAATCTGCAAAGCAGCTAAACAATGTTTTCCATATTGTGAGAATATAATTTGAAGGATTGTATAAAGCAAAAATGTGCTTTATTTGTTTTTAGCTTAGTTTATATATGAAAAGAGCACTATGATTTAGTGTTATATATGACGAAGGCCTTCATTTGAAAAATTTTGGCGATGTCCTTCTTCTCCTGTTCCTAAAAACAAAAATAAACTCAGTGGAGGATGATATTTGCTCATTTGCCTGAATAATAAGGTTTATTGCAGTCACGCATTAGTAGTTCATTCCTAGACCAGTGGACTTCAGCAAGAGCTGAAATCTTACTTTCTGACAGACATTTCTTCAGAGACATCTTTGTTGCACCTTGTTGGGAACCTTGAGAAATTAAGCCCGGGAATAGCAATTTTGTCCAAACATGCCCTCAGTGCCAACATTTGAGCGAATGCAAACCAGCATTGGGCTAATTATTCATGGATCCTCAGTCCCTGATGGAAAAGCCATTGTAGGTTCTTATGACAGTGCTTTCAGTATGTGAGGAAAAGCAGGGCTGCTCTGCTCCCTTTGAACAGGCCGAGCCCATCCCAGCTGGCTAAGCAAGTGGTCCAGCACACCCAGACATCCTGTAGCTGCACATGTGCCTATGGACCGCTGGTTGTCTCATAGCATTGGGTTCTGTTTTTTCTCTGTCTGAAGCTCTATTTATACAAACAGCTTTCTTCTTCCTTTCAATTAGGTACTGAAGATTTATTTACTTTTGTGGTTCTATCATCCACAGACAGCATTTTAAGCTGCAGCTCATGTCAGTCTGCGGTCATGTTTGCTATTTATTTTTATTTTTGATGGAGCAAGCTTCAAGTATCAGGATGGAGGATAACATACAGAACTTGTATGTAACCTAGAGCAGCAGCATCAAAATGGAGTCAGATTAAATGTTGTTGAAGTATAGAAATCCTCTATTTCACACCAAATAACTGCTAGTTGCATCAAAAAGTTCCAGTGCAAATAATTGTATTGCTTCTGTCAGTGCACATGAATAACCAAAGAGCATTTACAAATTATTTTATTTTTGTAATTAAATTTTGTAATAATTATTTTGTAATAATTATATTAATTTGTATGATTATCTTTTAAAGGCTGCAGCTGCTCAAGTGGTATCTTAGCACAATTGTCAGTTTTATCTCTTACCATCTTAAGGACCAATATAGACATTTAGAATAAGAGGTCCTTAACTTTGGGTTAGTTTATCTGAAAGGTCAGCTTTTTTTTCATTGGAGACCAAAAGTAATCTATCACTGTAATTCTGTTTCACAAGAGAAGATACCTGGGAGAAGGACTTTTCTCTGACAGCACCCCACAAATATCAGGCTACTTGTTCATAAATTGAAGCAGCTGTATTGTACCTTCAGGTTTTTGATGTTATGTCATAATTTACTATTCTCTAAACTTAATTTGTATTTAAATTATATAAATGACGTGTTATGTGTGCACACTGGGCAAGCTATCACTGCTAGTGTGACCACATACAGGATCTGTTGAATCTTGCCTATCTACTTCATAGGGATGATTAAATGAACCTTTTCAAATGAGCTGGGTTTTTAAGATGGAAAGTGAATATAAATTATAAATGTGAGAAAGGAACATTGTTATCGTATATCTTTTATTACATTCTATTTATGAAAGAATGGTAATAAAATCAATATGAAAGAATCCAGAAATAAATTTGTCAGTAAATATTTTGCCTGTAGAATTAATTATTTTCATATTCTCTCTACAAAATATAGAAGTGCATATAAAAATACTTTATTTCAAGGGGAGTTACTTCTCTCCAAGAATACATGCTTTCTATCTCAACTCCCAATATCAAAGGAGATAAATTCAATTAACATGCAAAGCCACTACTTCTAAGCATAGTTCAGTAGATAAACTCTAGTATCCTCACTCAAAGCCATGAACTAAGTTTTATAAACACAACGTTTGGCTTCAAACAGCATCTTAATCCAAAACCAAATAATCCTTGTTGTTATTGGGACAAATAAATCTAACATTGTATAGAATATCTCTTTGTGGGCAAAGGAAAAGGAAAAAAAAGAAAAGTTATTACATGGTTTCATTAACAAATAAAGCTAAAACTGGTTTATCCCACTAAGATTGTCATCTGCATGCTAAGAGGAGTGTGTCTAATGTAGTAAAGACTTATTGTCAAATCCAATCCCAAATAAACTTATCCAGAAGTAATATTAAATCCAAATAGATAGCATCTAGTCAACCTTAACTGAACCTGAAAATATAACTAGCTCTGATTAGTACTTGGATGTGAATAGAAGACTACAAGGAAATCTCAGAATTGTAGGATAGGCTGGAGGGAGAAAATGATACTGGCAAGCCATTCCTAGTCCTTTCTGAGAAACTTATATGAATGTGCAAATAAGGTTGATTTAAGGAAGATTTATTTTACCTCCATGAGTTAAACGAGGTGTGATGATTCTGTAAGATTCCATTCTATATCAGGGAGTCAACTCAATGGGATTTTATTTTGATTACATGTACAAGACTTCTGTTAGCCACAATTATTTCATCTCGATTGTAGTAAACAAAATAGATGCAAATTCTTGATTTGCATCTATTTTGTTTATTACAACTTGATTCTGTTTTTCCTCATAAAGAGGATGGTCAAGATAGGTGTCAGAGGATGGAAATGAAATAAAAATACAACAAAAGAATCCAGAATATAAATCTCCTTCTGTTTTGGATTGTGGATCCTTTTGCAGAAATCACGATTCACAAAAGTGATCCAAATCGCAATGCATGTGTCATCTGAAACAGCTAGAGTACAGAGAGCAGCAAAATAAATATTTTAAACTGATATCCTTAAATTTTACTCGATGTGCAGATTTAACAATAGTAGTAGTATTTTATAAGGGATAGAGCGAAGACTAATGTTCCAAAGACCAACTGGGTCGGCTTTGGTCAGTCACTCTCTCTAAGCTCAGCCCACTTTCACATGGCTGTTTTTTTTTGGGGGGGGGGGGGAAGAAGAAGAAAGGTGTGTTGGATATTTTTGCTGCCTTGAGTTATTTGTGAAAACAATGCAAGAGGGTGAGGGAGGGAGGAAGGAATGTACGTCTGGAATTCATTATATAATGGATGGTTGAAGTAATTTTGTATTGTCTGCAAGCTAAGGGGAGCAGCATATGCTTGTCCTCCATCCCTCCAGGCCGCCCAGCCTCTCTCTTTTCAGATAAGGCATTTTCTGTTCCTTGGATCGATCCCTGGCTTTCAGAGAGCAGCAAGGAATGCATGTGGGAGAAACAGACGGTGGCCTTTTTTTCAGGACCCTCCAAAATCTCGCCCTCTGAGGCATTCATGTACAGCACCATGGACTGATTTTTTCAAGCAAAGTCATGCACAATCCCCAGATCGCGACACTGTAATTCATATCCGTTCTGTTTTGTGCAGAAATACAGTCGGGGATTAAAAATCCCAGGACGGATTTCCTGCTACAGGGAGCGGAGGCGGGAGGGAGAAGCAGAAGTGAGCCTTTTGTAGAAATCCCCTCGTCCCTTGCTCTGGAAGTCTTGGCAACAGGGCGAAGAGGAAAGGAAACTCCGCGACGTAGCCTGTTGGCTGTTTTTCCCGTTCTGACAGAAGACTGAACCG
Source organism: Laticauda colubrina (assembly GCA_015471245.1). Taxonomy (NCBI): domain Eukaryota; kingdom Metazoa; phylum Chordata; class Lepidosauria; order Squamata; family Elapidae; genus Laticauda; species Laticauda colubrina. The sequence goes on along the minus strand of BLBF01000039.1, from coordinate 13,617,532 downwards.
TCTGCTAGACTCATTAAGGCTCATCACCTCACCTCAGGGGAAACGCCTATCTGCGCTGTTTTAGTAGGACTGGCCTCGTATCTTTGAAGAAAAGGAGATCACATACATTGGCATTTGAAGTCGGAAGGGAAAGGGTAACATTAGCCCAGAATGATTCCTCGGCGCCATGGCATCTCTGCGAATATTGGCTGTATGGGTCTTGAGCAACCTTGGGACACACCAACGCATGTTATATTTTGCAAAAGAAATATCTCTGGATTAAAAAAAAAAAAAACAATGACGAGGAAGATTAAACAGACAAAGAATTATCTGTTTTCAATATTTTCAGAATGACGATTCTGCTCCATTTGAAAGAATAATTAAAAAATAATTTATTTGATGAAAAACTAGCCTTTCCTTCAGACAAATGCAGTATTATCACAAATTAAACAGCAAGGATATTTATTTATTAGACATATGTTCTCCCCAAATCTGAAACATAGGAAAAGGGACTCTACGGTGTTTTATTCTCATAACAAGTCTAGTGCAGTTGATCTAGCTGAGATACAATAACTGAGTTGTACATTGTGAGCCCAAACTGAGTGGAAAAGAAAAATTCAGTTCTTCCCCATCTTATTCTGATAGTTTAATCATGATAAGCATTTTTAAAGTTACTTTAAAATAAAATTTTATTCTTAATCATTTTTAATAACATTCATAAATATTCACAAACATTTTTGAATAACAGTACATTGTCAAGTTCCAACCTAATAATATCTCAACTTCCAAAATACATATGAAAAAAATAACCCTGTGGTTAGTTTATAATATTGGCCTTGTTCTCTCAGAGAGTTGAACATTCATATCACCACTAAGCATCAGCAATGGTTGACTTTGAGTTGGTTACTTTCTCCCATCTTAAATTTTATTTATTTACAGATTTACAAGGCTGCCCACCTCCAATATATACTTCTGAATAGCTAACAATATTAAACATAATAAAAACATATACATAATTATCATGAACTTGCTTCTGTAAGACAAAGGAGGGAGAAGAAAGTAAATATATGCCCACTTGAAAAGAATAGACAAAAAAGAATTAATAAATCAAAGATTAACAGCTCTTAATTTATATAGTCTCATAGAACTATCATTATTCTCTGCAAAACTATCCCTTCATAAAGTCAAAATTTCACGCAAAAACACTTCCCTAATCGTGATTTAAAGTGGTATGTACCCATATTTATTTAGCAAAAAACAAACACATCCACCCACAATGGCATATTTGCTATCCTCATTGCTGATTCCTGTCCTGCCTCTATCATTTCTCTTCCTATTCTCAGCTGAGCCATCTAACTTCCTCTCAAACTCATGAATGTATGGCATAGCTTTATATATTTTATAATTTTGAGGCTATCATTCGATGGGGTTGGGATAAAGGGGGGTGACTTTTACTGATACAATAATGTTTTAAACCCATTTTAGGGACTAGAGAAAAGCAAAATCATTGAATCAAGGGAGAAGATAATAAGTGTCAGGGCATAATTGTGCCATGAATATAAGTGGAGACAGGTCTAAATTCTGAAAACAGAGTTAGTCTCAAGTCACTAAAGTCAGCCTTGCCTGCAAACAATGAACTTAGAAATAATGGATCCTGTTTAATTGTTTAATAATTAGAACATGTAAACACAGATGTCTTACAAGCAACAGTAAAGATGGTACTTTTACAGTAAAGATTGTACAGTGAAGATGGCCAATCAATATGTTGTGAAGACCCCTGTAGATTTTTTATACTTACTGGAACTTTGTTTGACCCCTGCATGCTATATCTTTGATTTTTTGGCACATACTCCACCCACATCTGCAACTAAGTTCAGGCTCAGCTCTGAACTCTACATGCAACAAAGGAAATCTAAGTGGAACCAAATTGTAGAAGAGCTATGTTAATCCATGGACCCCCAAATCAGAAGGAATCTTGAAGTGACTTTTCAGACATATTTTAATAAAAAGAATGCACATTTGTAAGCTGTAATTCATCATATATCATGGTCTAAATAAAACTTCTCCACTTTCCCTCTAAGCAAGACAACAAATCAAAACTGAAATTCTAGAAAGAATGTGTCCTTGTAACCACAATAAACTGCTAATGTGGTTGTGTGAATATAAGGTAAATAACTGGGGGTGGGGGGAGCCAGAGTTTTGATTGAAATACAATACCAATTGCACATATGAATGAAAAGATCTCTGGATTTTAAGGAATGGGTTTTTGCAATTGGATCAGAGTATGAAGAGGAGAGAAAATCCCGTATATAATCCAAGAAATGGCAATCTGGTTGATAAAAGTGACTTCCCAGGGAGTAGCAACAGATAAGATACTGACTCATCAATGAACTCCCTGAGCTAGCATGCATGCCAGGAGCCATTAAAAGTGACATTACCTACTACCGCCTCTACCTCCTTCTCTTCTTTTTCTTCTTCTTCTTCTTCTTCTTCACAGCCAAATGACATTTATCCACAAATAACGCATTTGGCCATCCAGATAACAAGCACTTCCTTCCCACTATGAAGCCCAGGAGCACAAATGCCTTGCTATAATTCCCTGCATTCAGCCGTTTTTTAATCGGAAGGAATTCAAAACACGGAAAGAAATAGCTTCTCTTCTCCCCCCCCCCCCCCCCGCCACCCCTTCTCCCACCCCCAATGCTCCTTCCCGCAAGTCAAAGGGAGCCTCAGCTCAGGTGCTTCCTCCAGCCCGAGATCCGTCCAGCAAGTCAAGTTACAAGTCCTCTCTGCTGCTCTTGCCCTGCCGCTTTGCGCCAGCAAACCGTACGGCGTTTTGGAGATGGAATCGAGCCTTTCAGTCAAATTGACTGACTTCCGAGAAATTCTTGCTTTCCTCCAGTGAATCTGGGAGACTTGTGTCAGTCACGGGCAGTTTTTAATCTTGGCAGCTGGCTCCTTTCAAATTCAAGCTGTCCTCCTTCTCAGCTCCGGCAGTTGAATTAAGAAAGCGACCCCGAGAGAACGAGCTGGGTTTCAAACCGATTCCCATCTGGCCTGGGCGCGGGAGGTTAAAAACAGGAAGGAGGCCTTCCACGCGTGTGCTGAAATTCTCTCTTCCGCCCCCCCCCCCCCCCCGCTTCCCGGTTAACACCCACGCAGACACGCGCACATCGCCTGTCAAATCCTCCTCCGGACGTGAAGGCTGCCCAGGCTGCTGTAATCCGAGCCGAACCTTTTCAGGCCTTCTCCAAGCTCTTTGATCTTGTCCTAGGTAGACAACGCCGGATGTCAAAAAGGGGAAGAATCAGGATCTCCTGTGGGGCCAAGGACGCAACTTTCTGCGCTTCTCGTTTGTTTCGCCGTTTTCACACGAACGACGCAGCGGTTTAGTGAGTGTATAAAAACAGAGGTCTCCAAACTTGGCAACTTTAAAACTTGTGGACTTCAACTCCTAGAATTCTCCAGCAGAGCTGGCTGGAGAATTCTGGGAGTTGAAGTCCAACAAGTCTTAAAGTTGCCAAATTTGGAGACCCCTGAGGTAAAAAGAAAAGCTCGACTGTTCCTTCCCCTGCCTGTTCCCGCTCCGTCGCTTTGTTTATTTATGTATTTGTTTATTTATGCATTTATTATGTATTTGTTTATTAAATTAAGCTGAGAAATCATCCAGCCTGCCTGCCTGCCGCGTTTTGTTTCCAGCTATTTAAATTCATTCCCTTCAAACCGCCTCGTCGGCGTATTTAAACCCGTATCCAAAATAGCAGCCGACCCACTCCTGAGCGCGCAAGCGAAGGAAGTCCTTGAAGCAAAACGGACGGGCGGGGACGACAACCTCCGAGGAAGCCGCGAAGACTTGCTTTCTACAATTCGGCCGACCTGGCGACATCCCGGTCGACGCTTCTTCAGTTTGGGGAGGATGGTGGGGGGAGAAGGTTGCCTTGGGGTTTCTTTCCCATCCCCTGAACTCAATGGGCCTGAGGCTGGTACGAAACACTTTCCAGAGAAACAGCAAAGGTTTCTTTTGGTCGAAAGAAAAAATCCCACTGAGTCTTATTCCTGGGCAAACCTGTGCTCGGATTGAGGGTCGAGATTCCAACCTATATCCTGAGAAGAAACCAACGTCTGCTGAGTGAATAGAAATAAACTGCTAAGAAAACTTGCCCTTCAACCTCACCAACACATCCCCCAAGGCTCCTCTTGCGCCATTTAAAGCTAACTAAACATTCTGAGGACGCGAAAACGAGTTTCTGGATTGCTTGAAAATGCCGCGGGAGCTGGGAATTAATCAAGTTATCTGTTTTAATCGGTTACAAAGTCAAACTAAGTTTATTTTAAAATGTTGAAAGGCCCAGAAGCATAAAGGCTTATTTTAACACTGTCACCTGTCCTCTTTTATTTTTTTGAGCGGCATTTTAAGTCAAGTCATTTTGATTTTTTTTACTCTTGTCTTTTTTTTTTAATTTTACTTTCTTTTTTTATTGAAAGATTATTGAAACCCACTGCAAGATACGTGGAGTGAGATGAAACGTGATACTGTACGCTAAGATTAGTCTGCTGTCTTAATTTTTGAATATTTTATAATTTCAAATATTGAATAGACTTATTACATACATTTATATGTGAGGACAATATGGGGACTTAGATATGAGGACAATTACTGTCTTAAAAATCCCTTTGGGCTTTCAAAGCATCCAAAAATCTTGAATTTCTTTTGGAGAGACTACACTGAGTTTTTAGGAAATTTATTTTTAAAATTAGGACAGCAGCTCAGTTTATTGAGGGTAGGTTATAAAAAGCTACGTGTGCCCCTTTTTAAACAAATTATATTAGAAGTCCCTTATTTCAAGACTCTCACCAAAGTTCAGATACTGAATAATGTAGACTTGACATAAGCTTTTAAAGACTATAGCTCCTTTTTCCTCTTTTTCAACCATATCCAGATTCTTCTTACCAAGAAGCTGTTGGGCACCTTGAGAACTTTGCTATTGCATCAAACTGGATATGATTGTGTCAGACTCCAACTTGCTTCAAATAACTAGTATGAGTCAGGGGACAGTTGTGACAGTTGTGACTATTCTAAGTGACCAAGCTTGCTAGAAAAATCAGACTTTGAAATGGTGGCCATAAATACCTAAAGACAGAAAGGAGCACTATTTGCATAGATATCCCGCCTGGGGAATTTAAGATCTGCACAAATCCATCTTGAAGAATAAATTTCCTAACCCATAGCTATTATAAAGAACATATGGGGTGTTTTAGGATAGGTTGATTTTAAATCCATAGAGAGCTGCCTGCTGTCCTTCCTTCTGGTTTTAATTCAGTGATATCACTGTGTTTAGCAATTTCTCTAACGTATATCTAAGTATAGTGGATGGCATTAGGCCTATATGTAAGATCGCCGAGTTAAGCTTCATTGCTATCTAGCTGAAAGAAGATGGGAGTGGGAGTCTTTTTTTTCCCCTCTTGCAAATAGCATACTTTGGTATAAATGTCACTTAAAATCATTAACATGAGTGCTCAATTGTTGGGAGTTTATTCAGTGGCAGTAGTCCTTGTAAAATTATGTTCTTTACTGAGACAAAATATGAGAAATGTCCAGTTCTCATAAAATTATGCTCTTGACTCAGACAAACCATGAAAAATGTGTAATAATACAATGGAAATAATTCTGCTTCCAGAGATGATAAATCATTATTTCTAGAAAAGCCTAATGCAGGGTAGAAAAAAGGCCATTATAACCCTGATATAATTTAACCAGGTTAAAGTATGACTCATATTTGAGTTACAAGATAATATACACACATACATACACATAGAGAAGAGCGAGAGAGCACAAACCCATGTATACTATTTGGTGCATAGGATTCTGGATAATCAAATCAAATTTATTCTAACCAGCTCCTTTCTCCAATTATTCAAATTGGGCAAACATAGTTATAATTCACATATAAATAGTCCTTGAAAGATATAAATAAATGCTTTTTAGAACATACACACTTCACAATAGAAATTTTGGACTCAATTGTGGTCGTAAATAGAAGATTACATACAGACCAATACATACGCGCTAGTGATATCACATAAAAGAATTTGTGAGCTGAGCTTATGCAAGGACTACATCTATGCAATTTGATTAATTAGACATAAAGTATAATTAACTTAATTCTAACATTTCCTCTAACAAGATAGAAAATGTAACATACGTTGTAGTACAATTTACAATCATCAAGACCACACATCTGTGGCACACAACTGGATACAATTTGAAGGGTATCTAAAATATGAATATATCAACTCTAAAGTAGTTACATAAATTTTCTGTATGCAGTTAAAAATACCACAACAAATATAAGAGAACAAGATTGGCACATCCTTCAAATGTTATAGATGTACTTGTGGGGAAATCTAAAACAATTGGATGATTTAGAATTCTGAGTAACTACTGGAAGAGAAAGAGAAAAGAAACAAAACCTTTCCCTTTCTAGATAAGTCACAGAAAACTGGTTTATTTGTGGCCATTTTCCTCTGAAATAATAACTATGTTGGCATATAGTACATGCACCCTGCCTGGGTGCTAAATTGTACATACCACAGGTAGGGAACTAACTAAATCTAATCTAATTTGGATTAGATTTCCTGTGGCCAATGCATGCTTGATGGTTGTATGAATCATTCCTAATTGTGCTGGGGCCAAAGGCTTCCTCTGTGTTGGATTGATCAAAGTTTTAAAATATCTGCTCTTTCCCACTGGTCTGCAGATAAGGAGTTTTCCTTTCTTCACTAGGGAGCTTCTTAAGTCAGAAGGCCCTTCCCAGGCTTAGAGTCTGTAGAACAGACAGAATGATTAATTTTTCTTGGGGCAGAGTTGCAATCCCTAGAGGCTGCATTGCTTAACTCTGTTTTATGGCAGTAAGGCATGCCCTTGATGCTCCTAGAGATAACTGGAAGCACTCTGAGAAAGGGAAGCAGACAAATGCCCCTTACCACTTTTTTTTAATGGAGACTTCAGGGCAAAAGATCAGTCAGAACACCAAGCATTTAAACCACATGAGAAGGAGGTAGGCAGATGAGGAAAACTGAATAAAGGTTTAATAATTATAAATGAATAAATCCAGCAGTTACTCTTCACAACTTGGCAGACTCATAAAGCTGAAGAAATTGGCTTGATTCCTATGGATTTTGAATTTCAGGATGACATGCCATTCATTGATTCCAGCACTAGCTCTGTGCTGGAGTCTCTCCACCTTGAAATTGCAGGTGTACAAGGACTGAAAAGGCCAACAGACATGCAACAAAGCTTTGCATTACATCTAATAAAGGCTAACTTATTTAGGATGGGACAAATTTGGAAGTTCTTCAAGTTCACCAGGGAATCAGAGATATGTGTGGATGGCTCCCCTATGCCTTCCCCCATTGATTTTGCTTGTAAAAAGCAAGGCAGGGAAGGTCATAAATGATAATCACATGATCCCAGAACACGATGACTGTCCTAGATACATGCTGGTTGCAAAGTAGCCAAATTTGGATCATATGACCATGGGGATGCTGTGATAGTCATGAGAGGAAGAGGAAGTCAGTTTTTGCAGTACCTGAACAAATGTCACTGAATGTCACTTTTACAGTCACTGAACAAATGATTCTAAATTGAGGACTCCCTGTATTCATTTATTTCATTGAATATGAAGAATACTAACTATCCAGGTTGTTGGCTGGAAGTGGCTTGCAGCAGAGGTGGTATTCAGCAGGTTCTGACCAGTTCTGGAGAACAGGTAGCGGAAATTTTGAGTTGTTCAGAAAACTGGCAAATACTACCTCTGACTGGACATTTTACAGTAACCTTCTCCTGCCACGCCCACCAAGCCATGCACACAGAACCGGTAGTAAAATTTTTTGAATCCTACCACTGGCTTGCAGAGATTTGTAACTATGTTGCAGGATAGATACCTTTTTAAAGGCTAGGTCACACTGGCCGACATATGCAAAACGTATGCAAAAAGGACACAGCGGACGAGCAAATTTTCAGGGGTGGCTCCATCCGTTGTCATCCGCTCCAAAAAGTGGCAAAAATTTGCATAAACAGAACGGAAAAGGAAAAGAACAAACGTGGGTAGTATGTAGCAGGGATGTTAAAGGGATGTTCATAGGAAGCCTGGAGGATGTATATAGGATGCAAACCGTTCACTGCTCATCCTTTCTATTTCCGTGCTACTAACGTTGTGTAGACGTTCCGTGTACCTTTTGTTTCCTCGCTCTTTCATTTTCAGCTGCAGCGGATGTGAGTTGCGAGGATGCCCAGAGGATGCAGAGAGGATACAGCGGACGTTTTAACGGATGATAAATGGACATAGAACGTTTGTTGCTCGTATGTCACGGATTTACATCGTACACAGCGGAAAGTTCATCCGCTCAAAGTTTTGTGCAGCTCAAAAGTTCTTGCGCGGATGAAATCTCAGTGGACGGATGCTCGACGGATAGAGTATATGAAACACGTATGCAGTGAGTACACAACAGATGCATAGCGTTTTCCAACGGATGGCAAGCTTTTTTTAATGTTTTACATCCTCTTTGCATCCGTTGGTGCAGTGTGACATGGGCTTAATCTTCTCTTCCTTGCAATGCTTCCATTTCTCAATTTCTGTATTGACTGAAAAAAAAAGTTCTTCCTCTTAGCTAGAACAACACATTGCAGGATAAAAGAGTTAATTTCTTTGTGCTCTAGGTCAGGTCCCTACATCTGGTATTTTTGAGAGGAGGGGGGTGAGCATGAAAAAGAGACTCTAGCTTCTCATTGGAACAAATTGAAAATTTTTTCCTCCTGCAAAAATGCACGCACAAGGGTTTGTTTGGAGCATAACGAGCTACTACTAATTTCAACATATTCAACTCCTTTAAGGCAGAATAAATAACAACAGAAACTCATCTTGTCTATTTCTTAGTCTAATAGCTAGACATTTAAGTCGCCTGCCTCAAATTTCCAAGGCTTTTTTGTTTTTCACTGAATCAAAATATATTAGGAGGTTTATGGATATGACTGCACAAATTCAGGCTGAATACATGAAGTAGTGAAGTAAGAACTGGCCTTTTAATTTAAAGTTATGTCTGTTCTTTTTAGAAAAGACAGCAAGATTAACATGAGAAGAGAGCATGAATCTGGAATAAAACACTATCCAAATGCCTTGAAGAATTATTAAAGACATTGCTTTGGCCTTATGCCCATGTATGAATGCATGTTTAAATAAGGATTATGTTTTCAATTCTTAATCCAATAAATGTACCCCACTATTTCCTTAGTTATATTTCTCCAGCACTTACATTTATACAGTAAATACCATTAATAGAATCAGGCGAAATCTGCTGATTTCTGTTTGTATGGAAATTGCAGTTCTAGTTATCTTTGTGAATATTTTTTTAACCGAACTAGTGTTTAAGGAGAAAAAAAAGATTTAAATTACAATTATCTGTGCAATAGACATTGTAAAAACAGAACAGTAAAATAATAAAATATAATCCAGTATGTATGCAACCATTATGCAACATATGAATATATTGTGGGAAATCATATTTCTTTTCTCCTGGAATTATTATCCTCGCTTCCTATTTGTCCTACAGTCTTCCTGGAATGGTTTCCAGAAAAGCCACAATAAGTGTCAGGTATCTGCCAATAGCTCCCAATTGAAGGAGTTGCCAACTAACATGGAAGAAGCTACTATCTTTGTAACTGTTCACCTCCTGATCATTAAATGAGACTGAGTTCTTTTTCAAATACATCTTAAATAATGATTGGGATTGAATTATACAATTAACAAGTTTCAAAGTGCACTTCCTTTTTTTGTTTTAACTTTTATGATAGACAATCCAAGTGCTGTTAATAATTCCAGTGCCTTTGCACTTAAATCATAATATTTAATGAACTATGTTTAAATTTCTTACTGAATAGCTGAGTGCAACTATACTATTCCATCTATAGACTCTAAACCCAGATTCTTGCCAATTTTTAACTGAGTGAAATGGTGCATCATAGGGCAACAATTTTTGAACCGAGGACTTTCAGAATGTGTGCAAAATCTGGGACACATGATTACCAAGGGAATAACTTTTCGAGATGTAGCTCTTCAGTGCTACTGGCTGCGACTGCAATCACTGTAACTTCATTTTCAACATTCTGTGACAGTTTCCCAGACAATCTTGCAATCTCTTATCCTATATCCAGCAGCTGCCACTTATCTGCCTGCTGGAAAGGAAAGAGAAGTGAGGGAAGAAAAAAACAAAGGGAAGAACAGAGAAAGAACCCCTGCATATCTTTCCCGGCACATGCTGCTTTCTCCCACACTTCCTGATTCATGCTACCCTCTGCAAGCTTTCCCTGACTCATGCATACCTCACACACCCTCAATATGCAACACAACCTCAGGCTGCTTCCATATCTCATAACTCTTGTGCACCCCTGCATTTCCCCCCTGCCTTTCCTAAGCCATGCAGCAACTCTTGGTTTCCCATCCCACCCTCATGCACCCTATCTGATCCATGATACATCCATACATCCTCCCTGACTTGTGTGGCAGCTGTCACAAAGCCCTCCATACTCCACATACCCTTCTTGCGCTATTCAGGCTGTACTCAACCCACATGGCATGTCTTATGCACATCCATGCACTCTTCCCAACCCATGCAGCGCCTTTTGCATATTGCCATGTACAATTCCTGACCCACACCCCAGTACATACCCCTATTTCCTTCCCCACTCATCAGCAGATACTTACTTGCCTGGTTCCCTTGGATCTGTAACTTCTTTCTGGCTACCCACTGACTTTTTCCTTACAAGCGCATAAGCAAATTAAATGGGGGAACCAGAAATAATTTGAGGGAGGGAGGATGGATTATTTAGAAATATAAAAGATGCCTTCTCAACCTGGTGTTTTGCTGCTGAAGATGCAATTGCTTCCGTAGACAGTTCCTTTGATCAGAACAAGTGGACATACATTAGTGACTTAATTCATGTTTTGGACTGATGATCAATGCTGAGTAATTTTTAAAATGTAATAAGGTAGTATTTTATATGTTTATTTCAACAAATTTAATATTTCTGCAAAAATAAGATTCTCGTGGTTCACAGCATTAAATTAATGATGCAGAAGATAAGAGCCAGTGGTTGAGATGAGCTTTGTATAACTTTTCAGATGAAAAATGAGTGATCTGGTTTTAGGCTAAAATATACATCTAAGTATGAGACCGTCACGGTCTGTTTGCATCATTCAGAATGTGATGTTCTGACCATATAAGTATTGTGATTGAGCCTCTATCAGCAACCCTTGACAAGTACCTGGCAACAGCTATTCAACTCTCTCTTTTCCTTTTTGAAAAAGCTGTCTGGAGCGACAGAATGGCGTCCGGGTTTCCCAGGTTATTGGGCTGACATACTGCAGTGGCAATGGAGGGCAGGAGTTTGACAAAAATCTCATTAATCATTTTAAATTAACCCCAACATTCTTCACTCAGTGGGCCAAAGGGAGACTAACTTTTATAAATGAAAATTCTTTTGCAAAAAGATTCAGTGTGAGTCTTGTGGCTTTCCAAATAAACAGATCTGAAAAGCACATATAGAAAGGAAATAATTATTTCTAACAGTACCAGTTAAAATTCTCTCCCAAATTTTATTTAATTATGTTGTGTCCTTAATATATTCCACCAAAGTGGTCAGGAAGGGGAAAAAACAAAAAAGTAACATAGGAAAACATTAACTACACTGTCTTTATATTACTCATGTTTACTTAATCTAAGCTAATTGAGCAGGATTGTCATTCTGCTGCAAATCTTCAAATTTAAATTATTCTGATTCCCAGAAAAAAAATTCATAGTTGTAAGAACATATTATATGTATTCTTATCTCATGAATTTTGAATATATCATGGGCCAAGGGAACATTGCTGCTTCCAAGATAGTATTTTTTAGGATAAAAACAACAGAATGTTTAATAAAGCTTACCTGCTGTTTTTATATTTTCCTTCCTTTTGTATGCTATCTAGTGGAGTTGGGTAGCTAATAAATTTTAATCAATCAGGACTGCCAGATGCAGTAAGAACAGAGAATTAAGGAATCCACAATGACAGAACATTCACATAGACATCACCATATCCAGGCACTAGCAGTATGCTCATTCTAAGGCCTTGGCTGAACCATGTGCCACAGCTTCAGAAAAGAGTTCCATTTGAAATCTATTTGGGCCCGTTACATGGTGCGGCCTGAAGGAACAGGCTCCACCTCCCTGCAGTCAGTCATACAGAACTACAGAGCTAAGAAAAAATGCTCTGTCCATGGGAAGGAACTGTTAACTTCCTCCAAACCAGATCATAATGCCATCACTCCAAAATAAAAATTAAATCTAATGAGCAAACTGTTATGAGTGGGGCCTTTGGACCAGGCCTTTGTTGCCATAGTGGCCATGGACACCCAAGCCACCACTAATTTTGAGTCCAAAGGCAGATTGAAGAACATTAAATCTGTGGAACTCCACTGCCGACTTGGCTACAGAGTTCAGGAGCTTGGGTAGTGCTACTACACTTCAGGGAGGAAGGCAGGTCAGCAGCAAATCCAGCTGATCCTCCAGTCCAACTTTACATTGTCTCATATCTGCATCAGAGTCTCAAAAGACACCAAGACTCCTGGATGACAATAGCAACTTCCCCACCTCCATTTTGAAGTTGCAGCTGAAACATCAGAGGGTACAGGACTGAAGAGAATCCCTCACTCTGCGCCCAATCAGGTATGGTGATGCAAGTCAGGTTGGTTTTTTCATCCACCACCAAAGCACATTCCACCCTATTTCTACTACCCAGCCACCTTGCTCTTACCAGGGCCACATCACATCTACAAAGCTGATGGATAAATGGGCTGAAATGAATGTGGTTCTTTCCAGTTGTTATAATGTCCATTTAAATATAATGGTTCATTATAAATTGTACAGGGATACAGGCAAATTTCATGTTCATGTGTTGAGAATCTGGCTCATTCAAATCTTCAGAATGGCCAATCCATGTTCTACAGTTTCAGGGAGAAAAAATAACCCCAAGCAGTTGATACTTTAACACTTATGCATAACTTAGCTACTGTGAGCCTTTCAAAAGATGTCTACTTTCTATCTGCACATTTAAAATATAATCTTTATTTTCATACTGAAACCCATCCATTTAAAGAAGCAATTCTAAGCATGTTTACCCAGAAAGAAAGGTTAGGAAAAATTAACTTCTGAGTAAATATTTATAAAATTAGGTGGTAGTTGATTATTTACAAGTACTAATGATACAGCCTTTCTTAATGATATTTAGAAAGAAGTATAAAAACAAAAAAACTGATAACTGACTCTAAATTTTATTCAGTGAAATATTTATTTAAAGTAACAATAATATGTAAGAAATGAGTTATAATTCACTAATCTGCATTTTAACCTTCATTTGCATTTCACAAGAAAGTTAACCAAATAAACCCCAAATTCCCCAACCAATATTTGCAATGCAATTTTGATTTTTTTTCAAAATATAATTATGTCAGCTGAAGAGTAATACCAATTTCAGATTTATCAACAAATATGCAGAATTCAAAATGGAAAACAAAATATAGACATTCTAGTAATTGGAAAAATAATTGTGATAATTAAGTAGCTTTATCAAGTACTGTTGAAGTCATTATTACAACGCATTTCAAATCCATCATTTAAAGCACAAGTTCTTTACCACTTTCAAGTCAACATATTAGCTATCAGATTTTCTTAAGTATTTCTTAAACTTTGAGAAATGTCCTTGTCAACCTTCTTCAAAACAGTTACTGATAATTAAATTCAATTTGCTTTGAAAAATATATATAGATTTGGACTTAGGAACTATGGCTGGAATCCAGTTGTGCACTTCAACTTTGATTCACGGTTTTAGAAAATTTTACTTAGTCCCCTATGAGAGGAGATGCAGAAGAGACAGAGAAATCCTGGTGCCCAACACCAGATTCTACCACTAGCTTTACTTTGTTTCATTTTGAACATTGGCTATATTATACACTTCTTTACATCTGGATTGCAAGATTTTTTTGGCAGATAGTTGAAGCCAATGCAGATAGTCTATAGTCCACAATTAACTTTACTCCTATCAGCTTTTAAATTATACTCCTCTCACTCAAATAAAAGGTGTCTTAATCCAATCATATACCAATTCAGCAATTTAAACAAGGACAATATGTTATTTATATAGAAAAAATATCAGAAGGCATTCCATGGTCTTATAAATTACCATTTCTGTGGGTCTACAGAAACAGACCCAAATATACCTGATAGTGAAACAATGTTGGGGTCAGTGCTACATTTCCCCCACTATTCATTCAAAAGGCTCTGCTTTAGCCATGTCTGCTCATGCCACTTCTTGTGTTGCAAGTGCTGAATTAGAGCATAGCCAAGTTTCACTGCCTGTTAGACAAAAAAATATAGGATTGGCAGGAGAAAATTCTAGTGGGGAAAAAAAAAGGAAAATTATACCTACAGTGCACATTGGGGATATCATGGGAGAGGAAGAACAGGCTGAAAGAGGTGGGAAGGCTTGTGCAGAAAGATCCTTTGTATCCCAGTCTCTTAATCTAATTCACAAAGAATGTTTTCTGCTCTAGATATGACAAAATGAGTATGATTAATGCAAGCAAATGAATCTTGCAAAACCTTGATTGTTAGAAAGCATACCTATACATTAACAATAATAAAAGCATCCAACCTTGATTTTTAAATATTTTAGGCACTAGATATTGAGGCACAAGGATAGACTGATACCCTGTCTTCCCGTTTGGTGGTTATGAATCAGGGTGGGGAACCTGTAACTCTCAAAGTGCTGCTGTACTATAATGCCTGATAGCCCCACTCGACCAATGGGGAAGATTGTGGGAATCATAGTTCAACAACATAAAAGAACCATAGGTGTCCAAACCCATAGAATATTATAGTTTATAACTGGTTATGCATCTGTGAAGTAAACTTTTAAAGAGCATGCACCGTCTCACTATGTGAAGAAATAAATTATCCAATATATCTTCTAGTAGGAAGAAAAGAGGAAAAAACAATTTTATTTAAAATATTTTACAATAAAATAATTATGGTTATAAATCTCTTTAGTCAAATACAGTATGTACATATTACATTTTTTTTAAAAAATGAACTGGTTAAAGTGTTCAAGCAAACCAACTGCACAAGTCCACCATTTTGTCAGTTTAAAACTATAATGTCAGTTTAACATTCAGAAATGGTAATATGTCAGACTAATTGCAAAGTTCTGTGCAAACTGTAAGCAAAGTTTAAAAAAAATTTGCAAAAAATTCTTCAGCTTCCATAGTAAATTGCTAAAAAAGTTGCTTGTGTACATTTGATTGCAGAAAGAGGTTAGAACAACCAGCACTAATTTAACCCTCATACAGTATCTACAACAGATAAAATTCCTTCAGTTGCTGACTTCTTCTAACAACAGATTGTAAGTCTTAACAAACTGTGCTTTTTAGGCAGCCACATGGCCTATAAGGTAGATATTGTCATACAGGTGACCAACAAAATCTTCACTAATGTTCTGAGCAGCACGACGCGTGTTTCGGATAAATTCTCTCTTTGACATTTTATTCTTCACATGAGGGCTAGTAAGATCAATGGAAAGCAGGATCAAAGAGTAACATAATACATAAACAGCATCTAAGCATAAAAAAGAATGAGAAAATATTTTGTGAAGCCTGCTTACAATTTAAGAAACCTGCACAATATTTTACATTAAAAGGATTTAAATTCTTTAGGACAGGGATCCCTAACCACCAGGCCCCGGACTGGTACCGGTCCGTGGATCATTTTGTACCGGACCGCAAAGAATGAATAATCATGATTAAAATATACATAAAAATATGTTTTTAGTAAAGAAATAGTCAAGAAGCTCTTTACTATTGGGGAAGAATTGATTTTGCCGGTCCTTGAAAAAGTGTTTCTGCATGAAACTGGTCCCTGGTACAAAAAAGGTTGAGGCCACTGCTTTAGGAGAAGACTCTAGGAATCCATGTTCTTTATTTGTAAAATAAAATAAAATAAAAAAAGAACTGCATTTCTAAATAAGGTTAAAATGTATTTAAATTTTAGCCATATTTTCTTGGGAAAGTCACATATAGGGATAATATACTATCATTCTAGTATATTATGTCAAAAGTCTGTCTTCCTTCCCTTTTTTATAGCAATATGGACACTGAATCATTTTTCTTTGATTTTTAATAAGTATCTATAAGACACGTGTCAATTAATAATTCTTTCAAATTTTACAACAAGAATGTACAACATAGAAGCCAAAGGCTTTTGCTCAACTCAGTGCTGTTATGTACACTGAGAGCTTATGCACCAGAAACAAATTTCTTGTGTGTCTTGGCCAATAAAGAACTCAATTCCACTCTATTAGATTTAAACACGAATATCACATATGTTAAACTTTTACATTTTACAATATAACATGGCATGTCAACCCATCAGGTAAAATAGATACATGCTGCTCCTCCTTACCTGGGCTAAGGCCAAGCTCTCTCATCAGGTCAGGGTTACAAGCACAAAATCGGTGTGAAAACTTTGTAATGAGAGTTTCAAGATATTCACCACGTTCCTCGGGGGCATGAATGTGTTTGAAAAATTCTCTCAGTGCATTTGGCAAGAACTGATTTCTGAAGTTGTGTAGTGTCACAAGATCATCTAAAACATCTCGCCTAATTTAAAGGAGAAAAATACTTTAAACTGCTTATATTTTAGATACCTTGTAAAATATTCTTTTTTTTTCTGGCTGTGCTTTTCAAAGTATTTGCTTTCACTGTTATACATGAAAGAAACTATTAAACTAGACAAATTGTATGTAATCAGTCATTAATTTAATACAATGTGAACATATGAATAGCAGAACAGTATTATAATCCTTGTCTAACTTATAGTTAACAATAAAAACAATAGTTGAAAAGATGCTAAGGAATACTCTGATACAGAAAGATAGATAGATAGATAGATAGATAGATAGATAGATAGATAGATAGATAGATAGATAGA
>BLBF01000039.1:13586869-13600469 GCA_015471245.1 Laticauda colubrina | reverse complement strand
AGATAGATAGATAGATAGATAGATAGATAGATAGATAGATAGATAGACTGATAGATAGATAGATGAGAGAGGGAGGGAAGGGGAGAGAGAGAGAATATGATTTCAGATACAGATAGGCATAATCAGGTGTCTCCCATTTCACTTCCTTTGGGGATTCAACATAGTAGATTTATCCACAATGCAGAGAGTATAATTCTTGATTAATGCAAGAAAAGGTGCTGATGAAGTAATACAAAAATAATTAACTCATTATTTCATAACGTTTTAACAAGAAATCCCCATATATACAAGGGAATGTGATGTTTCTCATTTTATAATCAAGTTACCTTTCATCAAGATATATTCTCAGTTTCTTCCAATTTAAAGTTCTTGTACAGAAGATAAACTTAGCTATTTCCTTTGGTGAATCATCCAATATTCCCTTGGACATAAAGTAGTTAACTCCCTGGGAGAGAGATTTTATATGGAACATTAGATTTTTAAATACCCAGAGTATTTCATATGGAACAAATCTTAACAATTACAGAGTAATTCTATCTTATGAGATAGATTTCAACATGTTGAATCTAATTGACATGTAAATAAAACATGTGTTAGTATAATTATAGTTAAGATTTATATTTGTTAAAGCAGCAGGGGAACAGAATCTTTCCACAAATAATTCTATTCTTTTAAATTGTGACACAAGGCTGCATATTTATGGTGCCTATGGATCCATATATAATTTCCTAATTTGGCCTTCTGGAAAAGAAATTGCCAAAATATGTACCTTTTCAATGTAATTTATGATAGTCATTTTAATGTTTTGTTGTGTAAAGTCATTCTCTAATAAATGGATGATTTTGCATGTATATGTTCAAATTCTGTTATAAATACATGTACATGTCTTGAAACTACAAAATCTATTCTCAGTGTAAAACCTACGTGCATAGAAATCACACATTAAAAAGTGTCACACAATGTTATTTGTCCAGTTCTTTTATCATTTCCTTATTATAGAAATATTTACTTTCTATAAACTTTCATGTTTATTTCATTGAACAAAAAAAACTTTAAATTTTCACGAACCTCATAATTCCATTAAAAAGGTATGGCTATGTAATTTTTCAGATAATTTTTTTTTTAAATATTTATGTTTTTAAATATAACTACCACACAAATTTTCATATTTTTTCTATTGTTGTTTTCAATTTTTGTAACTGTTGCATTACTGTATTGTATATTTCTGTATGATTCCTGCCCCTGACCTAGAGTAAGGGATTCACATTTCAAACGTTTTACAACTTATTGGCTATGTTCCATATGGAAATTATGACTCGTGTGTGAATGTCTGTGTGTGTGTGTATAATTCAACCATATTTATTCTTTATGTCATACAATACAAATCAAATTCTTCAAGCATTATTTTGAAGTTTTGTTTCACTCTCTTTTGATTTTTAGGTACTCTTTTTCTTTTTCTATCAACATAATCACCCAGAAATTCTCAGACTTTCATTTCATGCACTGCAGGTCTTTCAATAATGATCTGTCACAAAATAACATTAATTCAAAGTCTCTTTATGCACATAACCCCACTAAATTTCAGTTATATTTGTTTGGATTTTAATCAAATTTATTTAAAAAGTTATATGTCATATTTATTCTTCAAGAGACATATTTTCCTTAGGTTATCACTTCTGGGATAATTTTGGTTTTGTAAAACAGTTGAAAAATAAACAAGAGCATCATAACTATAGCTAATAGTATCAATGATATGTGAATTCTACTTACCTCTTCAGGATTGGCATTAAAAGTGAGGCTGCCTTCATCTAGTTGCATATACAGTTTTCTAAAAGAAAACCCAAGAGGTGGATTCTTATTGTATATGGAACAGTGACCCCAAGTGGATTTGCACAGTCTACAACGTAAAAAAAGTCTGTTAGCTATAAAAATGTAACGTAAGATTTTAGGATTGGATCCATTTCCTGAATATTACCATCAAGTAATTGCCCTACAAAATATTCTAAAATGCAGTGTGGAAAATTCTCAAACAATGTAAACAATAGACTTTATTAATCGTACTTTTCTAAGATAGTAATTTGAGGAATGCGTTTTATGTGTTTTCTTTTCCCTGACAAGCAATGGTATTATATATAATGACTCCTCCACGAGTCAAAAGAGTTGATTGTGTGACACACACACACACAGGAAGGAATGCTACTGCACACAAATATTAAGATTTAAACAAACCAAGTAATTTCAATACCTTCTATTTGTACAAGTATAAAACTATGATGTTTTATTTCAAATATCTTTTTCAGATTTCAGATTTGCAATTTTAGAAAAAGACCAGCAGGTCAATATGCAAGAATTAAAAGATGCATGCAAAATAAAATGTCTGAATGAACAAGGAAGTTGTAACAGTTTGATTATATATGCAAATCTCATCTCATTACTAAGATATTGCATAAGGTTTTTTTAATTGTCAGGGTCTTCAAGCATTCATTAAATTACAAAGAAAAGGGACTAGAGTTTAAACTGTGTGGAATGGATGGATGGACAGACATACAGAAACACAGATGGGGCAATAGAAAAAGCAACCACTGTAATCTTTAGGCTTGTCTGGCATAAGTATTATAAAGTAGCTAGGTTGTGTCTGGCATAAGTATTATAAAGTAGCTAGGTTGTGTCTAAGAGTCTTCTGCCAAGTCAAGTAAGGCTTAATATGGGTTAAATGCCCAGAGTTGTGATTTAATGCAGAACCCTGACCACATAGCTCAAAGTGGAAACAGAAGCAGAAATAAAACCACAAGCTTTTTCATAGTTAGTATAATATGTAGAGCTCTAGTGAGTGCAAATTTTGGCACTTGTATCTGGAAAGGGGGGGAACAAAGTGGTACCTGGGTACTCAACTGTTTTAAAACTCATCAGATTTGGTGATCAACGCATTTTGACCGAAAATTTTATCTAGGAACTAATCATTTCTTTAGTATTCTAGAACCTGTCTGTGTTGGCTGCCTTATGACTCACTACATCATTCCTTTTGGGAAAAAATTCTTTGCCTCTCACAGAAAGCCACTGTCAACAGTTGTCGGGAGAGACACATTCTCAGTTAGGCTTTTTAAGTACTATTAAGATAATCGATTAGAGGGTCAGCCACAGCGAAAAAGTACTAATTATCTAAACTTGAGACTTATCTATTTTCAATTTTAATTAATTTAATCTCATTTAGATTTTTAGGTCATGCAGATAAAATGTAAAGCACCAAGGCACAAACAGCTTCATCGGATTCTGATGCAATAGAAATACAGATGCAGAACACTTCAATTGGATTTCTTATAATACGGTATTTGCCCCTTCTATACAGAAGCTTTATGCAGATATCAAAAAGTATTGGGGATAAGATGCTACTGTAGGAAAAGATGGAATACAAATGTTGGGAAACCCTCCCTCATATAATGCTTCTGTAGTAGAGATATCTTTATGTCCCATCACCATCATCTTTTATATTATGTTTCACTATTTTATTAAGTGTCATTGTCAGAAAAGGTGTATGTGTATGTATATTACAAACACACAAAATTTATATTTATATTTTTATATACGTGTGTGTGTATATATATATAAAAAAATGAAATGTGACTATCACATAATATACGTATATATAGCAATACGTAATTATTATATATCTCTTATATCACCATCTTATAAATAGCAATATAGCTATCACATTTTGCTGCTTTTCTAAAAACAAAACAGAGCAGTTTAGACATATCTCAGAATATATAAAACATGAACGAGATAAGGAAAAAATTAAGAGGATGTTATTATTCCTGTCTTAATAGAGCAAGAGATTTCCCTAATCAGAATAAAAGTTGAAATTCAGATTAGTTATAATGCTGTTGTAATCTTCCAAAATTGTTCTAAACTTTGGGTAGTGAACAAGAGATGCAGTATTGGCTGAAAAAGTCTAGCAAATATGCAATAACTCTAAATTCACACCCAGAAGTCTGAACATGAAGATAAGCATTGGGATAGTCTGTGCTGGATAAAAAGACAAATGAATGGTGCTGTCTAGTGCTTGTATTTATATAATAACTGCATTAATATTTCTAATTACCTAAGTAAGTAAATCTAAAAATCAGTTCACCTTAATCTGACTTGTAAAAATAATAAACCTACCAGGTATTAGAAAGTAGCTTATATTTCCGGAAATGAATCGTACAGAGAAAGAATGTGATCCCGTGTGTTTCTGAGTAAGTGTTACATAGGAGGCAAATACAGGGTTATAAATAAAAGAACCATTTACTCTAGCCATAGATATGGAATATAATGCTATAGGGTATAAGCATAACATACATTTACCTCGTAATAACAATCAATGAGTATCGCATATAGTGGATATATGCAGGAATGTGATATTGGTGACTATGAATGATTTTGATTTATTTTATTAGGCAATGAATTCTATATATTTACTGTTTTTAATAACTAAGAGCATCTTGGCACTAACCCAACTGAACTAAGAGGTGCTTTACAAGATACCTATTTTTATCTGCATCTGTGCTTTTCATTCAAACATGAATTTTTACAGGCTGACAGATTGTCCAAAGTTGTTATTTTTATAGTTTTTAAAAATTATTATAACATCTTTCATTCCCACAAATTCTGATTAGGGGAAACTAAATTTAACATAAATTTAAATTAAGATGTTTGCCTAGAAATAAATAGGCTGAAAAATAACTTCTATCCCAGAGTAGTAACTATACTGAATACTATTGCATAGTGCAATATTAATGCAGTATCAGGGGTTTTCAATTCAATTGAATAGAATGCGAAGAATGTGTGTTTGTGGTTATTGTTATAGTTATAATGTACACTGAAGATAGCATTTAATTTTGTTGTACAAGATGCAATGACAATAAAGTAAACTACTACTTTAGAAACCAAGAGAATGTAAGATCTAGTCTAGTCAGCCGGGGTGGGATCCTAAAGGGTTAACTACTGTTTCGGTGATTTACGAGGTTTGGTGATTTACAGTGTGCTTCCCTGAAAGCTGAGCACACACCTGTAAATCATCATCAGCCTGGTGCCTGGACAGATGAGCAATGCTGCGTGCCAAGAAGCAGCCTTTGAAAAAGTACTTTTTTCCTGCTTTTTAAACTGAAGCTGTGCCTCGCATGGCAGCTGAAATTGAAAACGCAGGAAATAAAGGTCAGGTAAGAGCCCAGGTAAGAGCAGGCGGGTGGGTGAAAATATCAGCAGACATAGAACTGGTTCTATGTCTGCTGTTCTTCAGAGCTACTGGTTCTGTAGAGATCGACAGAACCGGTAGAAACCCACCCGTTCTCAGCCCAACACACCTCACAGGGTTCTTGTTGAGAGGAAGGATTATTAAATATGTTTGCTACACTAAGTTATTTATAAAAACAATAAAAGTGAGATAAAATAAATAAATGCAAAATACACTATATACCTATACTATATATTCAATAGAATAAAAGTGTATTACAAGTTGATATGCCCCAGCATTAACTTTTATATACTTTTGTTGCTGTCTAGCCCCATCTAGTGGCCGGAGGAACAAATATGCCCACATACCATCTTTATATACTGTTGTTGTGTTCTAGACTCATCTCGCGGCCAAAGAGACAAATAGCAAGTATATTGTTTGAAGCTGACTCCATCCCATTACCCTGCACTCTCAAAACTAGTGCCCACTAGGAAGCCTGACTCCATTTCCTTTAGCATTTGGAGAAGGCAGAAGCATAAAGAAGAATCTATCTTAATCTGTGGCACATAGTAACCCAAGGACATCCGATACACTGATGAGATTAGATTGCTTGTATTTATTAATTGTTAAGTTTAGCACTAACCCAATACTATCTTGTATTTGGTTCTTATTGTATGTATTCCTATTTTCCCTAGTTTCACCATATCCTGTTCTTTCAATAAAGCATTCAGATCGACCACACTGTCTGTTTCATTGGAGGATAGATGGGTTTACTTGCATGTCGAGCTGCACACAGACTAACGTGTAGTGAGGACAGAAGATAAATAGTTTCTGCATCATGGTGTATAGATTTAAAAAATGCTTTTTAAAACATCTTACACTGAGTGATTCAAAGAAACCTATTTGATTGTCAAATTGAAAAATAAAAAATTAGAGAAATTACTGTTTCTTCCTATTAATGTTAAACAAAAACATAAAACTCTTATTAATTCCAAAGCTCATTGATTTATATAATCAATCAGTATCAACTGGAATTAGAATTTTCTTCAATTTTTTTTTCCTGAAATGCTGATTTGCACATTTTTACTACTTAAAGTAAGATTATTCCCTATGTTTTATTGAGTAATTGAATGGTACTTGTTAATATTATGCTGAATTCTTTTGAAAAAAGACACAATTGGATACTGATTAAAGCATTAAGGCCTTGAACAAACATATTGCTGTTATTCACAAACTACTATGTACATTATTTTAAACAAAACTTTTAGTAGTGGAAACAATTTTTTTTAATAGTGGAAAAGATCTGGAAGAAATTGAAAGCACCTACATTATAAGATGATTTGCTTTATGATGCAAGTTCATATTTTTATTAATGGCAACTGAATCCCATCATTTTTAGACTTTTTCATTATCTTTTGAAATTTTCAAAACCAAAATATTGGCATAATTAATGAACTATAGTCATGTGAAAACGAAATTACATCCTCTTTGAGTTCTATGGTTTTATATATCAGGATCTAGTAAAAATAATCTGGTCCTTAGTAGTTCTTAAATGTAGATAAATACAACCTTAGGTGAGCAATAACCAGGGAGGATTTGATTTAAATCAATTCAATTCAATTTAAATCATAATTTTTAAAGAGTAAAGGTCATCTCTGCTTTGTGAGAATGCATCAATGCAATGCATATTACTTGCAAAGCTTGGATTCAATGAATGAGTTTACAAAAAATGTAAATATTGCAGAATACAGTATATAGCCTCATGCTACATAAATAAGCTCCATTTAATGTTGAATAAACTAAATTATTAATATATCTTAAATAGAAAACTATTTTTAGATAGACTTTTACTCCAAAAGCATTTTATTAAAATACATTTGATAAAAAAATTTTTAAAAATTAAAAAAAATCCAACTTTTTTTAATCATCCAATTTTTATCTACCCTGGCAAACAACACAAGACGTATTATACCAGTCATCAGTTATCATTACATCATGAAACTCAAAGAGGGTAACCTTTCTTTTTCACATGATTGTTCATAATAATTTTTCACCTGATTTTTTAAAGCACACACAATAAAATTTGATTTTAATTGCCTTTTCTGCCTTGTTACCTTACCCCTGCCATAGAAGTTCATCATTAGCAAGATCCTGCCACACACATGAAGCCAGACAGAGATCTGTTGCATTCAGGTATGACAAAATGGTAAAACTAAGTTCAGGAGGTAACATTTCTAGGTTGATGAATCCTTCTTGTTCTTTTGACTTCCGAGTTTTCAACAGGTGGTAAATGTCAATTCCTCCTTGGGCATGTTTTCGGTGATTAGTATTTGAAACATTATTAACAGTAATCCTTCTACCATTCTCCCTGGAAAGACAGCTTTGTCCTGCGTATTCCTGTTGTAACTGCTGGTTTCTTGCCACTCTCCACAACCCTTGACCCATCTGCAAGCCTGAAGGTTGTAAACAAAAGGGAAAAAACATACAAATTACTTCATTAAAAAGAACAATAGGATTTGCTAATCATAACTGTAAAAAAGTTTGTAGATATACATTTAATTATACTGAATTCTATTGAACATATATTAATGCACAGGATTTGATGATTCTATGCAAAGTATTATAAAGCTAGAAAAATGTGAGGTTAACAAAATTAATATTTTATCTATAGCTATGATCAACTGCAAATATTAAAGATAAAGAAAAAACAAAACATTTCATAATATTAATTAAATGTAAACTAGTGTTTTAAAAATATGGTTCACTATTTTCTAAACAACTTGAAGTGATTCATATGACATCATCAAAATCTACTAGAAGTGCATTTTGGATTCAATCAATTTCCTCAGTAAAACAATTCTTCTATCCATGAACTAGGAGGAAATGTTGCTGGGTTTCTCTTTCCAGTACAGATACAGCTATAAAAATAATTCAGAGAAATATTTGGGATATAGATTCATAAAGAATGTGAGATTCTAAGTGAAAAGATCCCATGAAACTAAACAGTGTCTATGGGAATCTGGATGAAGCAAAACAAAACTAGATAAATTTCTATCAAGATGAAATCATTAGTAAATGGGGACTTCAATAATAGCAGTCCTACCAGTTACTCACTGCAAAGGTGATAATCTATGATTTCTGGAACTTATTTATTGGCTCTTGTTGTTTTTCCTTGGCTTTAACCAACATGTCAGTTCATGATCCACCCAGACATGGATGCCCTGATGTTTGTAACCCATACCCTACTCTCCACCCAAATGGGTTACTGTAATAAGCTCTATGTGGGGCTTTTGTTTTAACCTATTTAGAAATTAAGAGTAACAAGACTTTTAGAAGATTAATCTTACCTGGATATTACAGCTATGATAAAATAATTGTATTGGCTACCAGTAGGTTTCTGAGCCCAATTCAACATATTGGTCATTCATTACTATTAAAGACCTACCTAGCACAGCACTAGGATATATCAGGCAAAACCATGCCAGACTCAATTGTTTGAACATCTACAGGAGAAGCACCCCCCTAAGAAGAACAGGTGGATCTCAGCACAAGGTTTCAAACATCTTAAAGTAGTTTTATTCCAATGAGCCTTCATCTCTAATGAAAGTTGTGGACACTTATCTTGAATTTTATCTTTGATTTTTGAGGGTTTTATGACATTGCTTTTCTGTTTTTTGTTATTTATTATATTCTGACAATATATGTATTGGTGAAAAAAATGAAAATATTTAAAGTTATTGTACCTACCTTTTTCTTCAATGAATTATCTTGTTTAGTCCTGACATAACTTTATATACTTTAAAAAATACAAAATGATTCATGATATAATGCTGGATGATAAGTCTCTCAGGTCAGATAACATTCAATTTATATTGAGTACTAATTAATGTTTATGTTCAGTACTAATAGTGTTTATGACATGGCTAGATTTAAGACTTTGAGATGTCTAGTTGCTGATATTGCCATCAGAAAAAGAAAATCCAAAGCTCCAAAGATAGAATTACAGAAGGAACACAGAGAGCAGTGGTGGGATTCAAACAATTTAACAACTGGTTCGTCCAGGGTCAGGTTGGCTGTTGTGGGAAGCGTGGCCCATCCCCATCCTCTGGCTCAGCCACATATGCAGGACAAGCCTCCCGCAACAGTGTCAATGTGTGAAGGGAAACAAGTTTCTGGGACTAAAAAAAAGTTCAGTCAATTCCAACTTCGCGAGATTTTTTATTTTTTTTTGCAAGAAGTTGAATTGATTGATGAACCCTTTTTTTAATCCCACAAACTTTTCTTTCCCTACACATGACAGCAAGCAAGGCAATTCAGGTAGGCAAAGAAATGCTTGGGGGAAGAAAGGGCATCTGGTCGTCAGGCGCTGAAATGGGCCCGTCCCTCTCTAGCAGTTGCCAGGCCCACAGGAGGGAAGGCTAGCACTTAAATGCAGCGGCATTCCAGCTCTGGCCAGGAAGGGGCAGATGGGATGGATGCTGCAGGCTGGATGCTCATTCGCTTCAGCACCCTCCCTGACCCTCTGGTGTTTTGGCCCTGTCCTGCCCCACCACCTGCTATAAAATAAGACAGTTTTCACCTGACTGATGTGATCAAAGGTTTCCATCAGTCCTCTCTTGGACTTTTGGGGAAGGGTTTTTTCCCTTCCTGGAAGGAAGTTGAACAAAAACAGACATGTTCTGAAAAACACAGATTTTCTGGAACATGTCTAACCTGTTCACCAAACTCAATAAAAAAATTAATTACTGGTTCAACTGAACCGGTATGAAACGGCTGAATCCTACTACTGATAAGAAACATGTGCACATGAAAGCTCGGCACAATGAAAGATGAAATGAAATGACTACAAATTACCATCAGAACAATTAGTGAATTGAGATGGACTGGGATGGGACATTTTCATTCAGAATATCAGACTGTTTATTACTCAGGACATGAAAAACAAAGAAATGAGTGTTGCTTTTATAATGGCATAGCAATAACAATACTTGGCTACAATATAATCAATAACCAAATAGACATTCAAGATTAGGTTCCAAGCACTGGTGCAGAAGAAGAGGAGGTTGATGGGTTTTATGATCAAATCCAATATGAAAATGACAGAACATGCAAGCAAGTGCTTGTGATTGAAGACTGGAAGGTCAAAGTTGTAAACATGAAAGACTAAAATGTAGTTGCATTGTATAGCTAAGGAAACTGAAATGAAGCAGGAAACTGATTTATAAATTTCTGCAGTCCAAAAATTGATCTTTTTAAAAAAATGATTTTATAAAACACATAAAAACTAATACAAACAAAAAAAGGAGCAGTAAAGAAAAAAGAAAAGCATGGAAAGAACAACAAAGTTGGAAGAAACTTCTAATTTCTTTTGTAGCAAATATAAATACAATTACAAAATTGTTACTATATAATAACAAAAACATCTCACTTCTTCCAGTTTTTTCTATTCATCAACACCAAAAATTATGTGTTTTTTTATGCAAAAAGTTTATAAAAAGGGGTATCCATTCAATTATAAAAATATTTTTTTCTCTAATTAAAAAGAAAATAATTAAAATCCTATGGATAATGTAAAACAATTCACTGTGGAATATATAATGCTCTCACTGCAGTCATTATACAGAAAACAAAGTTCTGTGACTTATTTTCTAGTTGCTTGTCCACTAGTCCCAAAAGGAAAGTATATAGTTTGAGTTGTACTTTTATCTTTAAAATCTTCTGAATTAATGTATGTATTTGTATTCAAAATATTTTGGCTTTTTTTACATGTCCATCAAAATGACAAAAAGTCTCTTCATGTTGTTCACATTTCCAGTAAAGATAAAGGACCTGTCCCACTGCACTTACGGATGCAAAGATGATGTAAAACGTTAAAAAAAGCTTGCCATCCATTGGAAAACGCTATGTATCTGTTGTGTACTCATTGCATACGTGTTTCATACGCTCTATCAGTCGAGGATCCATCCACTGCGATTTCATCCGTGCAAGAAGTTTTGAGCTGCACAAAACTTGGTGAACGGATGAACTTTCCGCCGTGTACGATGTAAATCCGCAACATACAAGCAACAAATGTTCTATGTCCATTTATCATCCGTTAAATGTCTGCTGTAACTTCTCTGCATCCTCTGGGCATCCTCTCAACTCATATCCGCTGCAGCTGAAAACGGAAAGAGGGAGGAAAGAAAGGGTACATGGAACGTCTATACATCGTTAGTAGCATGGAAATAGAAAGGATGCTTTTGCATCCAATATACATCCGCGTGGCATCCCCTTTCTTTCCTTTAGGCGTACGTAATGCCTCTGGTTCATCCGCTATGCGTCCGCTTTGAAATTCTCCCCCGAACCCCTTCGCAGGTGTCATCCGCTTCCATCCGCTAGGCTTCCTATGAACATCCGTTTAACATCCCTGCTACATACTACCCACGTCCATTCTTTTTCATTCTGTTTATGCAAGTTTTTGCCACTTTTTGAAGCGGATGACAACGGATGGAGCCACCCGCGAAATTTTGCTCGTCCGCTTTGTCCTTTATGCATACGTTTTGCGTCCGTCGGCCAGTGGGACCTAGCCTTAAGTATCTTTGTGCATTCTAGAGAATCCTGAACTTTATTGACAGAATAAACAAGGAATTATGGAAAGGATTTAAAGAAAGATAAATATGAAAAGAGATTGCCAAAAAAGAACACACACACACACACACACACACACAGAGGGAGGGAGGGAGGGAGAAAGAGAGAGAGAGAGAGAGAACGGGGAGGAGGAGGAAGAGGAGGAGGAAGAGGGGAAAGCAAATGACAAACAGCAAAGAGGAGACAAGCCAAGACTAAGAAAGACAAACTCTCAGAAAGAAACTTAGCAAATCTCTGTATTCAGAAAGAGGTTTAAACCTTGAATTGGTATGCTAAAGCAGCATTTGCCAACCGGTGGGCCGCAAGAAAATTTTGGTGGACCGCAGCATGCTGAGGTGGGGCAATCCTGCAGTTTCCAGTGTAATGGCTACTTGTCCTGCCTCAATGCATCGAGGGGGCCGAGCAGCAGTGGGAAGAGTGTGAGCTTCATGAGCTGCAGGAAGCAGCTGCCTTCAGATGTTGAGAGGGGAAGGCTCGACCCCCTCTTCCTCCTCACCAGAAGTGCTCACATGCTCAGTGGGAAGGAGGAGGCTTATCGGGGCCAGAGGAGCACTTCTGTCGAGGAGAAAGAGAAGCTTCGGTGGGGGGAGGCAAGCCTCCCCCTTGCAATATATTCCTTTCAGGGCATCACTGGCAGCCGCTCAACCTCCTTGATGTGTGCAGGTGACACAATTCAGAGAATCCTTTCTCCTCACTCCCACCACCTCGCAGGCCAGGCCTATGCCATGATCTCCTATGTGTATGACTCCATCCACTATATCACCACGTTGCCCCACCTTCGCGACAGCCATCTGGTCTTCAGCACGTGGCTCATAGAGTAGAGGCTGCCCACTGTGCTGAACCATGCATAACTACGCCCATGCCCGCCGCTCTTCCCAGTAGGGAAAGCGACCCCTCTCGGCTTGGGCTCTGGATTTGTGACTGGTATGTCTTAACTGGGCCTGGGATGACTTCACCTCACCCGTGGGACCACCAAGTAGCAGCTGCCAGCTCCTTTCTCCACATGCCAAGCAGCTGGGGGATTTGAGCTGGTGAGCTGTGATCCTGTTGTTTGACTTCGTGTTCGTGGTCGTGCCACATCTTCATGGTGGGTGTGAGTCTTTTTTCTACGTGGAAATGTGGTGGTAGCATCTTGTGTGGCACACGTGGGTGTGGGTCTGGTGTCATTCTTCATGTTAGGTACTCGTTTATTAATGAGGGCAGGTTTCCAAATGGTTGGTAGGCGGGAGGTATCATCTCGTTTATTCATGCTGTGTGGGCGTTTTTCTATCTCTATGGCTTCTCTGATTATTCTGTTGTTGAAGTGTTCGGTTTTGGCGATAGTTCTGGTATTTGTAAAGTCAATCTCCTGTCCTGTGGCTTTGAGGTGTTGGACCAGGGAAGAGGTTGGTTCTTCTTTTTTGATTTAGTTCTTGTGTTCTTCAATGCGTGCAGTAATTCTTCTGTTAGTTTGTCCTATGGTGGGGCAGGCAGTGCAAGGGATTTCGTATACTCCTTGGTTTTCTAACTCAATTTTGTCTTTAGGGCTTCTTAGGATGGTGGATATTTTTCTGTTTGTGCAGAATGCTGTTTTAATGTTGTGTTTTTGGAGGACCTTGCTGATTTTGTCTGTAGTGCCTTTTATATATGGGAGAGCTTTGCCATCTCTTGTTCTCTGTCTTGGCTTTTGGTTGGGGTTTCTTTTTGGATTAGGTGGGTAATCTTCTTTTTTGGGAATCCATTGGCTGTAAGTACATTAGTGAGAGTGTGTAGTTCGGTTTT
>BLBF01000039.1:13508030-13576435 GCA_015471245.1 Laticauda colubrina | reverse complement strand
AGAAGCTTCTTGGATGAGAAGAGAAACGTCTTCAAAGAAAAAACAAGAAAGTCCAGTTGCCTCCTGAAAAAGCACCTTTGGTTTTGGGTTGGTTTTCTGATTTCTTTATTTTACATCTCCATCCCTGGCCAGGCTGGGCGATACAGTTGGATATCTATCTCTGCTAACTTTGGATAGGATGGCATTTCCCCTGAAGAAGCAGATCTGTGACTTGGGATAATCTTGGAGTTATGATTGTGAAAGATGAACAAGTGGAAGACCTAGTTAGAGCACTTTCATTCTGTGAGGCCCTTACTGCTCTCTGAACTTTGATGCTTTCTTGCAGACATTTCATTACCAAACTAGGTAATATCATCAGTGTCAAAAAGGAGCGGGCTTTGTTTGTTTATTAGTGGCTTGCCTTGTCCGTTACTGGGAGTATTCACTTTACAAGGGGCTGCCTTTGAAGACAACTCAAAGCCCATTGCCATATTAAACAGCCAACATAATGGAAGTGAGAACAGCTAAAATTGTACGATTCCAATGTTAGACACTGAAGTAATTCCCAGTATTCTTAAGGGTGCAATTAAAAGTGATGCTTTTAATTTTTACATGGCTTGACTTCAAACTACCTTCTCTAAATAGAACTATCCTGTCTGATTTTATTGTCCCTTCGGCAAAACTTTGTGAAGTAAAGTTCCGAAATGAAAAAAATGGGAACAGAAAGAACTATTTTCTGTAATGTTCCACATGTCATGGAATAGTGTTTTCCAGACTTATATATTCTATTGTTATTTTACTTATATTGTTTTTAAGAATGTGTTGTATTTCATGTTAATTGAACATGATAGATGAATGAATCAGTAAATACATAAAGTTTGTAATATAAAATTATTCTGCTTTCTAGACAACAGTGAGCATGTATTATAACTAAAAGAATAATTATACCATGGCTACAGGAGACCTGAAAGGAAACTTGCATAAGATAGAACAAAAACTTCGGGTTATAAATTATCCTAGTGATGTGGATTATATGGGGTAAGTGGAAGCATATTAGTAGTAGCCAATTTGTAGTATAAACATGATTTGTTGGTGAATTGTCTATTGAATTTTTCTGGTCAGCAAACAACCATTCTATTCTTTGTTTTTAAATAAATGTACAGTATTATCTGAATGTAGCAAAGCAGTCTGTTCTGATCAAAACAGACTAAAATGGGAGCATGTGGTTTAAGATTTTCCTTTCTTGAATTTTCTGGATGTAAGAAATAATATTATTTATGTGATATTGATCTAAAATTAAATGATGGGAAGATGTTTTGCTGCATCATTCTATGGACATGAAAATGAGCTTTTGGATACATTCATTGTTTAATGAAAAATTATTATATCATCTGTATTACTCTTTGCTTTAGGTTTCCAGAGAATCTGATTTAATGGAAACCTTGTGCAAGAAAAATTGCCTTCCCTGCCCACTACCCACTCCCCAAATAGCCAAAACACTGCCATTGCTGCCAAATGGCCCTCAGTGGTGGCAGGGTGCCGCTTCCCTGATGCCCCTGAATAGGCCAAACTCAAAACAGCTTGGAGCTTGGTACAGCGATGGTAGTGGTGTATGAAAAGTGGAAGCCACCAGCGGTTGCTGCTTTGCACTCTGATTGACTGCTTGTTCACTCACCTGGCTCTTCCTGGTGGGTTGTCTCTGCAGTGAATTGGCTGTGTTGAGTTATCCTGTGATGACTTAGAGGCAATGAGTTGGGAGAAGAGACTTGGTGGTGAGCTGCCCATACCAAGTTGTCCCATTCTGGTACAGAAGAAAGTCTGTATTTAACAAAAATAATGTTACAATTATTAGGCAATTTGTCTGCTCTGGTGGCTTATGATTAGAAAAATAAGAAATAATAATTTAGAAATAAAATATTCATTGATAGAGTCTAAGGAATTCTGTGTTTTGTAAAGTGAAAAAAATTGTTCTAGCAGATTTGTCATCCCATTCACTTATAAATGAATCATAATAAAATAAATAGATAATTTGTTTCCATGCCATAACATTTATTTTTCAATAAGTATTTAGCTAAGATTACATTAACTGCTACATTATTTGAAACTGGTGATTATTATTGTTTAAACAGATTCCTACATTTTGTTTAAGATTCTAATCTTCAATGAAATTCATAATACAAATTTAAAATAGGTGACAGCCCATATCAAGTGCACGGTGATTTACTGTTGCAATGTATCTCTCCACATAAAAACCACTTTTTGCAACCTTTTCATAAAACTTAGTATATCTTACCTAGGCAGTAAATGATTTGTCTAAAGTTAAAAAATAAATCCAGTCTTCTTTTGGGAAAGACTTAAGAAATAACCCTGTTTCAATTTTTGTTGTTTTTACATGTTAAACAGTAATGATGCACTCATTCCCAAAAATGTAGATTAATGATTCAGAAAACTATTTATAAAATAGTCTTAATTAAATGTAGCCATGATCTCCTGATAGTGTTTCAGAAATATAGAAATAAAACTACTGTGATAAAGGGGGATGTAAAGGTTTCGAATTATCAGTAATACCTAGTTTTTTCCATGTTACAGGTTGGCAAAGGGTGATCCCTCTGTATATTTACCAATCATTAACTACTGTTTCACATCATTCTCAACATATATTGCAGAACTTGTAATGGAATCAGGGATGGAACTTACAGCAAAGAATGATTCACGTTTTGTTGATGCTATGTATAAGGTATATGTCTTAAATATGCTAATCTGATGTTACCATGAATAGTAATGAAGAAGTAAAAGTTTCATTATACCTTGCAATTTAAACATCGGTTTAAATTTTACTGCATTATGGCATAGTGTTATAAGACCATTAACTTTGAATTTCTATATGCTGTCCTCTAGAGAACATTTCTACAAAGACAATGCCTTCTTCAAAGTGTGACCTAAAATATTGGGTTATTTATTCTTTATGCTCAAAGAAAGTGTCATTTTTTTGTTCAGAGAAAGTGAGGTTTAGAACAATTCCTCTGCACCCAGAGAAAGGGTCAGGGAAAGAAGCAGCCCACTGAAATTTTATGAAAAGGAGTTTCCCCATACCTACTTTAGCTGAGCAGACATATAAGTACTGTTATTATGAAAATAAATTCCTTTTTTTAAATCTATTCTCTGCAGCTTCTTCGTGATCAATTTCAGTACAAACCAGTCCTGTCAAAACAGCAGTTCCTTCAATATGGCTTTGCAGAAAGAAAAATACAGATTGTTTGTGATATTATTAGTTACATTTATAAAAGGCACAAAGAATTCAGTTACATGAATAAGGTATTGAAAATTAATTTTGTAAGCAATTTAAAGGAAAAAAAACTAGTTAATATAAAAATCTTATCATTTTTAAGAAAAAACTAAATATTGAACTGTTTAATAACTCATATTTTTATTTATTAATGTTTACAATAATTAAATCAGTGCCTATCTTTTAATTTATATGCCACTTACTAAACATACTATAATTTAGAGGGTTTTTTCTTTCTGATGTTTGGAAAATTACAATTGTATTTATTTCACTCTTTCATTTCTTTTCCTACATATGTCTTGCAGTTAAAATTGCAATAGTTTTAATAATCACTGAATTATTTGTAAATTTGTGAGAAAGGTTAATTGCACTAATAGCTCTGTGTGTCAAAGTTTCCATGCATACATATAGGTTCTGTTAAGCCTGGGTTCCCCAACCAGGGTTAGGGAGACAAGCTAAACAGAATGTGCAGCGTTAGTCAGATAGGCACACAGATAAATGAGTGAGCTAAACTTGTATGTTTATTAACATACAGTAAAAATAACAGATACGCTTGTGCTATCAAGAATATAGTTTATTCCAGTATAAGTTTATGGCATAGTCAAATAACAGTCCAATAGTCATTTACCAAGTAGTCAGTCCATTCAGGGGTATTCAGTTAGCAAAGTCCATGTAGAATATCCTATGTCAGTTCACTTTACAAATCAGTCCTTTGTTGTCTCTCCCGTTCGAGCAATGCAGTCTTGATTCCAAGCAGTAATCAGGGATCATCAAAGCCAGAGAGAGAGTGAGAGCAAGCCGTAGTCTTGCTACTTTTATATTGTTTTCTTAACCACTCCTTTAATTGCTATTTCCCAGTTAAAGCTGTATACACTCTAACATACACTAACTATGATTCATAGTTATTATTTCACCTAAACCAGTTAGGGTGAACAATGTTATCCCTAACAGGTTCCCCCAAAATTGTCAGAATATCTCATTTTCTCAGAACAGTTTTTCGAGAGTGTTGTCTTTCTTCCCATACTATCTGCTGAGCTGTGGCATTCCACTAGTATATTGATATGATTGGTATGAATTATGTACCATTCATCATGTACTTTTAAGATCCTGAATTTTAGTAGACTGATGTAATAAACATACTCTGTTTGGCATATAATGCAGTTCTTAGCATAACTCTGGATATTGACTTTCTATATTTTATAGATAAAATCCCAATCAGAAAAGAAAACCCATGTGGTTAAATCTCTGTCCCACACAGGTTTTTCCAATCAGTCTGTTACTGTAGCTATCAGTACTATGGATTTGCAGCAGGTAGGAATATTCAATATTTTTAGTATAAGTGTTAAATATTTTTCATGACATTTTAAAATATTTATCCTTGTGGATATTTTGGTGTTCCCAGATACTATTTTTATATGTTTTATTTGCTTTCAGCATAAGTAGCTTTGTTAATAATAATGTTCAGGGAGGATGTGAACTGGTTTATGACATCTTACCGAACTGATTATATATTTTTTTTTTAACTTTCCATCTTCGTACTGTAAGATGACTTTCAATTGTTCATAATATAATCATTAATCAATTTTTATTACAGTCACAGAGCAGAATTACAAAAACATTAAAAACAATAATGATAAAAAAAACAGACAAAATAATATATGATGATTAGTGGTGGATTATCAGTGGCTGTTCATAATATAGATCGGTTCTACATTGGATCTTAATCTGTTTAAGAAGTCTGTGTAAAGAATCCTTCAGTTTATCAATCAATGATTGAGGTGATAGAATGAAGATCTATTTATCTATTTTTTCCCCAAACCACTGAATCAGACAATTCTGTCATCTCATATCTTATATTAACAGCTGCTAATGGATTATTTCTCATTGAGTTAGGCAGTCATACAAAGATTGCTGCCTAGGAGGATTAACATTTCTATTCCACTCTACTCTGATCAATATACAGCAGAGATAGAGATAAAAAAAAACAATTACAATTGATATTTTTTAAAAATGGACTCTTTTATTTGTGCACTGTTTCTTGACTGTTTTTCAAGCCCTAATATTAACAGAATAAGATATTTGGTTGTAGTGGATTTCTTAATTATGAATGAGTTTTTAAAGATAAAAATAAATTTTCTTAAGAAAGCATATTAACAAATCATATCCATCACTAACCACATACTCTGAAATTTATGAATGTATGAACCTGAATTTAAAGTGATTCTCACAACTATACAAATGGGATTGATGTTAAATCAAACAGAGGAAGTGACCTGGCCTCATCTTGTCCTTCAGGCTTGAGATTACCTGTCTGTGTAATATTAAGAAAAGCAAGTATTTGTAGTGAATATCAGTGCAAATATATTCCATAAATACATTAAATCAAAGTGCTTTTTAATTGAATCAGTAATTTTGTTTAATATATTCTTTACTAATCCTTTGGGTGGGGATTTTTACATGCAAAGAAACCTCAAATAGAACGTCATGAAAGTGTAACTAGCGTGCATATCCCTGAAGATTTCATCAGTGAAACATTGCAAGAAGTGAAAGATTACGTTGTAAATAAAGTTGAAGTTTTGGACTATAACACTGATGTCTTGGATAATATAGATGTAGAGGTAAGACCATTCTTATTTTCTTAGGCAATTCCTGCTTTTTAAAATGATGTTTGAAAACCAATATTTGTAGTAGTACTAGGAGACAAAATCATAACTGAATAAACATTAATATGAATAAAGCTATTTAGATAAAATGCTTTTACATTACTATATTGAACTGAACAAATTGATTATGTCTAATGAATAAATATAAAAAATTGCTTCTAGAGTTCTGTAAATGTTGCTGCTTTGACAAGGTAATCCTTTGGTGCAGGAAAAAATGAAATATGACAAAATTAATCACCTTCCCCTCCCCCCTCGCTCCACTTTTGTCCTGTAGAAATCCAGTTGCACTCAAATGTAACTCAGCCATAGGATCAATGAAAAGATAATATTTTATATCATTTAAGTCTTTCAAACAATTGCATGTTAGGTAATGAATGTTTTGCTAACTATCCTGCTTGCTTCTATAGAGATCTGAAATAAAATCTGAACTGGCAGGTTATATGTGAATTATTAGAACTTTCACCAGTCTTTCACCAGTTGTTATTTATACTTGTTTTCTGGTGTAAGTGCTAGTACACAGGTTCTAGTGAATGAACCAGCACTGTGGATATGCTTTCTGATTTCATGTGGGGGGATTTACATGTTTCATGTAATTAGTAAAAATCTAAATTTGTGCTATGACTATAGTGAATGAAAATAATGTTATTTTCAGGTTTTAAAGAAGGACAATGAATTAGAAGACTTGAAAAGTCAACTTGCTGAACTGCAGCAAAAGTTTCATTCGTTGAGCAATGTGAACGAAAAGTTACAGACTTTAGAGAAAAAACTGCAAGGGAAAATTGTTATAGAAGAGAATGAGTGGAATAATCTTTTGAGCCGTGTCCTCCTCCTTGAAACACAGCTGTTACTTCATTCCAAAACAGTATGTTTTATTATGAACTTTCCTTTAATAGAAATACAGTAATCTTAATATTTTATATTACATTTTTATTTTTAAGGGTTATCCATTCCAACTTTTATTTATACATTTACTATTACTTCATATTAATGAACCTAATTGTTAATGTGTGGAATACTGTTGTGTTGGCTATCAGTTTTCTGTATTATTTGAAATTTTTCTATTTTAAGTAATTTATTTGATTTTCAATACATTTCTAATGCTGTGGTAAAATGACAGGCTTCTGCTTCTCAAAGCAATTGTTAAAATTATAAATTTGAACGAGAGAATGTATAACGAAGCATTATTTTGATGTTCATGATAGGATCATTTTTGCTTTTCTTAGTGTTTGCCTTGCATGGTTTCAGGGTGTGATTGGTTTTGCAAGAGATAGTTTGTTTATCAGTCTGCTGGTCACAGAGTCTGATGCTATGAAAAGAAAATGACTCTCAGCTGTGCCTGATGGAGAATTAGAAGCTGTCTCCCTGCTCATAATCTGCTCATAATCTACCATTTTACCCTTCTG
The DNA here is from genome assembly GCA_015471245.1 of Laticauda colubrina. NCBI lineage: Eukaryota > Metazoa > Chordata > Lepidosauria > Squamata > Elapidae > Laticauda > Laticauda colubrina. Next base: position 13,569,104 of record BLBF01000039.1, on the reverse strand, counting down.
GCTCTTCGTGTTTGAAAGTACATTGGGGATTTAATTAGGTTTTTTTTTTAATGCAAGGATTTTGAGTTTATACCCAAAATATTCCAATAACTCTTTTGTACTATAGAAAAAAGTAGACCTAATCCATAAATGTTATACTATCAAATGTCAATAGCATAGTACTTAATTTTTGATGAGACATAAGCAGTAAGCTATGCAATTGTTACTATATTTGATGTATTCCAATTTGAAACATGATCTACATAAATATCACTTTATATCAGGTTAGATAGTGTTTGAATTCAGGGTTTCAAGATTATGTTAATCGCATAATGCCAATTCATGAATTGTGATACTGTAACTGCAGTAAAATAGGAAGATTGGATTTTTATTCCTAAAATTTTAATTAATAATAATTTTTGAAAGTGAAGACTATTAAGTATGCTACTAATATGTTATAAAATGATTATAATATAACGTAGCTATTGCAGACATAAGACTGAAAACTTCAAAATAACTAGTTTTAGAGAATAATTCATGAGTTATTAATGGTAAAATATTTTTCAATTTTAGGCTGATTTATCTACAAAATTAAATAATGTACGTGAAGAAGATTTTTCTAGCAGAAATACAATTCTATCTTCTGGTAAGTACTTGTTGCAATTTTTCTCAGTCTCTTTATTTTTCTAAAATGCTGTCTATTTAAATATGTTATGTTGCATGGAAATGTAGTCAAACTGAATTCTAGTTACTGTAGCATATAGTATACTCAATTTTTAAACACAGTCTTATTGCTATTTAGCAAGTTAACTTGCTATTTATATTTTAGTTATTTCAATGTTTTAAATAAGATTTTAAAAAATAAAAATTGCTAGCAAATATGTTCTCTTATATTCTTTCAGATAAAGAGTTTGAATCGGGAACAAATTTAATCTGTCTGTGGTTTCAACTGTATTGTTTAGTATTTTTTACTAAAAATAGAATTTTCCTATTCTCTAAAGCATTATATTTTGATAATAAGTTACAGTACTTCTGTAGAAGTTTCAACCTATAAATTAATTTTAGTATGTGGCAGTTGAAATTTTTTTGAAGTATAATAAAATACACATTCTTCCTTTAGATAGAATTAACTGTTATTTTCTCAATATAAAAAGATTGGCATTCCCATATAGAGAATGTTGTATATATTGTTTTAAAAACAACTTGTAGCTGCCTCAAAAACTTTCTTAACATAGGCAGAAAAATTCACATCTTGTAAACTGTATTTCTTTAAACTATAGAAAAGGTTTATGTTGGTAGTAATTTATCAGGTTGCATTTATTATAATACTGTAATATTTTACATAATAATATTCACTTCTGAATTCACCTGAGAATATTGCTTTACAAGTTTGTATCAGCTTCTTTTATGAATATATTCTGTAAATCAGACTATGTGATTAAAATGTGTAAAGGCAGAGCTGATCTTTAAAAAGTGAGTTTATTCACAGATAAAGAGAAAGAATTGCCAGACAGTCCTCATCAGTCATCTGGATATAGTTCATTGTTATCTGCAGATCCATCTCCCGAAGTCCTGGCTGTTAATGATGATGATGTGTCAGAGATTTCAAAGGTAAATTAAAACTGGCACATATATATTTTGGCAGAGCTATAGAAAATTTGTGGTTATATTGGTAATGCAAGTGTAACAAGTTAAAATTCTTGCTTTTAAATTGTAGGAAACAACAATTCAAAAAATGGAAAGAATAAGCAAAATGTAAGTGAGATGATCCAGTATTATTTTTTAGCAAATAAAATTTGAAATATAGATACAGAATATGGAAAACAATTTAATGGACCCTGATTTAAAATCAGATGAAGTGAACAGAATCTTTCATTATGTGCAGGCAAAAACTTCTATTTGCTATTTTACATATGCATAAATGCATACAAATGCTCAAAGAAAATCTCATTTCAGTTTTACTTGTACACACCACTCAGATTTAGTGGTTATTCCACTTTAACTGAAACTCCTTTTCCTCATTAAATTATGAATGAGCTGCACATGTGTTTGCCATACTCCCATGAGGTAGTATTTGCTTAAAATTGTATTCGACAATAAATCAAACTAAAGTTCTTTATTATTAAAGCATCACGTATAGTTTTCCAAAAATAAAAATGAGACATATTTTTATTTTTGGAAGATAATATGAGATGCTTTAATGATAAAGTTTAAAGTATTGATTTGCAAAACTTTTTTTCTGGAAATGAGTTATTTTCTAACAAAACATCACTGCTTTTTCAAACCAGATTACTACTTAATCCAAGATTACTTTTTTCAGTAAAGCACTGCAAATAGATAAAAATTTAAAGTGCTAATGATTTGGAAAATTAATAATTCATCTAACTAATGAATATGTCTATTCAATCATATCTATAAAATTACCAATTTTTAATATAGATACAAAATTGCTACTATTTTTATTATTTGGAAGAGTCATTTAACTTTGTTTACGTATTTTATGTCTTAAGGGTTGAGGAAACTTCAGAATTGTTGAAGATTTCACGAAACACCTCTTCAGAGTATTCTACTCGACCTGAGAACTGAAACTAATTATGTGTGTCCATGAATTTTTTTAGAACTCTGGATCTTTTTTGCTGTGTTTGGGATTGAAATTATTTAAACTGTTCCTTTTAAAAAAAATATATTTTATATATATGTGTGCCATTGATAATGTATATTACAAATAACTCAATATGTGGCAACATTAATGTACCCACAGTCCATTTTTGTAACAAACCTTGCTGACATTAGGTTAAATGGCATATAATTTTAAAGAACAGGCTCAATGAACAGGCTCATATTTTATACTTTGTTGGAAATATTTTAGCTGGGGCTTGCATATTGTGCCCAAAGAAAATATGTATATGCCATTAGTAAAGCATGCACACATATTTTTACATATACACACATATAGTTTTTAACATACATTAAATACATGCAGATCTATTTTAATATTTATCTGTGATAAGAGCAGCAATATATTTCAGCTTTCATTGTGTGTGATAAACTAAAAGATATTTTGATAAGAAGTTATTCAAATAAATAAGATTTTGAATTTTGACTAGCAAATGTCTTGAATATTTTAGTGCTAGATAACCTAACACATTTTAAGATCAGCAGAACAGATTGAGACCATTAAATTAATGATTTGAAATACATGATTTGAAGCCATATAAATAATGCTTTAGAGATTAAAATTGATGTAAAACAGTTGTAAATGCTATTTATTTGGGTGAGAATACCCAAGCAATTGGGGAAAGGAATAAACATATTTAAATTGTTTCACACTCATGTTACATTGGGAAGTTTTAAATTATATTAATCATGCTTTCTTATGTTAATATGGAAAAATCTTTAAATATCACATTTATCATTGATGGTCTTTTTAATGGGATCTGAAAAATGTGAGAAAGCAGTTTTTGTACAGTAATTTGGTGAGGGGAGGGGAAATTAAACAGTTTGATTTATCTCTTTAACCTAGTTTATACTGTGTGAGCCGTTTCTTCAAAGGAAGTTTCTCAAAAGTTAATCATATTCCCAGTTTGTAAAAGTACACAGAAGCATAATATTTCTAAGTAAATATATTTTTATTTAGCTAATCATACTATATTAAAGCTTGGTCATGCCAGCTTTAAAGTTGTTCAAAAGATGGAACAATATGCAGAAGGATTGCATGTGAAGGGATGTAAGATATATTTGGATTGTGCAGTATGCAAATCAAAATCCAAGACATTCTCAGTAAGCAAAAGTAGCATAAGGCAGACAACAAGAGCTCTAGAGCTGGTACATGCAGATTTGGTTCGGCCAATGCAAGCCAGTTTGGGAGGAGCAAAGTATGTGCTGGTCATTGTAGATGACTACAGTAGGTTTGAGTTCTGCTATTTACTAAAGAGTAAAACAGAGGTGCTGTAGAAATTTAAGCAATTGGTAATCTTCATAGAAAGAAGGTATAAACAATAGGTATGTGAGCTGCAAACTGACAGAGGTTCAAAATTCATGTCAAAAAGTTTTCAACAGTGGTTAGGACAGTTAGGAATAAAACAGATGCACAAATCCTTAGCAGCTGAGAAGGGTGTTGCTGAGAGATGGAATGGAGTCCTACAAACCATGAAGGACTCACTGCTGGAGGATTCTGGTCTGAGCAGTAATATTGGGGGTGAAGCCATGTTGACTGTGTTGAGGTAATCCCCCGTTAGGAGAATGAGCGCAGGCAGGGAGACGTATAGAGAATAGTGTTGGAATAATACACACTCAGTACAAAGATACACTGTACAGTTAATGTAGGTTTTTACTTCCAGAAAGGTTTAAGCAAAGTTCAAAATAAGCAGTCCAAAAGTCATTCGCAGGTTAATCAGTCAGTTTTTCAATCCAGGGATATTCCAGTAATAAAGTCCAGTGTCAAAAACAGTTAAGTATCAGACTTACATTAAATCCAGTAATATCAGTCAATTAGGAAAAATGGAGCAATAGCAATACTTTCCAACAGAAGGAAATAAATATACACTCTCTTCTCTTCTGAGACTCAGACTAAGACAAACCAGGTTTCTGTCTCCATCTTATGGCCATTTGAGAAACCACACCCAATTGCATGCTCTTGCATTCCCTTAAAGAGATAGGACAAAAATGTTTATCCTGGTTTATATATTTCTAACCCAAATATCTGTTAGGTGTTTCATATTCCTAACATTCTCCCCTTTTGGGTAAGATAATATATACAACCTTACATTCTAAGTCCATAATCTTCACAGCATGCCTTATGCTTTATAGAGCCTTGGGCCTTTGTAAAATGATCTGCTATATTGTTTTCTGACATACAGTATTCTAGCTTAATCATCTTACTTTGCACACATTGTCTCACATTTAAATATCTTAAATCTGTGTGTTTCGTTCTTGTTTTAACAGCAATATTTGAAGCCATCTGTATTGCTGATTGGTTATCTTCATAAACAACAATAGAATCTGTTCCATTAATTCCCATATCAATAATTGTTTACACAAAACTAAATCTGTACATAGTAAAGACAAACATGAGAATTCAGCCTCCATTGTTGACAAACTTAGATGTTTCTGTCTAATAGATCTCCATCCAATCAATACTTTTCCCAATAATACAGCAGTACCTGATGTAGATTTTCGTGTATTAACTTCTGTAGCAAAACTTGCATCAGCATATGCAGTCAAATTCAGATCATCTTTTGGTTCCAAATATAATGCATAATGCATTGTCTGTTTCAGATATCTTAACACACGTTTAGCAGCTTGCCAGTGCTTTTCAGTGGGCTCAGCGTTAAATCTCGCTAATTGATTAACACTATATGCAATATCTGGCCTTGCCCAATTACTGAGATAAGATAAACTACCAATCAAGGACTGATAAATGTTCTTATCAAAAACAGGACTTTGAACATCACTATGGCTAAACTCCTGGCTCATTGGTGTTTTAGCCGGCTTACAAAGTTCCATTTTATAACTTTTTAGTAATTGGTTAATTTTATCTGCCTGTGAGATCTTGTATCCTCCCCTAGTTCTATCTATCTTTAAACCAAGATAATGTTTGATTTCTCCTAACTATTTTATCTTAAATTTATTTTCTAGCAGTGAAATTATCTCAGTAGCTTCTTGTTCAGTTTTGGTGATTAATGCTATATCATCAGGAAATAATAGCAATAATGAAATCATACCATTACTTTCTCTTTTAAACAAACATGGATCAGCCATGCCAGCTACAAAACCTATCTTAGTTAATTCTTTAACTCTACATTGGTTCCACTCATATCCTGATTGCTTTAAACCATAAAGACTCTTTTACAATTTCCAGCAATCATCATCTGTATTATCATTTTTGAGACCTAAAGATTTCTTTAAGTATATAGTGTGTTGCAATGGTGCATGCAGATAAGCTGTCTCTACATCCAAATGATTTACAATGTATTTCTCCTTAGCTGCCCACACTAATGCTGCCCTTAATGTAGTAGCCTTCAGACTAGGTGCAAACACCTCATCATAGTCATTTGCTGTCTGATTGAACCCTTGTGCTACTAACCTGGCTTTATGGGTAACAGTCCCATCCACACCTGTCTTCAGTTTATATATCCATTTACATCCTATGGCATGTTTACCTGGTGGTAACTTAACATTTTCGTATATATCCAGTTTTTTTAACGATTCCAGTTCCTTATCCATTGCTTCCTGCCAAGCAGTCTGATCCTTAGCAGGATACATTTTCAGTTCACTATAGTTACTTGGAAATGTATTCACTTGGCATACAACACTAGCCTGACATCTATCAGGTGGTCGTGTTACTCGGGTTGAATGTCTTGGTCATACAGGACTTACTGGTGGACTTTCCTGTGCCATCTGCTCCTGTTCTTCTATTTCTTCCTGTGCTTGTTCTACTACTTCCTCTTGTTCTTCCTCTTTAATGGCTATTCAAGGTGTACTGATTTTATCCTTAGAGACTATTTGAGTGTCAATAATAATATCATTGCTGGATTCCTGTTCCAGTTTATCCCACCCAATGTGCTCAAGAAATTTTGCACTAGTAGTACAATAAACATGAGCTGTGCCTTGATCCCAAAATCTAAATGATCTGTGGTTGGCATCATAAACCACAAAAAATAATTTCTTAGCTCTATGTTGCCCTTTCAGTCTTACTTGTGAGGGAATATGCACCCATGCTGGAGCTCCAAATGTGTGTAAATAAATTTGGTTTTCTGCCATGCCAACGAGTGAATGGCAATTCTCCAGTTGTTGTATTTACTACATTATTTAAAACATGGTTACTACACATTATGGCCTCACCCCACAGTGTTTCTGGTAAACCTGAATCAGATAACATTGTGCGAGTCATGGCTTGTAATGTTTGCCCTCTTCGTTCTATAAACGAATTATGTTGTGGTCTGTAAGGTGCAGAACGTTTATGCTCCACACCAGCCAACTTCAGCATATTTTGGAATCTTTTGTTAACAAACTCAGTCCCATTATCAGTTACTAAAGTAATTACTTTACTTTTCATTTTTCTCTCAGCAAACCTTAGCCAGTTAAAGAAATGTTGGAATGTTTCTGTTTTGTTTTTCATAAGATAGCAGAAACCATATCTTGAGTAATGGTCCATAATACTCAAAATATAACAGGCACCTCCTAAACTTGGTTTTTTAGGACCAATTATGTCAGCAAATACAACCTCTAAAGGTTATTTGGTCTTAAACCCATTTAGTCTGTTTTCAGGAGTAACTTTACTCTTTTCTTGACTACAAGCATTACAGTGTAAATACTTGCTACAGGATTTCAGTTTTACCTCCTCTGCCAATTTAACAGTTTGAGCATTTTGAAATTAATATGCCCTAGACATCTATGTAGTAAATATTTACATTCATCATGTGGCTTAACATTGTTATAAACTGAGTTAGCCATCTTCAACTGATCATCATGTAATACATATAAATCATTTTTTAAAATAGCAGTAACACTTTTACCCTCTTTCTCTATTATACAGTTATCTCCCCTAAAGGTTACTACATAACCAATATTAACTAAAGCCCTTACTGATAGCAAATTAAATTTCAGTTTAGGTACATATAACATAGTTAAATGTTCGTTTATACAAGAACAATATGCAGTACCTTCACCTGATGCTTTCATCTTCCATCCATTTGCCAGTGAAACATGTTGTTTACTCGTGGACATCTTCACAAACCTGTTTCTATCTTTAGTAATACATTGCGATGCTCCACTATCAACAACCCTCAAATTATTGTTTACAGTTGAATTGCTAGACAGCTAAACTAACATTCTTTTTAGCCTTCTGGTGTTTGCCAGTATTCTGTTGTTTTCTCTTTTTACAGAATTTAGCTATATGTCCCCTAGCCCCACAAGAAAAACATTTCCTAACTGTATAGGCAGTTGAAGATAAATTCTCTTCTTGTGGTTGTTCCTTCCTCAGTTGGTCCCTATCAAGCCATCTTCTTGCTTCTTCTAGCAATCTTCCAGTTATGTCAGTCAATGTCAGTTAATCTCTGGGCAGGACTCTGGGCAAGATACATAGTCATCATAACTTTCATCCAATGAGGAAAGAATGATGTAAACTTGATGCAGCTCTGAAAATATTAGTTCTTTTTCATGTAGCTCTTGGAAAGTTCTTTTCATGAAGTTTAAATGAGCTAGCATATCTCCACCTTTCAGAAGACGTGCTCTAAACAGTTTACGTGTAAGATGTACATATGCATCTACACTGTCACGAACATAAATCCTCTTCAAATTCTGCCAACACTTAGCAGCAGACTCTTCTCCATGAATATGGACTAGCTGCTGGTCACTCAGTCCAATTATACAAAGAGCTCGTTCGTTGTTCTGTTTAAAGTCAGCAATCTTCTTGGCATCATCCTCATTATCTGGATCCTAAGCATTTACATCTGGTGGATTTTGAACTACATTCCATAAACCTTTACGTAGAAGTAGACTGCATTTCATAGACCAGGAAACATAGTTTGTTCCATCCAATTGAGTTATGAGTGATAGACTTGTTGAAGTGACTTGTGCCATCTTTACCAGGATAGTAAACCACAATTAAACAGTAAACAGCTGTCTGTATACAGTACTGTGCATTCACACTAACTCTCAGTTATCTGAGCCTGGTATGGCCTGGGCCCATAACCAGTGTTGAGGTAATCCCCCGTTAGGAGAATGAGCGCATACAGGGAGACGTATAGAGAATAGTGTTGGAATAATACACACTCAGTACACAGATACACTGTACAGTTAATGTAGGTTTTTACTTCCAGAAAGGTTTAAGCAAAGTCCAAAATAAGCAGTCCAAAAGTCATTCGCAGGTTAATCAGTCAGTTTTTCAATCCAGGGATATTCCAGTAACAAAGTCCAGTGTCAAAAACAGTTAAGTATCAGACTTACATTAAATCCAGTAATATCAGTTAATTAGGAAAAATGGAGCAATAGCAATACTTTCCAACAGAAGGAAATAAAGATACACTCTCTTCTCTTCTGAGACTCAAACAAAGACAAACCAGGTTTCTGACTCCATGTTATGGCCATTTGAGAAACCACACCCAATTGCATACTGTTGCATTCCCTTAAGGCTCGGTCCCACTGGCTGATGGACGCAAAACGTATGCATAAAGGACACAGCGGACAAGCAAAATTTCGGGGGTGGCTCCATCCATTGTCATCCGCTCCAAAAAGTGGCAAAAATTTGCATAAACAGAACGGAAAAGAATGGAAAAGAACAGACGTGGGTAGTATGTAGCGGGGATGTTAAACGGATGTTCGTAGGAAGCCTAGCGGATGTATATCGGATGCAAACTGTTAACTGCGCATCCTTTCTATTTCCGTGCTACTAATGCTGTGTAGACGTTCCATGTACCTTTTCTTTCCTCCCTCTTTCCGTTTTCAGCTGCAGCAGATGTGAGTTGCGAGGATGCCCAGAGGATGCAGAGATGATACAGCAGACGTTTCATGGATGATAAACGGACATAGAACGTTTGTTGCTTGTATGTTGCGGATTTACATCGTACACGGTGGAAAGTTCATCCGTTCACAAAGTTTTGTGCAGCTCAAAACTTCTTGCGCGGATGAAATCGCAGTGGACGGATGCTTGACGGATAGAGCGTATGTAACACGTATGCAATGAGTACACAACGGATGCATAATGTTTTCCAATGGATGGCAAGCTTTTTTTAACGTTTTACATCCTCTTTGCATCTGTAAGTGCAGTGGGACAGGGGCTTTAAAGAGATAGTACTAAAATGTTCGTCTTGGTTTACATATTTCTAATCCAAATACTTGTTAGATGTTTCATATTCCTAACAGACTGCTAATTATTTAATTAATAGGCTGTGTAGTTCCTCCATTAATGATACTCCATATGCAGTGCTATATGGGAGAAAGCCATCTCTGGCACATTTATGAGTGCTTGGAAGCAATGCGTGGGTGCATATTCCAAAAGCAATTAGAAGAAAGGGACAACCAAAAGCTAGAAAGCTCAGGTTTATGGGTTATGAGCCAGGCGCTTTAGTGATGGGAACAAGAGAATAGTGATTTCAAGTTCTTCAAGCTTTGCAGAGCAAATTTGGAACCGAATTGATGCAAATTTCTGGAATGACTCACTTAGTAACGATGATCCATTTTGTGATGGTAACTCATTTGTTTTAATCCTGTCCCTGGACCTTTGTCTTTCCTATCCTGGGGATTAATCCTTTCAGGGAAGAGGAAAAGAGGAGTTCTTGGTGAGCTATTTCAGCTCTGCTTTATGGTCAGGTTTTGTTATTTCTGTAGCAGCAAATTTGTGTAGAATCCAGAAAAATCAGGTATTGCTCCACCATGGCATTTGTCCATTTCGTGTCCCGGTTCGTGCTCGGATGAAAAGCAGAGCTCAGTCCCTGAGAGGACCCAACAGACCGTTCTTAATTCCCTCCAGAACTTCATGGTAAATTGGACTCCCCAGTCGGAAATAATCCTTCATGGCACTTCATGCAGCCTGTAAATCTGCTTGATGAACATTTTTGCTAATCTCTTAGCTGATGGTAATCCAGAGCAAGCAGTGAAATGTGCTTGTTTAGAAAACAAATCAACATTTGCAGAAGATAGGCTCAAGATCCAGATGGATCTTGACAGACTAGAACACTGGGCCATATCTAATAAAATGAAATTCAGTATAGAGGAAAGTAAAGTCCTACACTTCGGCAAGAAAAACCAAAAGTACACATATAGACTGGGTGAAACCAGGCTCAATAACAGTAACTGTGAGAGGGATCTTGCAGTCTTAGTGGACAACCAGCTAAATATGAGCCAGCAGTGTGCAGCAGCAGCCAAAAAAGCTAATGCAATCCTAAGTTACATTAACAGAGGGAAACAATCAAAATACGTGAGTTATTAATACCACTCTATAAAGCCTTAGTAAGACCATATCTAGAGTACTGCATCCAGTTTTGTTCACCACATTATAAAAAAGATGTTGAGACTCCAGAAAAAGTATAGAAAAGAGCAAGCAGGATGATGAGGGGACTGGAGACTAAAACATATGAAGAATGGTTACAGGAACTGGGCATGGCTAGTTTAGTGAAGAGAAGGACCAGGGGAGACATGATAGCAGTCTTCCAATATTTGAGGGGCTGCCACAGAGAGGAAGGGGTCAAGCTATTTTCCAAAGCACCTGTAGGCCAGATAAGGAATAATGGATGGAAACTGAACAAGGAGTTAAACTGGAAATGAGAAAATTTTTGATCAACCAATGGAACAGCTTGCCCTTGGAAGTTGTGGGAGTGCCATCACTTAAGACTTTCAAGAAGAGATTGGACTGCCATTTATTAGAAACAGTGTAGGGTCTCCTGCTTGGGCAGGGGGGTTGGACTAGATGACCTATAAGGTCCCTTCCAACTCTGATTATCTGTTTAACAATGTCCAGATGATGGTATTGCCGCCACTATTGGGAGTTCGACTATAAAGTTCATGGCTATTTCTTCCCATGGGCAGCAGGTATCAGCTACTGGCTGGAGCAGACCAGGCAGATTCCCTGGTCGCATTTTCATGGCAGCACACACGGAACAGCTTTTTACATCTTCCACGTCTGCCTTCATCTTGGCTACCAGAACTGCCCCCTCACCAAGTGGAGCATTTTTAGGAATTCGGAATCCAAAGTGACCAGCCACCCGGGAATATGCTGAAGTACAGGCTGGAAGGAATGTATAACTTAGGTCCCTGCCAAACTATCCCATTTTGTAAGGATAGGATGTTGGGGTTCAGCTTTCTGCTTCTCTTGATTGTTTGGATCTACAGTCAAACTACTCTTACTCTTTGGAATTTCTTCAAGGCATCATATCTCAAGGTCATCTAAAGAGTAAATGTTCCAAGGTCACCCAGCTGGCTTTTGTGCTTACGATTATACTAGAACTTGCTGTCTCCTGGTGATTGGTCCAAAGACAGTTGGTCTTTATGCCTAAGCAGGTCTAGAACTCAATCTCCGGGCGAAAGTCACCCAGCCAGATTTTTTGCCTAAGGAAGGACTAGAATTCACCATTTCTTGATGATTGGCCCAGAGTCAGACAACTCCTTTCATACCTAAGATGAGATTAGAATCTACACTCTCCCAGTTTCCAGCCTGATGCCTTTACCAAACCCACCTTTATTATAAGGTTACTTTATCAGAAACTTGCAAGCCTGAAAGTAAACCCCTCCTCTCTTTTGTCTTTAGAGAGCAAGAAGCTTGGCATCAATTGTCCAGTTGGCAAATCCAGAAAAAGAACTGGGACATTATTTTACCAAGAGTATAAACTTTACTGAATAAATCCACATTTGACACTGAAGAAACAAAACCAGCTCTGGGTTTCCTGCACAAAAGCATGCATAGTTCCTTCCCCCTTTCCCCACAGACCACCCCACAGTCCATTATATCCACCAATCACTTCTGTTTTGGGAACCAGCCAATGATGCTGTAGCATCTGCTCCAGGCGTCCTTGAGGCAGGAAGCAATATCTCATGGGAACTGACAAAGCTTGGAGGCCGTTCTTGCCACCCTTGAATTCCAATCCAGCATTTACCCTATTCTTTCGCACTTGGGATACCTGCATATGGATTCCTGCATTCACTTTAAATAGATTAAATGACCTCCAATATTTGAAATAATTGGAGAACTCAACTCAGTTCTAAGTTCATCTAATTAACAATAGCTGTGGCTCATGGTAACAGCAGAAATTCTATTATTCTGTTAATTATGTTCAACTACTAGAATATTCAAAGTATCTAGGGTCAGTACTGGAAATCTCTTAAATATGAGTCAGCAGTGTGATGCAGCGACCAAAAAACCAACAGTCCTAGGTTGCCATCAACAGAGAGATAGAATAAAGATCATGTGAAGTGTTAAAACTTTGGAAAGGCCACACTTGGAATTCTGCATCCTGTTTTGGTCACCACGATATAAAAAAGATGTTGAGACTCTAAAGAGTGCAGAGAAAAGCAACAAATGATTTGGGGGATGAAGGATAAAACATGAACAGTTACTGGAATTGGGTATGGGTAGTCTGGTGAAGCCTTGCCATCGTCTTTGCTGATCAGAATATTGCAAGGGGGATCATGTGTCCCCAGAACAGTGCAGCCATCATAAACACATGCCAGTTGCCAAGCATATTGGGCTCAGTTCAAACATGTCTGAACGTTGGGCTCAGTTACCAGGGAGCTCAGCTCCAGAGACGAGACAGGCCCCCAGTCTCCTGACCTTCCAGAAGACCATTAAGACTCAACTCTGCCAGCTGATCTGGGGGTCGAAGGGTGCCCCTCAAGCCAGGGGGTGATTGGTGGGCCAAAGTCTGCCTTTCAACTCTGAAATTGTTCCTTTTAACTTTTTTTTTTAACTTTTTTTTTTTAAAAAACCTATTTGGTTTTTTCCAAAAAACATTGTTTTCAACTGCAGCTTTTATATCAGTGTAGTGTTTTACCTAAACTACGTGGGCACTCCAGTAATAATGGACAGTGCAGAAATTTGACAAAAACTGTGATATATTACACATAGTCCTTGACTTATGACAACTGAGCCCAAAATTTTTATTGATAAGGGAGACATTTAAGTGAGTTTTACCCAATTTTATGACCTTTGTTGCCACAGTTGTCAAATGAATCACTGCAGTTCCTAAATTAGTAAGAGTTAAGTGAATCAAGCTTCCCCCATTGACTTTGCTTGTCAGGTCGCAAAGGGGATTGTGTGACATCTGCGACACTGTGACCATCATAAATATGTCCAGTGCCAAATGTCCAAATTTTGATATGACCGTGGAGATGCCACAACGGTCATAAGTGTGAAAAATAATCACAGGTTACTTTTTTCATTGCTGTTGTAGCTTTGAATCACCACTAAATGAACTGTTGTAAGCCAGTATAGTATAGTATGTGTGTATAGTATAATAATATAATAACATAAATAAAGTAAATTAAAAACAAAACAAGCTCAGTGGCAGACTTAGCTAATCAAAGAATGAAGCTGATCAGTCCTAATCTTAGTTAAGGTTCTTTTGAGATTTAGCAAGTTGGGAGACTATCCCATTGGATCGTTCCATAGGGGACCCCTGGCTTCACTCCACATGTCACAAACGATATAAAGGGGGTTATCAAGGGAACCATATCCCATCCCCATTATTTTGGGAGGCAAGAGGCCCCTTGGATCACTACATCAGCTGTCCCCCATGAGAACATAAATAATGCTGTGACATCATGGCCCCTGGGGGCAGAGATATGATTTAATGCCTTGATATATACAGTTTATATGGGAGCAATCCTTTGCACATTTCCATATTCATAATGTCCCACTATTCTCCACAGGCATGTATAAGTTCACAATCACAACAATAATAACAACAACATTCAGTGCTACAGTTACAATCACAGAACCAGCACAATTGGTAGAGTACGAAGTTGCACAGCATCTTTTGGGATCTTCAGATGGAATAAGAGAGGGCGGAAAGACCAAAAGGTTGCTACTCCTGCAATGAAAAAAATCACAAATAAAACCCATTCATACCACAATGACCACAACAATTTTGGGGAATGTTTATTCTTAGCAGGTCTTCTCCAGGAATCACTTTCCATTCTTTAAGTGGTCCTTTTACACATGTGTAGTGTTCCATCCTTGGTCTTTCATTCGGACTGCTGTTTTAGTGGTCAGCAGAATTTGGTAGGTTCTTCCCAGGCTTGGTTAAGTTTTTCCTCACATCAGGTTTTATCAGGGCCCAATCACCAGGTTTGTGAACAGCAAATTCTAGAGGTAGGGCTTGAGCTATTAGTCCTTTGTTTCTGAGGAAAGATAAAGAAGAGGAGAGGCCAAATGTACAGTTCTTCACAGACATATCTTTAATTTTATATTGTGGGAATTTTCCCCCATTCTGTCCAAGTGTGGTAATCCAAACATCATTTCAGAAGGTAAAATACCAGTAACCCTTTTTGAGCAGATTCAAAGTTGGAGCCAGGCCAAGGGTAAAGATTTGGTTCAAGGCATAGACAATGTTGCATTCCACAGAACATGACTTTTCTTTTATGTACATAGAAAGCATTGCACCAAGACAAATTCCTTGTGTGTCCAATCACACTTGGTCAATTAAGAATTCTATTCTGTGCTATGACATTCCCACTGAATTCCCACTGCCTTTATGACTGATTGAAGCAGTAAAATGAGTCCCTTGGTTGTTGTCTATAGCTTTTACTATTCCATATCTAGGTATAATCTATTCCAATATAGTGTTGGTGACTACTGCTGCAGTGGCTCTCATGGCTGGATAAGCCTCAACCCATCCAGTCAAGTGAGCCACGATCACCAATAAATATTTAAGTCTCCCCACTTGAGGTAGGTTCAATAAAATCAAATCAAATGCATTGAAATGGTCTCATGCTATTGCCCTCCCTTTTAATGTGTAGAACTTGTTTACTAACTCTTTTACATGCTATGTAAATTTTTCACTACTTGTCACAATCCACAGCATCCATAAGCTTCTACAAACAATTCACATCATACCTTAGTCCCCCAATGACTACTACCCTGATGTAGTACTTCCAAAATCAACATTTGCCTTCCATCAGGTACTACCCATTTATGGTACCTCTCCACTTTCTACTGTTCACACTTTCTCTAATTCCTTCTCACCAAACATTAAACATTCAGTTTCTTCTGCCGCTGCCATTCTGGTTTCCAAGTCGGCAAAATTATTGCCTCAAGCTTCAAAGGAATTCAAACATTGATTTAAGACATATAATTCACAAGTAGTTTCTCCCAAAACTCCTTTAGGTGTTTTTTTTTCCCCATTAATCAAATGTCCTAACTATTTTAACTCTCTTTCTACATATTGTAATTCCTAACTTATCTCTGTAACAGTTCCTAAAAGGGCAACAACTTGTGTTGCTGACAAACAAACACACCATAGGATGGAACACCTTGACTCCTAAGTATTCAAAATGCACAGACATAAAGACATAAAAGAGGGAGGTAAGAGGAACAACTTCAAAAATAAAACAATCTAAATGAGGTATTTTGGATCAATGCTCTGAAATATATTTGGGTCAAACTTTAGTGTCAATTCTCTGCTTTTAGTAAAATATGAATCAGATTCAGATTCCATTCAGCTGGATGCAAATTCTCATTAAGTAGGTTAAAAACTTTAACAAATGTTAACTTCCAATTTGGGCTTATTCGGCGACAGACCGAAATCCGCGATTGTGCATGGTTTCAATCTATGCTTGCCACTGGAACACCCCAGTCCTTTGGATTCGGAGCTGAATCCATCCCATAGAGGTGGCGAAGAGGGGGGAGACCGCCAGCTGAGTCAAGGGGAGCCAGATCTCTCCTCCTTGGCTCGTCATTACTCCCTTTCTTGAAGGCGGTTGTAGTGATGGTCAGAAATGGCTACCTCAAAGAGGAACCCAACCGGACAAGATTGAGCAGGAGGGAAGACAAAGGGGAGAGCTTAACAGACCGGGCTAAGCAGAGGTAACATCTTAGCAAGGTACCCTAGAACTAAAATTATTAAGAGTGTTATTCCTAAAAGAAGATTTTTAAAGCGGTGGAGAAGAGAGGGAAAAGGAAAAAATATTTGTTTTACTTTCTCACATGGACAATTGGCTTTGAATGCTAAAAAGAAGAGATTTAAGTAAGAAATTTGTGTTAATTTACTTTGACACTAACAGGCAATTTTAAGCTAAAATTAAAGTCTCAAATGGAAAATAAAGACTTTCTGGATATTCTAAAGCATTCAAAATGAAGAAAGTGGAGGAAAAAAGAAAGGGTGGAACTTGGAAACAACAGATAGCACCACCTGGAAATAAAAAGAATTAACTGTGAAATCTTAACAAGACTTCCAAAAGGTATATTGTAACTGAAGCTTTGTTACAAGATAACAGAGCCCCCAGAAAGGGAAAGTGGAATAAAGAAACAAGAAGAAAGAGTTTTGGATTATTTGGTGATTTTTGGAATTTTGGGTGTTGGATTTTTAGTGGTTTAAATTAACATTAATTGGGTGGTTGATTAAAAGTGGTTAAAATGGCAGTACTCCTTGAGGAATTAAAAATGGAACTTAATCGAAAGAAAGAAGAGTCGCAAGAGGGAGAAGAATCCTTTGGTTTCGCACTTCAATTTTTTGAAATGGTGATTATGAACTATGAAAAACAACAAGAAATGCATGAAGAATAAGAAGGGATGGACAAAGAAGATATCTTTGATGACCAAACAATTCAATGTGGGGTAAAATGGAAAAAAAAGGGGGGGAGGAGTTAAAAATTCAAGATCTGAGGAAACAACTAAAAAAAAGAATAGTCTGAAAAATAAATATAACATTAGGAAGAAGCAGTAGAGAGGTTTACAGAGGAGAGAATCCGAGAGGGGGACAAAAAGGGTGATGAGAAAAAGAGGAGAAAGATAAAAAGAAATTATAAGGGACAGAAACAGGAAATAAACAGGGGAAATATACAAGGATTAAAGGTATTAGCCTGTTTAAAAGACATAAAAATAATGGTTAAAAATATAAATTAAAAGAGAGGATTTTCTCAGTAGGGGGGATCTTGGGCCTTTCCATAGGCTCAGAGTCTGACTAAACTCTCCTTCTTTTCCTAAGGGATTTCTCTGATAACCCTCCCCTCCAGGTTCGAAGTTGGTCAGGACTCTCCCTGTATCTAAAAATTCTTATTCCAACAGTCACACTCCTTTCAAAGTGTAGGCAAACCTCTAGGAGGTATTTCCCACATCTCAGTCATTCACACACACAAGGCAACACTCCCCTTCCCTTCCCCAAATAAATTTCTACTCACCTAGAAGAGCTCAGTTCTACAACTCCTGGTGCAAGCTTCTTTGGTTAGGGTGTCCAGGGTAGGCAGAATTGGAGCCTGCCAGCAAATGACCATGTCAAAGTCATTGGATAAAATTTTCCAGTAGTCTTGACTTTGCCATTGGTCCCAGCTAGTTTCTTCCATTTGTCATAGTGAACGCCACTCTGAACTTCAAAGGTTGTGAGAAGCTGAATGCAGCACCTCAAATGAACGATGCCTTTGAGCCTCATGTTAAGGTGCCAGAAAATGGAAGGTCCCAAAATGTACTTGAGTCACCAGAAGACCAAAGAGAGAGACTCAAGAAGAGGCTTGGAAAAAATATCTGCTTTAATTTGTACAAAGAAGAGCAGGGTAGACATTCCACAACATACAAAGAGCATGCAGTGAAAGGCCACATCTTGATGAAGGTATGACGTCCTTTTTTAGACATCAGCTTAGTTCCCAATTCTGGCTCCCTGGTTTTCTTTGGCGGTGTAACAAAGAACGGGTGGTGGTGGTTTGAGAGCTTAGCAATAGAGGAGCTGGGTGCTTAGCAATACAGGTATGTGCCCAGAGTAAACCTGCCAAACTATGACAGATTCTGTTCCATGCACCCAGTGATACAAAACAATAAGATAACAGAAATAAAGTAATTGTTACAGAAGCGAAATAGCAAGTTATTATTATGTCCCACTAATTCTACGTATTGTATTATTATCATGTTCCTATACTTCCTTCTCATTTTTTTCCTAGCAGCACACGAATACCTGGATTGAATCTTCCAAGAGTCATGAGAGAGAAAAAGGGCCATTAAGAGCACAAGGCATCTCCTGAAGTTTGTTTCTGAACACATAGATTTTGATATTAAGTCACAGTTTGGGATGAGAAGTGAAATGTTTTCAAAGAAAAAGAACAAAAAGGGAGGGAGTAGTGTTTGCAGATAGGTGGAGGAGAGGGGGAGAAAGAGAAAGAAGAGGGAGATAGGAAGGAGGAGGAGAGAAGGGAGGGAGACGGGAAAGAAGGAAGGAGGAGGAGAGTGGGGAGAGAGAAGAGGGAGATGGGAGGAGGAGGACCATGGAGTTTTTGGTGCTCTCTGAGCTTTGTTGTTTTCTTGCAGACATTTCATGACCCAACTAGGTAAAATAATCAGTACCAGAAGGGATGGAGCTTTTCTTTGTGTTTTTATGTAAGTGTTTTGCCCTGTCAGTATTGATGGTCATCATCACTGATGTTACCTAGTTGGGCAATGAAACATCTGCAAGAAAACCACTAAGCTCAGAGAGAACCAAGGACCCCTCATTTCAACCCTGAGCTACAAATATTCTCTTCTATTGGAACTGCTAAACCAGCGGTCATACGAAGGATGTTCAGAAGTTCCGAATGCCAAAATCTAACATTGTGGTCCTTTTCCTCCCTACAAAGCTAAAGAGATGGAGAAAAAGCCAAAGAACAAGAAGGGGAATATCGTTAAATGGCTGAGAGATTTCTTAATTTTGGGTCCGGCCATCCTTTAAAAAAAACATATCCAAAATGGCTAAGGTATGTCAGCATTTTGTCTTGCTTCTTGTTGATATTCCTTTCGGTCCTCCTCATGACCTGAAAATGGTCAAAAAAAGTCAATATAACAGAGGGAATGGAATGATCCAAAGGCTGGAGTTTGGACATCCATCCTGCACAATGTCTAGGAGCAGGAAATTGCAGCTGCCATGTTGGCTTCTTTGAGCCACATCTGAATATCACATGATACATGACATAAAACAGGGATGTCAGACTCAATTTCAAACAGGGCTTCATCAGGCTGTGGTTGACCCTGGGGAGGGGCTGCAGGCATGGCCATCAATGCATCTCACCGTGGGGCCACTGGGTGGGCATGGCCAGCTTGACACCACTCCCCAAACTGTTTGCATGTTTCTTCTTTGCATTGGGTAGAACAGGCCGAAGTTGCATTGGGTAGACTGGGCTAAAATGACACAGACTGGCCCCTTACATTTTCTAAGTTGGCCTTGCAAGCCAGATTTGATCATGTCACAAGCCAGATGAGGCTTGCGGGCCTTGTGTTTGACATCCCTGACATGAATAAGTCTTACCTCTCTATATGGTGTGCTTTCTCCAAATCTGGGTCAAAATCTCTTAAGGGCCCCCTTGACTTGAATGGAGAAGAGTCAAAACACTGATGCATCTCTGCATGGTTTCCTTTTCTTCTTTGAGAAAAGAGCATCTTGCTCCCCCCTCCCCCGCAGATCACAGACCTGATGCTGAAAATCCTTGAGACTCTCACAAATAAAAATAATATTTCTCAGGCTGCTGAACTGCTGTTGAATTGTTTTCTAGAGAAATGCAGGATGGACATGGAAGGAGAAAATGTAAGGTTCAGAGCAAAAGGGATATAGGAGATTTTGTAGAAAACAAAGATGAGAATGGGTAAGACCTTGTTATCTTTGTGACAAGACTTCAGTTAATTTTAAGAGAGCTAGAGCTGAATGGGAGACCACCAAGTGATCTTAGGGCTGTCAATAAAGTTGGGTAAATCTTCTAGAAGAAAGTAAGGATAAAACAAAAAAACATATTGTTCTCATGAAAACTACATTTGGAGAACCAATTTTACAATGGTTAAAGCACCAGGAGAAGTTCAAGTCTTACTTTAAGCCATGAAAGCCTTATTGGTGACTTTGGGCCAGTCACTCTCTTTTTCTCAGCCCAACTTACCTCACAGGGTTATTGTGAGGAAGGTACATGTTAAATACATTCTCCACTTTGAATTATTTGTAAAAAGAATAAAGAGTGGATATAAATAAATAGAAACGTTGCCTTCAGGCATCACATCTGGACTTGACTGGGGATAATGGAGGTGGTAGTCCAAGATACCAGAAGGCAGCGGCTCAGAAAAAGCACAGAAGTGGGGAATTAGTGGCTAATTCCAAAATTTGAACTATGAATCTCATGATTTCTCGCCATTGACAGGGGTGGTCATGAGTTCCAGATCAGTCTGGAAGTAGATGGCGGTTGTGGCCAGGAAGGCCTTTGGCAAATGCAGGTTGTGTGCCAGTTATACTTTTCTGGACCGACAATCTCTACTCAAGTCTCTCATACCCTAATCATTTCCTGCAATGTGCTCTACGTGGGGCTGCTCTTGAAGAGCATTTGGAACTTCCACTTAGTGCAAAATGCAGCGGCCTGCATAGTTTTGTGCAGACTTCAGTGCAGACTTGAGCTCTCCTGTGGGAGCTGCATTGGCTGCCAATTTGCTTCCGAGTCCAATTGAAGGTGCTGGTTGTCACCTTTAAAGCCTTTCATGGCTTAGGACAAGGTTATCTGAGGGATTGTCTCTTCCCAGTCACATCTACCCGATCGATCAGAGGGGGGAGGCAGAGAATGTTGCAGGTCCCATCCCCATGGGAGATACACCTGGTGGGACCCAGAAGGGTCTTCTCCGTGGTGACTCCCTCTCTCTGGAATATCATTCCCCAGATATTAGAATGGCCACTCTTGCACTCTTCTGGAAGGCACTGAAGACCTGGTTCTGCCAGCGGGCATGGGGAACGCAAAGTGGGATGGAGCCCACTAAATGGCTTATGTGAGGTGTTGTCACCTGGGTGGATAGAGGATTATTTAATTTTAATATTCTATTTATTATTTTATTATAGGATTCTTTTATTGGTTTATGGGATGTTTTTATATTTTTGTAAGCCACCTTGAATCGCCATGTGTAAATAGGCAACAATATAAATCTCCAAAAATATATAAATGAATAAAATATCACATGGGGCTGGACAAATCAGGTGGGTTTTTTTGAAAATGTAAGGCAAACTTTGACATTATGGGAGCCAAATGTTTCCCCCAAAGGGTGGGAGTCATCAACTCCACTGGATCTTAACCCTCTGATCTGTTTTGCCATTAGCTGCCCATGATCCTCAGCTAAATTTACCTTCATCTCCCAAACATTTGTGAACCAGAAACCAAAGAAAAGACACTGAAATCTGTGTGTCACCTGGCCGCAAAACATGCGACCAGTGTGGTAGACATTCTGCTGGAGTGATCAGTGGACTGCAATGGGTAAGAACCTCAAGGAGATGATAGTGGTGAATATCTGTAGCTCAGGAAGAAGAGAGGATGAGGTTGGTTCTCTCAGCTTGTGAGTTGGTTTCCAAATGTTTAATTACCAGGCTAGGTAACATCTTCAGTGGAATTTAGGGAACACCAGTGTTGGTGTTTTTTTGCTTCTAAGGTTTTGTGTCGTCAATAGGTCTTGTGATGGGAAAGTCACATCAGGTTGAGGGTTGCATCAGGCGAGGAACTTATAATGGGTCATGATGGGGAGGTCATGTCAAGTGAAGGTCGTGTCAGGTGAGGGTCTTGTGATGAATCAGGTGTGGGTAACATCAGGTGAGGATCTTGTGATGGGGAGGTCACATCAGGTGAGAGTCACATCAGATGAGTCTAATAAAGGGTCTTGTGATGGGCTAGGTGTGGCTCACATTAGATGAGGTCTTGTGGTGGGGAAGTCACGTCAGATGAGGGATAGGTGAGGTGGAGGTCTTGTGATGGGTCAGGTGTGAGTCACAGGTGGTCTTGTGATGGGGAGGTCTTGTGATGGTTGGGCTGGTTGAGCGTTGGAGTGTTGGGAGGAGGGTTAATATATCTGGCCTGGCAGTCTCTTCAGAAATTGGGAAATAATCTGATTTTTTCCAAATCTATTTTTTCCATATCTGCAAAAGTGCAAGAGAGATATGGGGGGTGCTGATTTGCAGACCCCTATGCCAGCATGAAAATTATGAGGTCCCTCCTGAAAAGGCTGCAGAAGACAGTTACTGACACCACTGGGAGGTGAAAGAGCACATTAATCACGCCAGTTGTGGTAAACCATCAACCAGCCACCCTTTTCATTTTATCAAGAGATGGCCACGCACATCTGATGGAAGAGAGAAGGGTTGAACAGAAGAGTCACCCCTCAGAGGTCTCTCCATCAAGAGGTTTGCCCTGGTTGAAGGGAAGCAGTAGGCAAACTGGTGCGGGCTAAAATTGGGATAAAATTTGGCGTGAAGCCCCACCCCCACCAAAGGTAGAAGTGTCTGTGGACTTCCCTTCCCAGAGGAGCTTTTTAAAAAAGAGTTTATTTTTATATTTTTACATCACATATGTAAGTACTTAGTGAACAGCATCCATGTCTGGATCAATTTATTTTTATACAATATTTTCCCCACTCCTAATTTCTACCTCTATTGTTCAACCATTTATAAAACAAGTTCCATGTTTGAAAATACTCTATCTTCTTTTTCTTTTCTTTTTCCTGTCAATCTATCCATTGTCAACTTACAATTTCTTTCTCAAACCTTTTGCCATTCTTCTAAATATATAGTATATCCAAAAATATTTCCCATACTATCAGCAGCTTCATTTATCCATCCATTGGTTCATCTAATCATTAATCCATTCATATATTCATTTATTCATCCACCTATTCATGCATTTATTCATTTATTAAGAAAACTCACATGGTTGCCCAACTCACACATGGTGACTCTAGATAACTTACAGAAAGAAGAGTTTAATTTAAGAAAACACATGATAGAAACCAACAAAGGCAAACACCCAGCTGAATACTGAATGTCATATAGTTTTAAATATTTTTAATGTTTTTTATTCATGTGTTATATTGCTTTATTAAACTGGACAATGTCAGTTAGCTCAGATGGCTGGTGTAGAAATTTAATTAAGACCAGTAGAACAGAATATTTTTAGTTCAGAATTGAACTGTGGTGTCCTTGGTGGTCTCTGAGCTGGGTGGTTTTCTTATAGATGTTTCATGGCCCAACTAGGTGACATCGTCAGTGTTAGAAGGGAGTGGAGGAAGAGCAGGGTGGGAGGAGGATGCTCTCTGAACTTGATGCTCTTTTTTGCAGATGTTTCATGACCTAGCTAGGTAACATCATCAAGGCTAGAAGGGAATGGGTTTTGTGGAATGGAGAAGAGGAAAAGGGAGGACAATGAGGTCCTTGGTGCTCTTTGAACTTGATTGCTTTCTTGCAGACATTATTCAACCAAGTAATATCTGGAGGAAGAGGAGGAGGAGGATGGGGTCCTTGGTGCATAGTGAGCTTGGTGGTTTTCTTGCAGATGTTTCATGACCCAACCAGTTAAAATCATCAGTGGTAGAAGGGGGAAGTATCCAACCCTAATTCTAACTCTTCTAGCACTGAAGATATTACCTCGTTGGGTTATGAAACATCTACAAGAAAAAAAAAAACATGCCCAGACAGCACAAGGACCCCTTAGATAAATAATGTATTAGGTGGGAGTCAGGAGCCCACTCAGGAATGAAGACAAGAGAGACTTTAGAAATCTCTATAACCAGTTCTGTCTTGTTCTGCTTATTGACTCCCTTTTGTTCTGTATTTACACCCGACTATTGTCTCAAAATTTGGATGGGGTGTAGAATCAGTGTTTGCGAAGTCCCCCTTCTAGCAAAATTTTGAACCGTGTCTCAGACATGGGCATTCCTGGCTCAGTTTTTATGGACATGAGAATTTCTTTCTCCTGGTTGGCCCACATCAAAGGAGTTCCACTTTTGGATTGTAATCTAAGTAATCTGGTTTGCCTCACAATCAGGAGGTTAAGTTTGATCCTAGATAGAAGCAGATATTTGTCATGTCCCTGGTGGAGATTGACGCTGACGGAGAGGAGGAACAGCCAACGGGGAGTGGAGGTGTGGCTCCAGAGGTTGTAGAAGAGGCTGGGGAAGGGCAGAGGCCAGCTGAGCAGTCAGAGGAGGACCCAGGCCCGTCCCCTATCCATCCTAAGGCACACAGGGAGGAGAGGATAAGGGAGAGATGGAGTCTAATCAGGAGGAGAGGGTCTTCATGGGCTGCAGGTTTGAGATCTGCATAAGAGTTTGGACCTATGTTCTGGCAAACGCTGGAGACAAAGCATGTTTCATTTTAGTCTGAAGTTATCTTGGTTGGTGTCCTTCCAACAGCGCCTTGTTACCTCCTTAAATTTGGAAAATATTTCTGTTCCGTTATGGAAATTTCATCATTGTAGTTTGTTTGGTGTTTATTTTACCTTTATCTGCTTGTTAAATTCGGACTGTATTGCTTTCTTTTGAAGATTATTTTTGAGTACATTTTATCTCCAACTGAGTGTTATTGAACAGCGGGGCCAAGTTGGAGGCATTAATGAACATTTATTTCCGTTTTGGATCTTGTTATGTTTGTGTTACACTCTGGGTCATCACAATATCTCTCTCTGGGCACAATGACAATGCATCTGCTGAAGAAAACTCCTCATTGGTGACAGGAAGGGCATCCAGTCAATAAACACTCAGTGCCCAGACTCCATTCTGGAAGGGATTATGGGGTCATTAAAAAATGATGATGATGAAGCTAAGTAATCTGGTGAGCCCAAGGTGACTCTCCTTTCATCCTGTTTTTAGGCTACCAATGTTCTGTGCTATATCTTTTCCTTACTTGATGTGGCTGATGCTCTCCAGAACAAGTTTCCCAACCTGCTCATCACACTGGTCACACAAATCTATTTATTCCTTGGAGCAAGCAAGAATGGGTCCAGCAGTGCCTTTCAGAATTCACAATAAAGCAACCTCTGCCAACCATCATGGCTTGGTTCAATCATGGTTTTAATAGAATGTTTTTTGATCAGAGTAGATGCAAGCTCACATCACCATCACACCATATGCTGCAATCTTGGCAAACTGTAAGGTTCAATGCTGGTCAGTTGGGTAATATTGGGGTCAGTGTGCACCAAGCACAGTCAAAGGCCACCTTTGCCCCAAGTTCATGTTAGTCTGTGCAAACCATGATTTCTAATTTACAGAGTGGTTTGCAAACTGATTCATCACTGCCTGCATCTCACCAGCCAGGAAATTCCTCCTGTGTAGTCACACACTCTTCAATGTGTGCAAATTCATGGGCTAGGTGTTTGTGGCTTCTGTTGTTTATTTCTCCTGAAGTTAAGAAGAAAAAAAAATGTGGGAAGAAAAATCTGGTCTGGTCCCAAGAAAAAGACGCTGGAAATAAAACAGAGACAGGCTGCTGTTTATTTGGTTTCCGGAAACTTCAGTGACAGCAGCAAATGTTTCTGGGGTGACTGACAAAATGGCTGGCTGAGTGGATGGATTTTTATAGAGTTCTGGGATTTGATGATTGAGATGTTCCAGGGGGGTTGTGCAGTATAGTGAGCCTTGTCTCTTTTACTATTCTAATGGTGATGGGTAAAGCCTCCTCAGGTCATGTCCAGTCCTCAGAATTTGGGTGAAGGGGACTTAAATTCTTAATCCCATCAGCTCCCATCCTTGGGGAACTGTAGATGAAAGTATTTTGTTTGTGAATAGGCTGGCCTGGATTTCTGTAAATGATATTGAATGGAATGTTCCAGTTTCCTCAATAGATGCAAAAGTATCTCACTGATGAAATTTAACTGTTGGAGGAACATGCTTGGAGTGTTTTCCTGGTAGTGGAGAGAAGTGAAGACTGGGTTTTGCGGGGGAAGGGAGATCAGCTGAATAACTGGCACTCACTCTTATTCCTTTGTTTGATTTGGCACTGCTGTGCAAGCTTTGCTTTGTTAATCTCAGTATCTCTACTCTTCTTCCTTAGTTTCTGTATCACCCCGAGGTTGAAGACTTCTTCATGACCCAAGACATTATAAATGTTCTCCAGGACTGAATGAAACAACCGTACTCTCTGATACATTTGAGGTCTAGGTTATCTTGACCCAAGACATTATAAATGTTCTCCAGGAATGGATGAAATAGCCATACCCTCTGATACATTCGAGGTCTGGGTTATCTTCTGCAGCACCCATTCAAGATAAGAGATGGGCTACAGGAAGTGAATGACTTTCAAGGAAGTAGCAGGTGTGACTTCTGATGGCGCTTCCATTGGAGACAGACCAGAGACTGTGAACATGTGGGACTTTGATCTGAGCATGCCCTGTTGGAGGAGTCCTTAAGGGACCGGATTCAAGTATGTGGGGCTTAAGTGTGTGCTGGAGCGGTGAGGTGGTGAGCGGCGTGTAGCTGGATAAAGACTTTAAACATTTTTTGACAACCCCGAAAAACAGAAGGAGTCCTTGTTTGGAAGTGTGGTAGCAGTGAATGGGAAATGAGGAAAATATAAGATTAATAAAAACCAGAAATAAAAGAACTGCATGAAACTAGAGACTAAATTTGGAATAATCTACAGAATTGGGCACTAATCAGGCATTGGATAAAATGCTGGACTTACCTGGAATGGATAAAATTTAATGTTAAAACAACGTAAAAGAGAATTAAAAAAAAGAACTTTGAAAAGTAGAAGGGATATAGAGTACCATCTAATCGTTAGAGATATTTCCTCTTCTCTGTTTTTATGGAAAATTAAATATAAATATGTATAAATATGTGAAAGAGAAAAGAAATGAATTAAAAGATTACTAGCATAACAAGAACCCTGGAAGGCTTAAAAAAAAGTGGGGATTGCAGTGAAGTATAAATGAACATAATATTCTGGGACTGTTTGGTGTTGACTGTGATAAGAAAACAGAAGAAAAAGAAACGGATAAACAGAAACTTTTGGCAAGGACCATAACAGAAAAAAAAGACTTTTAATAAAATAAAGAATAACTCAACAGATTAAAGAAATGGAAGAAATAAGTAAAGAATTTAAATTGGAACTGCAAACTGTGAGAGGAATGTTAAAAGAAAGAATGAGATTACTGGATGTATTTGTTGGCAAAGTAATGGTGTTGCAGTTCATAGAACAAAGAAAACCCAGAGAGGAGGAGTTAAAGAAGGAAAGCAGCTCAGACGAATATGGAGAACAAGAGCCATTGCCAAAAGACATAAAACGACTTAAAACAGAGATATTGATGACACAAGCAACAAAGAAGAGAGAAAATGCTCCCAAAACTAAGCAGAAGAAATTCTACAAGAAACACAAAAAAAAGAGAACAAAGAAGGGTGGGGGAAAACATGGCTAATAAGCAGAGGAAAATAAAAATAATATTAGAAAGAAAGAAGAAGACTGGGGAAACCTAGAGAAGGGAAAGCTGGCTAAAATTAAAAGAAATGACAAGGCCAAAAGATTTAGAGATAAGAGTTAGGGAAAGTGTAAGGGGAATACCACATGGGAATGTATATTGATATTTTTCTTTTCTTTTTACGAAGAATATAGATTGGGGAAACTCGGAAGTTCAAAACTTGCTGGGAAATATTTTAAGATTATATAACTATATATATAATTGTATACAAATTTTATTGTTATGAATCCTTTCCTTTTTATATTTACATGTCCTAAAATATTTAGATGATATTAGAAAAATAGAATATGATAAATTTGGGGAAAATCAAAATGTGAATTATAGCCTATGGAAACTAAAAGGAAAAAACTTTATTTTTTTTCGTTGGGACATATGAAATAGAAAATGTAATTGATTATATAAAGGATATGAGAAAATAGACAACATGATAAACTAGAAGGGATCATATGGGAATATAAAGTATCTGTAATGAGAGTATTTCTGATGATTAAAAACAGGAGAATGAAAATTAAAATATATAGATAAACTGGCTGTGGAAAGAAAGAAAAAAACATGATTGTTATATAATTATATATAAGATAAGCAAAGATAAAGTGAGAAATATTAAGAAGTTACTATTGTGAATTTTTTGTTTGTTTGTACATATACATTCTAAAATATACGATTATTCAGTGGATAACAGAAATGTACAATGAGAGTTCTTCATTATGATTAAAGTAGGGGAATGGAACATTATTAAATTACATAGATTGAGGATATATACCATGTGGATCCTAAATATATTAGTTTTATTTTATTCTGTCAGAATTGACAAGTTTTTTCAATGAGAAGTGAAACATCTTCAAGGAAAAACAAAAGTCTAGTTGCCTTTTGAAAAAGCACCTTTGGACAGTTAAACAGATATGTAGTTGGGTGATCGAACGTTGGTATAATTACCTGAGAACGCCCTTTCTATCTACGCTGCAAGAAGGTCCAGAAATGGGTTAAGGTCCGTCTTCTGATATTATCAAGCTAAGTCTGTCACTATAAAAACACCAGCCCCTGGCTTGCCCCACCATCTTTTAGGCAAAGATACTTGACAGACATAACATGTCTCTGGAAGATAAAGAAGAAATTAACATACCCCCTTCCCCGACCATCATTACCAGACGTACAGGTGGGGCTGGACTTTCTTGCAGCTTAGATAGAAGGGGCGTTCTCAGGTAATTATACCAATGCCCATTCTCATTGATGCTGCGACGAGAGCCCAGGAATAGGACATACCAAAGCCTGCATGTACACGGGAGAGCCCATGGCTGGTCAATCAGTCCGACTGTAGAACCCCCTGCTGAAGTACCCTCCATCCAAACGATGCCTGGGCAGAAACAAAGGAGTCCAGGTGGTAGTGCCGTATAAACGGCGACGGTGAAGTCCAGGTAGCCACTCTGCAAATCTCCTACAGTGATGCTTGAGTCACCCAGATGGCGGATGTAACCACACACCTCGTGGAATAGGCCGTAATATGTCTAGGAACTGGCACAGACAAAGTTTGGTACGCCTTGGCTATAAAGCTTTAATAGTCGCTGAAGTCACCTTGTTCCCCAAGGTAGAGAGATGAAAGGACACAAACATGGCTTCAGTTTTTTCGAAAAACTACTGTCCGCTTGATGTAAATTCGGAGTGCCTGCCTCACATCCAGTGTGTGACATCTGTGTTCCAGTTCGTGTTGTGGTCTGGGACAGAAGTCTGGAAGCACAACATCTTGAGACCGGTGAAACCACGAGTTTATCTTGGGGACAAATATGGGGTCTAACCTAAGAACTACCCTGTTCTGATGGAAAAGACACAGGTCTTATCTACAGAAAGTGCTGCTAATTCGGACACTCTCCTGGCTGAGGTAATGGCCACTAAAAAGACTACTTTGAGGGACATGTGGAGAGATGCAGACCTGAGGGGTTCAAGGGAGGCTTTGTGAGAGCCTGTAAAACCTTCTGTAAATCCCAAGAAGGAAACCTATGAACAACAGGAGGTCGGAGGTTAGATGGTCCCCTTAAAAACCTACGCATCGAAGGGTGGTGGGATAAAGATTCATACTTGTCCCAGGAAATCACAGAGGAAAGAGCTGCGACCTGGCAGTGAAGCGTGTTAGGGGCCAGGCCTTTATGCAGGCCATCTTGTAAAACCCTGAGCACCTCCACCACAGAAGCCGAAGAGGGATCTATGGCCAAAGGCATGCACAAGGTACAGAAAGTCCTCCAAGTTGCATCGTACTTGCAAGTTGTAGACAGTTTCCGGGAAGTCTGGATGGTGTCAATCACCCTTTCCAGAAAATTGGAAGCCCTCATAGATTGCCGCTCAAAGGCCAAGCAGTTAAATTGAACCACTGAGGGTTTGGGTGTAATAATGCCCCCTGATGTGGGGAGATCCTGGCAGCAGGAATCCTCCATGGAGGGGCCATCGACAAGATCACCAGGTCCGCAAACCAGGGTCTCTTGGGCCAATGGGGTGCCAGTAGAATGAGCTCCACCTTCTCCAACAACTTCCAAATAACCGCCAGAATAATGGGAAGCGGGGGAAAGGTGTAGAGGGGACATGGAGGCCAGGTGCTCAGAAGCACATTGGTACCCACTGCTCCCTGGTCCAGAAACCTGGTGAAGAACCTGCTTGCCTGTGCATTCTGAGGGGAGGCAAAGAGATCGACAGTTGGGAGACCAAACTGATGAGACAAGTGCAGAAACAGGCAGTGAGGGAGGCTCCACTCTGCTTGGTCGATTGCAGACCGCTCAACCAGTCGGCCTGGACACTGTTGACCCCCAAGATATGGTCTGCTTTGATTGAAAAAGGTGTGTCTCCACCCACCTCCCTAGGCGCTCTGCCTCCTTCATCAGGGCCCTGGACCTGGTACCCCCCTGCCTGTTGACATGGGCCTTTGTTGGTCATGACCAACACACTGACCCATCACCCTGTTCCTAAAGTGTTTCAGGGCTAGGAACCTGAGCTCCAACCAGTTGATGGGGCATACCCTTTCTTCTGGAGACCAACACCCCTGGGCTATTTCTCCCTCCAGATGGGCTCCCCAACCATGAAGACTGGCATCTGTGGTGTGACATATCCTGTCTGGCTCTTTGAAGGGGAGACCGTTCTCTAGGTCCAGGGACTGCCACCATGTGAGGGACCGTATGACCTGGGAAGGAACCTGAACCTTCATGGCCAAATGGCTGGTTCCTGCCCTTTGAAACAGGAACAGGAACCATTGGAGTTCCTAATGAATGAAGATGAGCCCACTGGACAATCCCTATGCCCTTTGAAACAGGAACAAGAACCATTGGAGTTCCTAATGAATGAAGATGAGCCCACTGGACAATCCTTCCCATGGTTTGGGACAGTAGAGACAATGGAAGAGTGGGCAGCAGCCGAATCTGGAGGATGTAGCTGCGAAGGATCTCCCTTCAATCCAGGGAGAGGAACACCCCGCAGAGTGATGTGATATAATCGCCCCAAGGTGGAGCAATCTGGGTGTCGGGGAAAGGTGACTTTTCCTGATGTTGATTGAAAACCTGTGGTCTCATAGAGTCTGTGAAGGTGATGTGAAGGTTGTGATCGGCCAACTGGATTGACTGCAACAGGATGAAAATGTCATCCGGGTAGCATAAGACCCTCACTGGAATGATGCGAAGTAAAGCTGTCAAGACCTTTGTGAAGACCCGCATAGCTGACGAGAAACCAAAGGGTAGAGCCCGGTATTGCTAATGGGCATTCTGAAAACAAAAATGTAGAAACTGGCAGTGATGGGGCCAAATAAAGATATGGAGGTAAGCCTCCGTGAGGTCTATAGAGGAGAGTAGGTCGCCCTCTCGAACGCTCTCAAGGATAGAATGCAAAGTCTGCATCTTAAACCACCTGTATGGGATAAATTTGTTTAATAAGTTCAGATCCAATAGAGCTCGCCACCCCCCAGACGCCTTTGGAATCACAAAGAGGCGAGAATAGAAGCCTTGCCCTCGTTGATTCCCAGGAACCGGTTGAACAGCTCGTATGTCGACGAGATATTGGATCACTGACTCCATAAGAGCCTGTCTCGAGCTGTCCCTTGATGTGGGGCAGTGGATGAACCATCGTGGAGGTGGGGAGAGAAACTCCAGTTGGAGACCGTACCTCACTGTCTCACAAATCCAGGCGTCAGATGTAGATTCTTTCCATCTGGAGATAAAGAAAGCCAAACCGCCTCTGATGGGGGAGATGCATTCACTTCGAGCATTTAACGAATGACCTCCTCCCTCTCGAAAAGGCCATTTACCTGAGGTCTGTTGTTGCCTGCCAGAAGTGTCAGGCCGCTGTTCCTGACAAGCAGGGAAGGACCTCTGAACTCTGGAGAATCGAGGGCTGGTATTGGATCTGAAGGACGACGGGCGATAGTAAGGCCGGGGATGATACTTGGACTTCTTCCCCACCAAGAGAACCTTCCTCTTGTCCTTGGTTTCTGTCAAATAAGGGTCAAGGGCATCGCCAAACAGCTTCTCGCCTGCATCTGGAGCCAACGCCAACTTCCATTTTCGGCAAGAGTCAGAATGCCAGTTGCACAGCCAAAGCAGTCGTCTGGCCATCACAGAAGAAGCCATGGCCCTGCAAGTGAATTTGGCCAAGTTCAGGGTGGTGTCTACTGTAAACTCTGCTGCTGCGATTGTTTTGTTGATGTCCTGGTGTGCCCTGAATTCGGTGACCGGAAGCCTCTCGTGAAGCTGGTGGAGCCAGCGCAAAGAGGATCTCGTAAAAAACGAGGCTGCAGTGGATGCTCTAATCGCCCAAGCTGCAGCCGCATGCTCAGAGTTTGATCAGATCACCTGTTCTCTACTTTGAGCAGTTTGATGAGGGTACCAGAGAAGAATGAAGCCACCATCAGAGCATCTACAGAAGGCACGACCAGGACACTGGCCAGGGATGGTTCCACATTGTAGAATTGTCTGTCGTGAGCAGACAGGCGAGGTCCCGCCCCTGGGGAGGTGCACTGTTCCTTTACTAAATCAAGAAAGAGAAAGGGGAGGGGAGAACCTCCACCTGCACCACTGGCTTAGAAAATAAGGAATCAGAGTAGGCAGAAGTGGATGCTTGTGGTTCAGGGGCCACACTTAGGACTGAGTGTGCAGTGACCAAGGCCTTGTGTAACAAGGGCTTGAATAATGAAGATTTAAACACTCCCACAACAGGGGCTGATCAATTCTGAGGTCCTCCTCAGACATATTGGGGTCTATAAGTTCCCCTTCCTCCTTTTCTGAGTGACCAGAGTGACTATGGTCAGAGGATTTGGAATAAGTATCATCCTCTTCTTCCATCCGCTCTGAGTGGGTGGGCTGAGAGGAGAAGTGATGTCTAGGCACACCCTTTCGATACTGGGGGACCCTTTGTGGAAGCCAATGGGTTACCAAGGCTGGGTCCCCTCCTAGAGGGTGAAGGAAATATTTGAATCCTTCTGCTCAGCCCTAATAGCTACCATGACTATTTTCCTGAAATCTTCAGGCCTGTTCTCCGAGCACAGGCTCGCAGCAGTGGGGGGGGGGTATGTTGCTTCAGGCAGAGGCCTGTATCCACCCTGAACCCCTTGGCCACCCGGGAAGGGCCAGGTCCCCATGTAGCCTGTGTAAAGGAAGGGCCTGACCTGCTTAAATCAAGGGGTTCTTCCTCCACTCTCTCAGGGGACCCATGCTAACATGTGACTGGAAGCAGATTCCCCTTCCATAGAAGGAATCTCAGGGCTAATATGCACCTCCCCAGAGTGAGTACTTGACAGATCAGGGCTTGCATTTGTGATAACCTTTCTTCAAACTGTTTTTCAAGATCAACATACCTTCTCTTCTCAGCCCTAAGTTCAGCTTTTGAAGAGTTTTGGGGAGCTAGGGCTTTGGCTTTGATTTTTGCAGCAACTTGTCTACTGGTAGAAGGAGCTCTCTGTCTTTTCCTCTTTCTCAAAGGGGCTAGTGCCTCTTGGGGCTGTTCCAATTCTTTGGTAGTAGGCTGGGGCACTTCCCTTTCCATATTGCAAACAGCGCAGACACCAAGGGTGCTGTGAGCTTCCCCCATGAGGTGCTGTCTAATGCAATGAGCCAAGCAAGTTAAAAACTGTGAGGCCCTGAGGAAGTGTTTTCCCCCCCCAACAAAATGGCCACCGGTTGATTCAAAATGGCCACCCACCACGTGGAGGAACTCAGGAATGGCTTCATTACCTCCTTCATTCAATAGGCTCTTATCAGGCCCCGAGTGATCAAACTGCAGCAAAACAGCTGAGAAGCGGTAGAATGAAGCTCTAAAGTCAGCTGTGGAGTGGTTTGGGTGGCGGCAGCAGCAGTAATCTGCGCAATCGCTGGACTGCATGGAAGACTTTTAAGAAGGCTTCCTGGGTCCACAGCCCTTTGTGAGGCAGCACCAAAGCTTCTACGCTGCAGGAGAACGGATCCCCACTCTCCTCTTTGCAACAACTTCTCTGCTGGTATTTTACTTTTCAAACCTTCTCTTAGCTCTGTTAAAGCAATCCTTTCAGAGACGAGATCTTAGACAAGAAGCTGAACCAAAAGATGGGCGGGCCAGCCAGGAGCTGGTGTTTTTATAGTGGCAGATTCAGCATGATGACATCTGAAGGAGGACCGTAACCGTTCTTGGACTCTTGTCATAGCATCGATGAGAATAGCATGTTCAAAGTGGTCATCAACAGTTCTGCCTGAATGGTGGAGGATGGAAGGATTTATATTCCTGTGGTAATTTGGCCA
Organism: Laticauda colubrina; assembly: GCA_015471245.1. Classification (NCBI taxonomy): domain Eukaryota; kingdom Metazoa; phylum Chordata; class Lepidosauria; order Squamata; family Elapidae; genus Laticauda; species Laticauda colubrina. The sequence continues at coordinate 13,534,530 of BLBF01000039.1, read as the reverse complement.
TTAGCAATCTCTCTTTAACAGTAACAACCATATGACTCCAAGGAATATAAATCAGGGGTGGGATTCAACCGGTGTTATAACCAGTTTGGTGAGAGTGCGTTTTGCTGTGCCACACAAACCAGCCAAGTTTGAAAAAGCAGGAAACAAAGGACAGACAAGAGCCTAGGCAGGTGGGTGGGCCAGACGACCAGAAGGTCGTCACAGCTAACTGTTTCTGTGTCAGCTGCTCTTTGGAGCTACCAGTTCTATAGAACTGGACCAAACAGGTAGCATCCCACCCGATAATAAATCCTTGCATCTTTCACCCAAAACTGAAGAAGCTTCATGGATGATAAGTGAAACATCTTCAAAGAAAAACAAAGGACAGTTCCTCTTGAAAAAGCATCCTTGGGATGCTCTGAGAATCATTGAAGCCACTTGCAGGTTTATCTGTGCCTTCAGTGTCCCCTGAATAGTACAAGGAATATAAATCTTTCCATCCTCCATCATTCAGGCAGAGCTGAACAAGCTTCTTGGATGAGAAGTAAAATGTCTTAAAGGAAAAACCAAGTCCAATTGCCCTTTTAAAAAAATATCTTCGGAGCAACCATGACCTGGATGATTGACCATCTCCATGGACATTGAGCTGGGAATAGATGTCCTTGAGAATATCTGTGTTTGGTAATTCTCAATCATCCAGGTGATGATTGTCCCAAAGGTGCTTTTCTTAATCCTGGGATAGCTTATCAACTTTCCTATCTTCTGAGGTAGAAGGCTGGGTTTTCTCTATAGAATATATACAGTATCAGAACCAGGTTATCTGATTCCATCTTTCTTTCCTTGGCCCGGGTCTCCAGGAACACCCTCAACTCCTGTGTCTGCTTCATGAACTGGGGGGATGTCCCCAGCAACCTCTTTGATTATGAAATATATATTCCAGTCTCCACAGTACATAGTCTAACATCTCCTCTGTAAGTATGACCCAAGTTGGCTTGTTTTGTTTCAGATTAGAATATATTAGCCATTTAATTATTATTTTTGTCCTGCCTTTATTATTTTTATAAATAATTCAAGATTAGGCAAGACTAGAACTCACCATCTCCTAATGATTGGCCTAAAATCACCCAACTGGCTATTATGACTAAGGCAGGAGTAGAATTTTCCATCTCCCAATGATTGGCCCAAAGTCACCCAGCCACCTTTCATGCCTAAGACAGAACTAGAACTTTCAATGTCACCCAACTGGCTATCATGCCTAAGGCAAGACTAGAACTCTCTGTCTCCTAATGATACTATACTATTCTCTACAATACTAAGCTAAACTATACAATATAATATATTGTATTGTATTGTATAATGATACAGTAGAGGGCAGTATAATAATGTCATTTAGTATAGTATAGTACAGTACAGGGTCGTCGAACTTTTGGACCTCAGGGACCACCAAACTCATAATTTTAAATTCCGGGGACCACTAATGTGAATTTTGTCTGACAGTGGCTTGCTGATGTTGGTGGGAGAGAAAGAGATCTGTTCTAACCTCTCTCTCTCTCACACACACACACAAACATACATACAGATGCCTCACAAATCCCACCTCCTCCAAGGCAGCCACATTCCTGCTTTTGAGCTCCGTTTAGGAGGGGGAGAGATCTACTCTAACACAGAGATCCTCCACACACACACACACACACACACACACACAAACACACACACACACACACACACACAGACACACACCAAGGCAGTCACATTCCTGCTTTTGAGCTCCATCTGGGAGGGGGCGAGAGAGATCCAATCTAACACAGAGATCCCTCACACACATACAAACACATACACCCTCCAAGGAAGCCACATTCCTAATCTGCTTAGAACGAAGAAGTGGGGAAAAAACAGCTTGGTAGCCAGGCAAGTTGCCCCCCTCCAGCCTTCCCCCCCTCCCCTCACTACCTCTTCTTGTTCCAATGGGTTTGTGTTCCCCTGGGCCGGCCATGTGGGCAGCACAGCCTTGTTCTCCAGAATGGTTTCTTCAGGATCCATGTGTGGGATATATGCAGCTCCGTTCGGCTATAGACTGAACAGAAAAACTGAAGACACAGCCCTTCCGGGCCACTGTCCCCAGTTCTTCTATTCAGTCTCAGCTGATATACATGGCTACTAGATTGCTCCTCTGTTTTTCAGAGATAGAGTGGCATTGGCAGCTTTAAATCTTATTTTTAAAAAATTTTGGTCTGTCCACCCAACAGTTCTTAAGGGACTAAAAGCACCACGGGGTTGTGTTCAAACAGCCTGGGTGCTATTTCAATTCCCAGAAGGCACAATATTTCCCTATTGCTTCTCCGAGGGAAGTTACCACAGCGACCAATTGTAAATTCTCAAGTATTGCTCCCAAAGACCTAGACAAGGGAATTTGGGAGCATCGAGGTATTTTTTCTGACAGCTGGACAGCCTGTCCGTTTTAAGGGAGCACTAAACAGCCAGAGCAAGGACACCACAGTTCAGAGATAATTAAATAGAGCGCAGCAGCTGAACAGCTGATACGAGAGGCAATTGCTCGAGGATTTAATCAGAGGGCTCCCAAACCTGCCTGTCAGGCAGATTCCCAATTAAGGGAGTGCTGCCTAAGCAGAGCGACAGAGAAACCACCACAAGAGTTCCAGCAAGGGTAATTTCGGCACAGTAGCTATTTTAATTGGTGGGAGCGCCATTTTAATTTAAGCGGTCATTTTCTGAAAAAGACTACTGTGCTTCCCGGCTCGGCACTGCAGATGGCAGAGACAGTAACCGCAGTGGCAGTTAAAATTGGTGGGAGCGCCATTTTGGTTTTAGCGGCCATTTTCTGACAAAGACTAGTGCTTTTTATGACTGGTCATTGGAGGCAGCAAAGAGAGTAACCTGGGGTGATCCTGACTTTCAATCAGTATGAATTTGATGAAACTTCCTGATTTCCTGAGTTCTTTACTCCTGCTGGGCAAAGCCTCAGGAAAGGATAGGGGGAGAAGGCGGAGTCTCGTCTCGGTGCTACAGCTGCGATCTCGGGGCTCTGAGATCGCAGCTGATATTTTCACCCCTGGTCGGTCCTAACGGACCTAAACCGTCCCGTAGAGACGGGGATTGTGAAGGGCACAGTCCCAGGATCCCAGAGATATCGCAAAATCTCTGGTTTGATCCGGGAGAAGCCCTTTTGCTGGCGGTGAAAAGGCAGCCTCCAAAGCTGCTGAAGTCGGGACAGCTCTGAAAAGAAAGAGGCTGGAGAGAGGGTGTGTCGGCTGGGTGAGAAACTTCCTTTTGTATTGCAAATTGGCTGAGACCTGAAAGGATATCCTGAACAAAGAAGAAACCTTTATTTCTCTTTGACTGGAATCTCCTTGAGCAGCGTTTTTTAAAGTGATGTCAAATTGAGGCTTGGATTCTTTCCTTACTATTTTTTTCTTTGAGGAATTTAATGTGATTTTGTAGCTAATTAGATTGAATTTTTTCTTATATATATATTTATGCTTCTTTTGATTTTTTAATTTTCTTTAGGATAGAGGCCCCCTTTGTTTTTGTTTTTTCCCCCTGAGTTTTGTATACATTACTTTTCTTTCTGGTTGAGGGGGGAAAAAAGTATTAAGAGACTGTGCAACACTGCCAACTAGAGGCTTGAAAATACTTTATTTGAACTGGGGAGAAATGTATAAACACTCCTTCTCAAGGACATTTTAATGTGATAAGATGGAGGGAGAGCACAGAAAAATATTATTACAGGTGTTTTCCTGGACTCTTATCAATGTTTCAACACTTGAGGCTTGGCTTTGAAGCTGCTGGAGAAGAGAGTCATAATAAGAGCCTTGGATAAATAAACAAAGTGCAGTGTGCAGTCCATATATATGTATGTATGTATGTATGTATGTATGTATGTATGTATGTATGTATGTATGTATGTGTGTGTGAAATCTCTACTCGCCAGCCTTTTTGTATATTTCAATTCTAGTAATATTTTTATTTTTTTTATTTTATCCTTCTTCTTCTTTGGCTTTGGGCCATTTTTATCATTGGATTTTTCCATTTTGGATCATAATTGGCTACTCTATCAGATGGACTGAAGGTTTAAAAGAATTTGAAGTTTTTTGAAGCATTAAAGTGGAAAAAAGGGGAAAAAAAAAAAGAAGAAAATGTGAAATGAAATAGACTGTGTATTTGGATTGTTTGCTGACTTTGGGACTTCTGGAAACTCTTATTTGAATGATTAAAATCATTTGGATCGCTTGAATTTTTTTTTTCTTTTTTTCTTTTACAATGGCATTACTTATGGATGAACTGAAAATGGAATTTATAAAATATAAACAAGAGAAACAAGAAGGGAAGGATTCTTTTGGCTCTATTTTTAATTTTTTAGAAATGGCAATTTTTACATATGAGAAACTACAAGAACAAGAAGATTGTGATGAAGAAGAAACCATCCTTAATGAACAAGCAACTTTATTTGGGGAAGAAAGGGGAAAGGGGAGAAAGAGAATGGAGAATTTAAGACTTAAAAAAACAACCAAAAAAGGGAAAAACAAGGTGAAAAGGGGACACAACATCAGAAAGCAACAGAAAAGAGGAATACACAAGAAGGTGGAGATTAAGAGACAAGGGGGTAAAAAGGGTAGAGTGGAGAAGCAAGGGAGGAAAGAAGGGAAGAGAAGTTACAAAGGTTTGAAACTAGATGTAAAGAAACAGATTTTATTTAGAGATAATGGGTAAACATATAACTGAAAAAGAGATTCTGCAAAGATACATAAGATTGTGTTGTTGTATTTGTATTTGAAATAATGTTAGAAAATTGGAATAATATATGATTATAAAATGGGACAAAATATTTAATGTAACTCAGCGAAATTTTTTCTTTTTAAATAAAAATAAATGAAATCAAATATGAGAGAATTGAATTAAAGAAAAATGGGAACATTGTTATTGTTTAATATTTTAAAATATAAGTGAAATAGGGGGAAGTAATTAAGTAAAATCTATAAGTGTTCCCATAGAAGCATGATACTTATTTAGAAAGGATTGTGTAAAATGTTTAAGACTTAAATGAATATTAATTTGAATGATATAACTTTAATTGCTATGGATTGTTTTAATTATATTATATTTTTTAAATATAGTTTCAAAATATTGAGTTTATCTTTAGAATGTACTACGCAGAATCCGAACGAAAATTATGTGTCATGTTAAGCTTTAAACTAGGGGAGGGATAAGTATGACAAGGTATTATACTCCAATCAGTCATTACAGAAGAAACTTTGTATTAATGAGAAAAGATAGCTAGCTGAAATAGAACAGACAAAGGATATAAGTATAATGATTTAAATTGAGATGAAATAAATATAATAGAATTAAGAGAGTGAAAGGAGAGGAGAAGCTATATAGAAAATGCAAAATAATAAATAAGAAATGGAATGTTATTTAAAAGTAAGCATGAACTTGAATTTATCTCTGTACAAAAAGATGTAACTCGGGATCAAACTGCCGTCCAAAAAGATATTTTATGTTTTTTATGTTTTGTGTTTGTTTGTACATGTTTGTTTGTTAAAAATTAATAAAATTCTTTATTAAAAAAAAAAAAAAAGGAAAGGATAGGACGTTTCTTTCCACTGAGCCTTCTCCCATTTGGACTGTTACCAGCTATTCATATAAAGATTGTCTCTGTTTAGAAAAGGATTCATTCTATACAGTAATCAAAGGAATTTCAATATACTTGGAGTAATTGGTCATAACCATTTCAGTTAAGTTCTATCTTTGTCTTTATTTGATAGTCAAAGTATCTAGAAATAATCATGGAGGACTCTGCCAACACAATGTCTCTGCAGCAAACTACTTCCACTCAACAGAAAGGTAGGGGTAAAAAAACCTGCAAGACCAGAGGGTCAGTTCAGGAGGCAGCAGATAAATCAAGCAAACTTCGGCCAGAGGCAAGACTTTCAACAGATCCAAGGGAACCATTACAAGGCAAGGTCATAACCACAGACCAAACGGCCATTTCGAGGTTCATCCAACAGACCATTCTGAAAATACAAATAAACAATTGGGGGCTCCTATTGGTGGTAGATTGCAAAGCTTTGCAGACCAATGGAAGCAAATAACCTCAGATACTTGGGTCAGACAGACAACAAGAGGTCTGGCACTTGAATTTCGAGCCAGGCCTCTGAGATATTTTATCAGGTGTCTGGTATCTTCAAACACATATAAAAGGAAGATGATGGAGGAAGCAATTCAGCACCTCCTAACAATCCAAGCAGTGGAAGCAGTCCCAGAGGAAGAACAGGGCCATGGCTTCTATTCTATGTTTTTTATTGTTCCCAAATTATCAGGAGGATGGAGGGCTATTTTAAACCTCAAAAGACTAAACTCCTTTATTATTTGTCATAGGTTCAAGATACACACGCTTCAATCTATTTTGAAGAACATGAGACATGGGGACTTTTTAGTTTCAATTGATCTTACCGAAGCGTATCTGCATATCCCTATCCTACCTGACCACCGCAAGTTTTTAAGATTTTGTTATGCAGGTCGACACTTCCAGTATAGAGCCCTCCCATTTGGATTGGTGTCTGCTCCCAGGACATTTACCAAAGTCCTGGCAGCTGTAACAGTTCACCTTAGAACTGTACCTATTAGAATACTGGCCTACTTGGATGATATCCTAATCAAATCTGTTTCCCATGATCTAGCTACTAGGGACTTGTGCATCACCCTTCAAACTTTAGAATCCCATGGATTCTTGGCTTATCAGGAAGAGTCATTTTGAGCCTTCTACCAGACTTTTACTTTTAGAGGCGATAATAGATACTGAAATAGATTTAGTTTTCCTTTTTCAGCAAAGAAAAGAGGACATAAAAGCTTTACTGGCTCATTTCTTTTCCACATGAATGGCATTCCCGGCCCAAATGTCCAAATTACTAGGCAAAATGATATCATGCCTTGATATTGTACCATGGGCACAACTGCATTCTTGTGAATTGCAGTGGTTTTTACTACTATTTCAGAAAACTCTGAAAGGTACCTCACCCATCTGAGTAAGATTGCCAACCAAGGTATTAACATCCTTGCTTTGGTGGACTTCTTCAGCTTTAGATAAAGACAGAGATTTCACAACCATAACTACCAATGCTAGTCTTTCAGGATGGGGGGCCCATTGTGGAGACAAGGTAGCACAGGGCATTTGGAATGATAATGACATCGAACATAACATCAATTGGCTAGAGTTAAGAGTGGCCCACCTAGCTGTCTGGGAATTTGAGTCACTAATTGTGGGACAAGATGTGCTACTCCTGACAGACAATGTGGCCACTAAGGCGTACATCAATAGTTAGGGAGGAACACAATCCAAAACTTCACACAAAGAGCCTTCTTATCTCTGCAGCTGGGTGGAAAAGAATTTGCTCTCGATCAAAGCTGAACGTCTTTCAGGGAAGCAAAATGTCAGGGCAGATTGGTTAAGCAGATCCACAATAGATCATGTAGAGTGGGATTTGCATCCGCTTCTATTCCAAGAAATTTTCAACCGATTTGGACATCCAATATTGGTTCTGTTTGCATTTGAGATGAATCATTAACTACCTTGTTTCTTCTCCAGGTTCCCATCCTGGGGAGCAGAGGGAGTCAATGTCCTTTGCTGCCAGTGGCCACGGGGATTCCTTTATGCCTTTCCTCCATTACCACTCATCTCGGCAGTCATCAGGAAGACCCTGGAGCAGAAGGTGGAGATTTTCCTTGTGGCACCATACTGGCCCAGAAGGCTGTGGTTTGCGGACTTGGTCAGTTTGTCAGTGTTGTGCCCATGGAGGATTCTTCCCAACAGGGTTTCTCTCAGCCAGGGGCCAATTCAACACTCAAGAGCCTCAATGGCTTCAATAGACTGCCTGGCACTTGAGAGGAGACTGCTGAAGAGGGTGGACCTTTCCACACAAGTCAGTAACACTATAAAGGCAGATAGAAGACAATCTATCAGACTTTACGAGACCACTTGGTTCAAGGATAAGGGCTCAGACCCTAGGGAGGCCTTGATCTCCCAGGATTTAGACTTTTTACAGCAGGGACTAGACAAGGGTCTTGCTTCAGCAACTCTTTGTAGACAGGTTGTTGCACTTTCATCAGTACAAGTCTACAGATATTACAGAATCCTTTAATTTGGCGTTTTCTCAAAGGGGCATCAAATTTAAGACCAGGGGTCATACATAGATTTCCCTCATGGGATCTTACCAGTGTCCTATAAGCCCTTATGCTTTCACTTTTCGAGCCCTTGAGAATTGTCAACCTACAGTACTTATAAAGTAATTTTTTTGGTGGAAATCACATCTGCCAGAAGGATATCTGAGCTTGCTGCTCTGTCAATAAGACTTGATTTCTGTATTTTCATGCTGATCATGTCATTTTAAGATTGGATCCTACTTTTATACCTAAAGTCAATTCCCATTTTCACAGGGCACAAGAACTCATTTTGCCAAATTTTTGTCCAAACCCATCTCACCCAGAGAGAAACTTCGGCACACACTAGATGTAAGGAGAGCTCTCCATATTTACATAAAAAGGACAGCTTCTTTTTGAAAGACAGAATCCATGTTTATTTCTTTTCATCAGAACACTTTAGGTCAGAGGGTGTCTTTCTTCCATAGGCAGATGGATAAGAGCGCTACCATTGCTAACATGTACGCAGCACAGGGGTTATCTGTTCCATCTCACATCACAGCTCATTCAACATATAGTGCAGCCACTACAGCAGCTTGGAGTACTCAGGCTTCAGTGGAGGAAATATGTAAGGTGGCGACGTAGTCCACTCCCTCACTGTTCATTAGACATTATAAACTTGACTCTTTTGCCTCCGTGGAGGCAGCCTTTGGACAGAGAGCATTACAAAAACTACTGCCAGAAGTTCAGAATCATTAGGGACCAGAATCCCTCCCATCGGATATTGCTTTGAAAGTATGTCCCACACATGGATCCTATTGAAGCCATTCTGGAGAAGGAGCGTTAGTAGACTTACCTGAGAGCATGCATTCTCAGATGGTGTAGACAGAACCAGGCCCTCCCATTTTTATTTCTGGCCATCATGTTGAGATGATTGTTTCGACTTCATTCAGAACTGGGGACAGTGGCCCGAAGGAGTGTGTCTTCAGTTTTTCTATATCCCACACATGGATGCTGTCTACACCATCTGAGAAGGCGCGTTCTCAGGTAAGTCTACCAACGTTCCCTTTCCCGTGCAGCCTGGGTTAATTGCTTTGGGGGGGTGCTCTGGGGGTGCTATTTCTCTGCAGACCTCCGAAATTTTCTTGCAGACCACCAGTGGGCCGTGGCCCACTGGTTGGCAACCGCTGATATAATAATGATATAGTGTAGTACGTATATGATACAATGCAATAAAGTATAATATCTTACTGAAGACATAGTTATTGAGGACATGAGGTCTGGACATTTTAGCAAGAAAGCGGCTCCTTTGTAAAAAAAAAAAAAAAAAAGGAAGCTATATAGTTCATTGGCTTGTTTGTAGCCTTGTTTTCCCCAGATAAATTAAATGTAAGCAAAATCTTCCTGAAATGCTAGTTCAGATAGTGGATTTCTTGAAGAGCAGGAATGCATCCTACCAAGAGGTAACTTAATTGGTAATCACAAATACAAACACTGGAAGTAGGGGATGCAAAACCAAGACAGACTGGCGGCCTAATGCCATACATGCTGACCATTATAATTAAAAAGTGCAGAATTGCATCAAATTGTCAGCTGCTTTCATACCATGTGGCTTTGGAACTTTCCAAATTTGCAGATGATACTAAATTGGCAGGAATAGCCACCACCCTAGAAGATAGGCTCAAGATCCAGATGGATCTCAAAGACTTGAATACTAGGCTCTATCTAACAAAATGAAATTCCCTCCCTCCCTATCTGCATCTGTTTCTCTCTTTCCCTCCCTCCCTTTCTCTCTCTCTCCTGCTTGGGGCAGAAATCCCTGAATTTAATAAAAATTAAATATTAAGGGTTACAATTAAAAATGTCAGGGGATTAGAATAGAAATAAAATCACCCAAGTTCAGCGAAATTAAATGTGCGAAGTTCACTCTCTGGGTCCCATTCTCCTAAACTTTCTGGATTGAGCATCATTCCTCAAGCATGAAATCTCACTTCTCCTCAGCTCAAAGGAAATTCATTTCTCTTCCCTCATATTTGGACAAAAAAACTCAGATGAGTTTGTAAAATATTTTTTTAATCCCCCAGCTAACTAAATCACTTGAAATTCAGATTCAAGTTGTTACTTTAATTTCTTTAATGTGGCCTGTTTAAAGAAAAATTTGGTGTTCTGCCCCAGCTCCACCAGGATGAAGTGCAACCACATTTCCCACATTTTGCCCTTTGTCACATTTGTATCTTTCAGTTGGGATTCTGCCCAACAGCAGCAAGATGCATTTCACCAGGGAATTCCCATTAGTTGAATTACTCATTGCTCATTGTATTGTTATGACATTCTTCCAACCATTCTTCCAATGTCATAAAGGCAGCCTTCGTACATATGAACACATATACACACACACAAAACATCAGCTTCCAACTTGATCAGCAGAACAAATCCTTATTTTAATATTTCTAAGATTTCACCAACCAGTTCTGTAGCATTTCCTCATTTTAGACTACTCGCAAAATTTATTACTATTTCTCTATATTTAAAAACAACACCTCATTGTAAGTCAGTCTCTCTCTCTCTCTTCCTCTCGGGGGGGGGGGGGGGAAAGGAACCCCTGAACTGGTGTTGGGGTGGTGGGAATTTGACATCTGGAGGCCAATGAGCCCAGGAACAGCGTATCAAAGCTCAACTGGCCGATAAGAAGGCATGGCATCCCAACACAGGCAGCTTGCAGGAAAAGCAACTGACATCTGGGAGGCCAGAGCAAGTCGAGATGACAAAGGGTTGTATTGTGGCTCCGTGCTAAATTTCACTGTGCTGTGCAAGGCATTGTGAGACTAGGGGGCAGGCTATGAAAAGTACCATGATGAAGGCAGAATGCTGTTTTGCACAATTTTTTTAGTCTCTCAAACTTTTCTTTCCCTACAGACGACACCGAGAAACATGACAGAGAAACGCAATGAAGTTGGGCTGGGGTGACAGCATGCCTACCCACAAAGAAGGCTTACCATAGGTTCGCCACTACAAACCTACAAGGTTCCTTTCAGTTCTGTTGATCTGTTAATCTGCTTCTCCATAATTGCTTTCAGGTTCTTGATGCTTAATTTTAAAAACCGACACTGGCAACCCTTGTGATTTTCAGAACCCTTCTTCCTTGCTATGATGTCCATTTCCTGTCTCATTCACACCCAACCCCCCATTGGCCCACTTTATTTAAAAAATATCCCCTGTACACACGTGGTCCTTGAGTTATGACCATAACTGAGCCCAAAAATTTCTGTAGCTGAGACAGTTGTTAAGTGAGTTCTGTCCTGTTTTACATTTCCTGCTACATTTCTTAAGGGTATCACTGCAGTTGTTAAGTTAGTCATGTGGTTGTTAAGTGAATCTCCCTTCCCCTGGATTTTACCCATCCGAAGGCTGCAAAAAGTGATCACATGACCCCAAGACACTGCAACCATCATAACTATGAGTCAGTTTGCCAAGCATCTGAATTTTGATCATGCGGATGTGGCGATGGTTTTAAGTGTGAAAAACAGTCATGTCACATTTTTCAGTGCCATCACTTAAAGAACTGTTATAAATCGAAGACCATCTGGCCTGTACGTGGTCATCCCTCTCTATCGTATAGGCAACCACACAGCAGTGGTTTTCAGTCTGGAAATATTTTCAAGGCCCATGTGGGTCATAGAACATAAAATAATAGAGTTGGAAAAGACCTTAGAAGTTTCTAATCCAACCCCCTGCTCGAGCCAAGAGACCCTATACCATTTCAGACAAATGGTTGTCTGGTCTCTTCTTGAAAGCTTTCACTGATAGAGCACCCACAACTTCTTAAAGAAAGCCGTTCCACTGTTTAATTCTACTAACTGTCCTCAGTTGCAGGTTGCTTCTCTCCTTGACTAGTTTCCATCCATTGTTTCATGTCTTGCCTTCAGGTACTTTGGAGAATAGGTTGACCCCTCTCTTCTTTGTGGCAGCTCCTCAAATACAAATTAAAAAGCTAATGCAATCCTTGGTTGCATAAACAGAGGCACAGAATCAAAATCATATAACAAATTATTACTGCTTCATAAAGCCTTAAGCCCCTGTCACACTACACCAACGGATGGAAAGAGGATGTAAAATGGAGAAAAAAACTTGCCATCCGTTGGTTAACGCGATGCTTCCGTTCTGTACTCACTGCCTCCGTTTTGCTTCCTCTCTATCCATCCAGCATCCGTCTATTGACATTTCCTCCGCTCAGGTTTTGAGCTGCTCAAAACTTTTGAGCGGAAAATGTATCCAATGCGTCCATTCTGCATCCGCTAGGCATACGGGGGACATCTGTTCTGCATCCGTTACGCACCCGCTATATCCGCTAGGGATCCTCTGCGCATCCGCGCAACTCGCATCCCTCCAGTGGTAAACGGACACAGGGAGGAAGCGGAACAGACGCGCAGCGTTAGTAGCACAGACGGAGAAAGGATGAAAGCGGATGCAGCTCGGATATAAAGCATTAAAACAATCAAAACGTTCGTATAGGGGATGTATCTCAGATATTTAGGATGTCTGGAGGATCCATCCGTTTTCATCCGCTAGGCTTCCATTCAGCATCCGCTTTCCATCCGCCCTGCATCCTCCCCCCGTCAGTTCCTTTCTATGTTATCCACTCTGTTTATGCAAATTTTTGCCCCTTTTCAGAGCGGATAACAACGGATGGAACATTTTGCTCGTCCGCTGTGTCCTTTTTAGAAACGTTTTGCATCCGTTGGGCAGTGTGATAGGGCCTTTAATAAGGCCACACCTGGAATGCTGCATCCAGTTTTGGTCCCTCCACATTACAAAAAAGATGTTGAGACTTTGGAAAAAGTGCAAAGAAGGGGAACTAGGATGAAACCAAAACATGAAGAATGGTTGCAGGATTTGGATATGGCCAGTCTAGAGAAAAGAAGGGCAAGGAGGACATGATAGCAGTGTTCCAGTATCTGAGGGTCTGCCACAAAGAAGAGGGAGTCAACTTATTTTCCAAAGCACCAAAAGGCAAGACAAGAAACAATGGATGGAAACTAATCAAGGAGAAATAACTTGGAGTTTAGAACAATTAGCCAATGGAACAGCTTGCCTTCAGAAGTTATGGGTGCTCCATCACCAGAAGCTTTTAGAAAAAAAGACAGGACAGCTACTTGTCTGACATGCTATATGCTTGAGCAAGGGGTTGGACTAGAAGACCTCCATGGTCCCTTCCAGCTCTATTCCAATTATTTGATTGGTTGGTTGATTTGATTGATTGATTGAAATATTGGAAGACTGCTATCATACCACCCCCTTATTCCTTCCTTTCACTAGACTAAAAATACCCAATTCCTGTAACCATCCTGTAAAGTCCCAAGTAGAAACAAATTGGTTTTTTTTTCTTTAATCAAAGTAGTCGATTTAGCTATCTCTGCTAACTCAATCAACTTTTTCTTTGTATGTGTCTAGCCGGCTGAGCAATGAAAGCAGATGTGGTCACTTCACAACAAATAGAAGTTTATCTTGGTGAGTTTAAAAGTTCATTAGCTTTAAGAGAGGACTTTTTCTCCAGAAGTTCTGTAGCTGATAAGGGTTGGTTCTCAAAATTGTTCCTGGAAATAACTTGTTTTCTTGATTTGTTTCAGGCCTCCAGGAATTCCAAGGTGATTGAGAAGCCTCTGTGGCTCAGGTTGCAGCTGAATGTATGGAAGACATCTTTCAGCAGCGCAGCCATCGCATCAACCTGAAATTTATCACCAGTCAGCTGCTCTCCAAAGTCATCAAGAATATATCCAGATAGTTCTTGGAGACCAAGCAATGACACCTCCCTCCCTTCCTTCCCTCATTCCGATATCCATCCTTCCTTCTCTGATTCCTATATTCTTCCTTCCTTCCTTCCTTCCCCTTCCTCCCTCCCTCTTTCTTTCTTCTCCTTTCCCACTTTTCTTCAGCTGAAGGTGATATCCAGAGAGGGGGAGAGAGAGGAAGATATGGGGGGGGGGAGAGACACACACAGAGAGAGCTACAGAGACAGATATACAGAGAGAGGGGAAGATAGGGAGAGAGAGATATAAAGAGAGAAGGGGAGAGAGAGGGGAAGGGGAAGAGATATACGGGGGGGGGGGAGGGGGGGGGAGAAAAGGGGGGGGGGGGAGAGACATAGATTATCAGTATATAAGAAATTATGAGATGGGATAGCCGTAACAAGTCAGCCAATGGGAACTGTTTTGTGACTAAGAAACAGCACCTGTTGTGAGTTATGTCAGACAATGGAGAAACAGAGTAAGTGCGCCATCTACTGGCAGAATCTGACACCAGAAGTAAGAAGACCTTGAACTGCCTGGGGGAGAAGTGATTTGTTTGGGTTTGCCTGGAGCCAAACTGATAAACCAGACTTGTTGTTGATTAGTAATTAACACCTGCAAACTGTTTACTTTGTACACTTGGAAGATACAGAAAATTTGTGACTGAAATTCTTTGAATCGGTGTGGATTATAAATACATTGGATAGTGTGAAACTTGGATTTATTTTGAAGCTAAGTGAATGATCTTTTGGATGGCTGGAGAGGGTGATTTATATCTATTGGGTTTTGTGGATTATAAATATATTTGCTAGAATAATAAATGGATTAAGAATAGTGAAGAAACTGAAGAAACCCACTGGATTAATCCAAAGACTGTAGAATTTAAAATTGAAGAATACTGAAGTTGGTGATTGGACGGGGAGATTTGGGAGGATCTAGAATCCAGAATTAATGTTGGGCATTTGTTTTAAAGTTTAATATAGTTTAAAATGTCAAACTCGAATGCAACGAAACTTGGGGGGGAAAGCCCATGGGCACCATCAGCAGCAGCATCAAGTCCCTCAAGCCAAAGGTCCATTAGAAAGGTTGATTCAGCAGGAAAAGATGAATTCACTTCAGAAAGACATACAGGTATTGTTTCAATCACTAGGAGAAGAGATAATCAAGAACCTTGTAGGTCATCTAGTCCTACCCCCTGCCCAAGCAGGAGATCCTACACCATTTCTAACAAATGACAGTCCAATCTCTTCTTGAAAATCTCGAGTGATGATGCTCCCACAACTTCCCAGGGCAAACTGTTCCATTGGTTGATTGTTCTCACTGTCCCCTTATTTCCAGGTTAAATCTCTCCTTGTTCAATTTCCATCCATTGTTCTTTTTTTGCCCTACAGGTGCTTTAGAAAATAGTTTGACCCCTTCCTCTCTATGGCAGCCCCTCAAGTATTGGAAGACTGCTATCATGTCTCCCCTGGTCCTTCTCTTCACTAAACTAGCCATGCCCAGTTCCTGCAACCGTTCACTGTATTATTTAGCCTCCAGTCCTCTAATCATCCTGCTTGCTCTTCTCTGTATTTTTTCTAGAGTCTCAACATCTTTTTTATAGTGTGGTGACCAAAACTGGATGCAGTACTCTAGGTATGGTCTTACTAAGGCTTTATAGAATGGTATTAGTACCTCACTTGATCTTGATTGTATCCCACTGTTAATGCAACTTAGGTTTGCACTGGCTTTTTTGGCTGCTGCCGCACACTGCTGGCTCATATTCAACTGATTGTCCACTAAGACTTCAAGATCCCTCTCACGGTTACTGCTATTAAATCTGGTTTCACCCAGTCTTTATGTGTACTTTTGGTTTTTCTTGCCTAAATGTAGATGAGCAGAGGGAGAAAGAGCAAGAGCTAAAGAGCAAACAGGAACAAGAGCAACTAGATCAGCAAAACCCATTTATAAGTGAAAAATGGAAGAAGAAACAAATTTATTGTTGAATAATATAAATGGACTAAATTCTCCTATGAAAAGGAGAACTTTTATAAAATTGAAAAAATGAAATTAAGATATAATTTGTTTGCAAGAAGTACATATCCAAAGGTAACACAGCAAATTTTTAGAATACCCCAGAATTGGGAAATTATATTCCTCGTTAGCGCAATAAAAGAAAAGGGGGGTGGATTTTATATATTAAAGAAATAATGCTAAACAAATTTATGCAGATAAAGATGGGAGAATACTGATGCTGGAAGTAACATTAAATTATAAACAGAGGTTCCTGATAGCAATATATGTACCAAACAATAAACAAGAAGTATTTTATGTGAAAACTGCAGAACTGAACTATGAAAACATTTGTGTAATAGGAGACTTTAATGCAATTACAGATGTAAAACTTGATTACAGAACTAGTAAGCTAAGCAAAAAAAGTAAGGAAAACCCTACCAAATACTTTTTAAATATGGTGGAAGAAATGTGCATTCCAGAAGTAGTGAGAGAAAGAAACTCTAAGAAAAACCAGTATACACATTATTCAAACAGACACCAATCTTGATGAAGAATAGATATGGCATGGATATCATTTGAGTTAAGTACTAACACACAAGAAATAGAAATAGAATCAAATATATGGGTAGATCATAATCCACTTAGAATTAAGTAGAAAGGATACAAGAAAAAAGTGAGATGAATGTTGAATCAATCTATATTAAAGGACAAAGAATGTATACAAATAACTGAAAAAGATATGAAGTTCTTTTTTAAAGAGAATAGAAAGAAAGAGACCTCACTGCAAAATGTGTGGGATATAGCCAAGCCGTACTTTCGAAGATTACTTTATAATCCTTTATAAGAACACTTTATAATGTCTTGGTAAGGCCACGCTTGGAATACTGCATTCAGTTTTGGTCGCCACATTATAAAAAAGATGTTGAGACTCTAAAAAGAGTGCAGAGAAGAGCAACGGAAATTATTAGGGGACTGGAGGCTAAAACGTATGAAGAACAGTTGCAGGAACTGGGTATATCTAGTTTAATTAAAAGAAGGACTAGGAGAGACATGAAAGCAGTGTTCCAATATCTCAGGGGCTGCCACAGAAAGGAGGGGGTCAGGCTATTCTCCAAAGCACCCGAGGACAGGACAAAAAGCAATGTGTGGAAATTAATCAAGGAGAGAAGCAATTTAGAACTAAGGAGAAATTTCCTGACAGTTAGAACAATTAATCAGTGGAACAACTTGCCCCCAGAAGTTGTGAATGCTCCAATATTGGAAGTTTTTAAAAAGATGTTGGATAATCATTTGTCTGATTAGTCATAACCTATACAGAAAAAAAAATAAGAAAAAGGAATAACATCAAAAGACACTGGAAGAATATAAAAGATCAAAATCAGAGCTACAAAAAGAACCACAAAAAATTAAAAATCAAATGGAATTAATAAAAAAATAAATGAAAAAGAATTGGCACAAAAAAAATATCTGGGCATTTATTTATCAGCAAGATGTGTTACTATAAAAGAAGATAATTACATTAAATTGATAAGCAAATTAAATTTGCCTTGGAAAAGTGAAAAAACTTGCAACTAATCACTACTCAGAAAAATAGATACCATTAAAATGAATACTCTACTAAGATTATTATATCTGTTCCAAACAATTCCAATAAAGCTGGAAAATATTTTGAGGAATTAAACAGATTACTAACAAAATTTATTTGGCAAGGTAAAAAAGCAAGAATAAGTCTGAAATTGTTACAAGACTCTACAAATAAAGAAGGCTTTGGGTTGCCAGATTGGGAGTTACATTACCAGACATCTGCACTTATGTGACTAAAAGAATGGATAACATTGGGACATAGATGATTATTAACTTTGGAGGGTCACGATTTGCAACTGGAGTAGCACACCTTTCTGTGGTATGGGAAAAATAAAATACAGTTATTTCCAACAACATTACATTAGAAATGCTCTGTTTTCAGTATGGGAAAAATTAAGGAAAAACATTATTTGAAAATACCAATCTGGCAATCTACAGTGGAGGCATTGATATATCCAAATGTGGTTGATATGGAAAAAAATCATAAGATATAAAGATATTTTGAATGAGAAAGGGGAATTGAAAAATAAACAGGAATTGAATAGTCAAGGGATAAATTTAGCATGGTAGCCACGGAAACAAATGCAATCAAGATATGAAATAGATGTTAAATTATATGGTTTTATAAAGAACCAACAGAACTGGACCAGATTCTACAGGAACTGATGAAAAATTAATTAAAAATTGTTACATTTACCCATTGAATATTAGAAGAAGAGCAAGTAAAAGAATCAATGATAATGTGGGCTAAAACCTTTAGTTATTCTATAGAATTGGATAAATGGCAAAAGTTTTGGGATTGAAATTATAAATTAACAATGTCTACTGCATACAAAGAAAATGTATATGAAATGTTCTACAGATGGCACTTTCTCCGAGCAAGATTAGTCAAGATTTATAAAGCTATGTCAGCTAAATGTTGGAAGTATAATCGTACTACCACATGAGGTGGACGTGCCCAAAAGCAAAAACATATCGGACAAAATCTATACTTGGATAGAAAAAATGATAAAGAAACATGTAGATTTAAAACCAAAAATATTTCTGTTGGGTATCATACTAGAAAAATATGTATTTAATATTATATTTAATACTATGTATTTAATATTATTTGCGGCCAGAATTGTATTTGCACAACATTGGAAAGGTGTGGAGATCCCTATAGATAAGAAGATAGTAAAAAAAAAAATACTAGAATGTGCAGAAATGGATAGATTCTTGAAATTAAAGAGAAGGAAGATACAGGATATTTTGAAACATGGGATTCGTTTTATCTATGGTTAAATAACAGAAACAGAAGTTAGTATATTTAAAATAAGTGAAGGATTAATTTTATCATGAGGGTTTATTATATGTTTATTATCAATATAATTTAGTATTAACAATTAAGTATATTATATATTGAGAAAATACTGTTATTATATGATGACTATGAACATTATTATGATGACTATTACTCAAACTAACTATAACCAGACAATACATTGTTTATAGACATTGAAATTGTTGCTCTTTCTTTGTATAGTAAAAAAAAAATTGAAAAAAAAAAGAAGGCAGTGGACTTTTTTTGGAGAGGCTCAAATATGGCTGCCATGCTCTTCAAGTGCAATTTGTATTTAGTCACTAAACTCTGGTTAGATGATTAACATTCAAGCAACTTTTAAAAGCAACTTAAGTATTTGCAAAAATTGTGTTGCTTCATTGTGTTTTGGAGACAGATCAGAATTAATTTCAGAAGTTTAAAAGAGCAGTGGACGATCTGCTCAAATCCAGAAAACATAGATTAGGTCAAATTCAGGGATCTCTAGATAAAGGGGAAAGTTTAAGGCATTCTTCACTATTTTGTGATGGACTAATTAGCTTATTTAATCAGCATAGTGAATGAGCTTCATAGAGCAGCACAAATTTCAAGAGAGCCCCACAGCATTAGACCAGATTTCATCCCGCAGCGTTGTTGATAAAATGACTTGGACAAAGAATAGCAGATCTTTGGAAGCAAGAGATTTCATAATCATCTGTGAGGGAAAAATAAAATATATTAAACAGAAAATCTATTGGAAGTCTCTAGGTTTAGAGAGGCAAATAAAGATGTCATTTTCTATCAGAGAACACCCTTCAAACAATCAGTTTGTTTTCCGTGTGAAAAGAAGAACTTTATATGAGCGTAAATACACTCCCCTGTGAATGCCTGCAGATTGATATGCAAATATACTTGCAGTTTTAGGGGTGAATCACTCACCCCTTTTTGCAATCTAATGCAAACATGGTTCAGAGCCAAAAGTTAAGCGATTGCTCTGAACTGTCTTTCAAAGCTTGATTGCTGGATGAGTCTTCAAGGACATGGAGCACCTCTTCAAGGCAAACCTTGACTGTTTCCCAAAACTTTTCAGTAGAATAAAGACTCTTGCTAAGTTTTAACAAAAATTAAAATATTAATTATGCACATATGCTAGTTCATTTGCTAAAATGTTACTACTTTATTTGTATACCTTTCTTTGCCATGCTGTGTAGTGCATTTGAGGTAATAACTCTTGATTTATAAGTGGAATGACCTGCTTCCAGAAACTGTGGATTCTCCAGCGCTGGAGGTTTTTAAGAAGAGATTGGACAATTATTTGCCTGAAATGGTATAGGGTTTCCTGCTTGTGCAAGGGATTGGCCTCCAAGGTCCCTTTCAACTCTGTTATTCTGTAATAGCCTTACATCTGTTATTGGAATCTAGCATGCTTGTGAATGAGGCAGCCATATAAATTACATTAACTGAATAAATTTGGTCAGTATTTCCTTTTCTCTAAAAATGCAAGTATATGTCAATACAACCAATCTCATTCTATTTAATAGTTTATAAATTCATAATAAATCTTTGGCAATTTCCCAGATATGTAATCAAAATTAGAACATTTCATAAGTTTAAAATGTTTCTGAATTGGACTACAGTCAAATTAGATGATTTTTAAATTGAGTTCCTATGAAATCAAATTAGTAGTTATATCACAAACTGAGACCAAGGCAAATATTGTTGATATTTGAAAACATAATTGTTCCTTACCGTGGCTGTTTTGAAAATGGTGCTGTTTTCCTGATGCTGCTTCTCATCTATGCCCTGATTTGCCAGTTTGGTACTGGATAATTCTGTGAAAAAATAAAACAAAGATGTTGTATGTTTTGGATTAAATTATTTTAAAAATATTTAGTTTTCCAGAAAAAATGTTTTTTTTTTCCAAAGTTCCATTACATAGATATGGATGATCAGATATAGAAAAGGAAGCATTGAGAACAGTTTGAACTCTGAAAGAAGTTGCTGGAAATTTATTCAGAAAAGCTAGTCAATATAGGACAAATTTGTGGGGACAACGGCACTGGAAGATTTTTAATTCCACAAATTATTAATTTTTGGTCTGTTCCCATTATTTGGTACAGCTCATTCATTCTAAAACCCATATTCCTGCCTGTCTTTTTCGTACCTAGATTGTATTTGTAACTGTGACCATCATGATAAGTCCATCCCTAACCTTTTTAATTCTTGTTTTGTTTTTAGTTCTCCCCTTTCATTTAATAAGTCCTTATGTCTTAATTTTATCCATATTTACAACATTGGGATATATATCCATGCCTCCATTATAGATAACCATCCTGGCCCTTTCAAATAGTGTTGTTTAATTTTGGTCCATACTAGCAATAGTGAATTTCTAATGTGATGCCTCAGGGTCAGGGTCATTTGGGTAGTTTCTGTTGTCATTATGATTTAAAAAGAGTAAGCACAGTTGATTGATAATGGCTTCAGTCAGGCATTAACCATGAGTGAAAAAATGTTTTTGTGTTATCATTCATATTCTCTGAAAAATGGCCAAGAAATCATAAATTCTGCCAGGGTATGTAAACTTATGAGCATAACTATATCTCTGAATATCTCTTTATATCTCTGAAGGTGTACTCTGTGTACTATTATGCAAGGCAAATGATGAAATGATTCTCAAGAGTCACAATAAAAAAACTAGTTTTATATTATAAATATTAGTTTGTGACAGATCATAAATTACTGACATCTCTATACCAATAAAATTTGGTCCAGAATACTGACGCTATCAAAAGTATAATGCTATAAATATGTTTATTGGTCCA
This sequence comes from Laticauda colubrina, assembly GCA_015471245.1. Taxonomy (NCBI): domain Eukaryota; kingdom Metazoa; phylum Chordata; class Lepidosauria; order Squamata; family Elapidae; genus Laticauda; species Laticauda colubrina. The sequence continues at coordinate 13,512,910 of BLBF01000039.1, read as the reverse complement.
AAATGTCTTAAAAGACAGGTTTCTGGGTGGCAAAATTAATCATTCCTCACCCAAAAGTTTAGTATTATATATCCTGAATATGTTTTAGAAGTATATGGAAGAAATATTTAATATTTGAGAGAAATGTCCATATAAATCGAAACAAAAAATGAATAATGTTGATGTTCTTGACTGCTTTTTGTAATGCAGATTTTCTTACATGGTTTTTATGTGGTTTTTAAAAACTTGTTTAACCTGTTTTTATGTTGTTTTAAATAAATTGCTGTAAGCTGCCCAAAGTCACCTTACAAGGCGGCAGCTATGAATGAAGGAATAAATCAAGAAATAAAACACAGGCAATAAAAATAATTAAGACCTTCGAAACTAATTTTCCACACCTACCTTCTCTGGATAGTTGGAAGATTACAGAATTAGTAAGCATCCCGTAGTAACTTACTGAAACAAAAGAACAGCTGGAAAAAAAAAAGATAAAATATTGTTTTCCTGTTAATATAGTTGATTGTCAATTTCCACAAGATAACCAAACCTTAGTTGATTATGAAATACTACCAAGAACTTTTTAAAACAAAATATTTTTTATGAACATGAAACAATTTTTAACATCATTTCATTATATCCATCCATCATCCACCTTCCATTTTTATAAACTATTAATAAAGCAACCATTCAAAAAAAATAGCTCACCTTGCCAAAGCAAACAATCTCCGCTAAAATCACAAGCAGCAAGCAAAGGAGAGGAAAACCTAACCTCGAAGGGAAGTGACAGGGAAATAAGGAAAGAGAAGAAAGGTGAAGCTTTGGAAAAGGCAAAGGTCTCTTATATGCTGGTAGGGATCCCTCTGCAAATCCTAAACAGAGGACCCAGAGGCAGATGGCAGTCTGAAAGAACCATCACCCCATCCTTAAGCCAGCCAGGATTCTGGGAAAGGCAACTCATGGACTTACAAAAGGTAGAATAGTCTTCCGCCTAGAGAGTGTTAAAAGGTTGTAGACATTTGGATATACATTTTAATGTAGAACTTCATTTAAAATCACTCTAAAGGGTGTTTTGGGTGGTTACCATTTTAATGACAGAAATATCAATGCTTTAATTAATATAAATATCCTGACATTAAACTCTTGGTAGAAGTAAACTGCTTCTTGGGGAGACACAATATTTTCCAGTTATGACTTGCATTGTAAGGTTCATATAGTTTTGTAAGCATAATAATGTTAATACGTGATTTTAAAAGGAATTAAATTTTCCCCAAATCTTATACTTTGGAAGATTTAGTATTTTATGAGATTTAGCTCCTTTTGTAATTCATTTTTTTAAAAAGATTGTTTTGGGGGAAATGTGATTTCTCTGGGTCCTCCACACTTTTACAGTAATGACCTAGGCTCCCAGATTTGTTAAAAAGACACTACGAAAACCACTACGAAAACCACTCCCCTTTAAATTTCTGAATATTTCATACCTAACAGCAGTAAGTGAATAAATCAACAGAGAAAAAAAAAAAAAAAGCTCAGTTAGCAATAGTGAACAGTTCTTGCAGCAGGAAACAATCCTTTATGCTATTGTGCAGTGGACTTAAAGCATTCTGAATTTTATTTTCAAATCCTACTATAATAATTCCTTTCAGATCTCTGGGTTTGCATCACACTTGTATTTTTGCTTCTCTGGGAATGTGTACTTGCTACAAGCCACATTCAAAATGGAGAGGGAAGTGAGACAATAAAAAAATCAATAAGTAAATATTGAATTAAGAGCTGCTAAACACATTTACATAGCCCTCTCTCTCAATCTGTCATCTATCATAGATGTAAGGGCATTAAGGGCAAAAGGAGAGAAAATTTAAAATTTGCTTTAAGAATTTAAGGAACCACTGGATGGCTGGATGAACGTTAATCCTTCAGATGGGGAAATCAGTTAAGCAGAGCACCAAGAACAATATTTGTAGCTCAGGATGGACATGAGGGCTTGGTGTGCTATGAGCTTGCTTGTCTTCTTGCATAGGATTCATTACTCAAACTAGGTAACATCAGCAGCAGCAGAAGGGAGAGGGTTTTTTAGTGTTGGTGGGGATGATGGTCTTGGAGGTCTTTTGGTGGGGCTGTTTTCTTATGGCTTCTTTGGTAGTTTTGATTGGAATGTTGTTGACTTGATTGTTGGTCTGTTGTGACTTCCATCTAATCAGCACCCAGATCAGCAGAGATCAACTCCAAACTGATGGAAAACTGCCCACCAATCACTTTCCTGAAAGCAGGAGGGGAGGATGAGGAAGAGGGATGCCTGGACTGGTAGACTCAGCCATTCAAACTTGAACCCAGCTTTGTACAAATATAGGTAGTTCTCAATTTACAAGAGTTCATTTAATGACCATTCAGTTACAATGGCACTGGAAAGTGATTGATGACCATTTTTCACTTATGACCTTTGTGTCAGTCCCATGATCATGTGATCAAAATTCAGATCCTCGCAATTGGTTCATAACATTCATGACGGTGCAAAAGTTGATGGAGTTAGCCAAGCTTATGTGATCAAGATTTCCAGCTTGATGGATCTGCTGTCAGATCTGCCCTTCCGCCGTTTCAGTCTTAGTTCCCTTTGATGGCAATAAAGGAATTTCTGCCATAAGGAATAGGGAGAGGGAAAGGAAGATACAGGGAAGAGGCAATGACAGGAACCAGCAGTGCCAACTCCAGACAACGGCTGATTGAACCAAGGACACAGGCATGGGAACAGAATGCAAATGCCCACGAAATGTGAGATACCAAACTTTAGAACTGTTACAAAAACAATTAATTTGAACTTTATTGGAAATTAGTAATGACCAGGGGAAGAGAAGAATATCGGTTTTGTGCAGGAATCCTCAGATCTGGCTTTTCTTATGCTTCACCACTTGGTTTTAGTAAAAGTATACTGTTCAGTGGAAAATGGAGTCAAGAATTTTCTTTCCTAAATGCACAAGCAGGGACAGGCTTACCTGTCTGTTCCCAGAGCATCTTGCCAGAGAGAAGGGGGTTTCCTCAGCCCTCTTTTTTTCTAGTTAGGGAGCCGTTTTTGCCCTCTTTTAGAGCTGTGTGCTGTTTATTGAGAAAGTGTTTGGATTGCAGGTGAGCAGAGCCATTACTCTGGTCAAGGGCCTCAGGGCACTGTGCATTCGAAGGACATTAACAGAGGGATACAATCAAGATCATGTGAGGTATTAGTACCGCACTATAAAGCCTTAGTAAGGCCATCCCTGGAATACTCCATCCACTTTTGGTCACATTACATAAAAAAAAGTTCAGAATGTAGAAAGAATGCAGAGAACAAAAATTATTAGGGAGCTGGAGACTAAAACATACAAAGAACACTTACAGGAATTAGGTAGATCTAGTTAATGAAAAGGACTATAGGTGACATGATAGCACTGTCCTAAAATCGTGCCACAAAGGGGACCTGATCAACCTATTCTCCAAAGCACCTGAAGGCAGGACAAGAAACAAGGAATGGAAACTAATCAAGGAGAGAAGCAACCAAGAACTAAGGAGAAACTTTCTGACAATCTATAAGTGGAACAACTTGTCTCCAGGTGTTGAGGGTGCTCCATCACTGCAGGTTTTCAAGAAGACACTGGGCAGGCACCTGTCTGAAATGGTGCAGGACCTCCTGCTGGAACAGTCATTTCCAACATTCTGTTCCTAAATAAAGCCCATGTCACACTGCCCAACGGATGCAAAAAGGACACAGCGGACGAGCAAAATGTTCCATCCGTTGTTATACGCTCTCAAAAGGGGCAAAAATTTACATAACCGGAACAGATAACACAGACGCATGGAGGACACAGGGCGGATGCAAAGCGGATGCGGAACGGAAGCCCAGCGGATGGAAGCGGATGGGAGTGGATGGCACATCCGCAGGGCTTCCAGGGGGCCTCAGCAAAGCGGACGCGGAACGGATGAAGCGGATGCAGAGCGGATGAAGCGGATGCAGAGCGGAAGCCTGGCGTTAATTGTGCATGCGGGGAGGATGCATTGCGTCAGCCCCGCAGATATAACGGAAGCAGCTCGGAAGTAGGTCGCCATTCAGAGGAAAGACCTGCTGCCGGAAGGATTGGCTGCCTTGCCTGCCCTGCCTGCATGTCTGCCTGCAAGCCTTACTGCCAGCCTTGGTTCCTGCCAGCCTCCCTGCCAGCCAGCAACCCCACAACCATGCGGAAGCACAGCAAGCCTCAGCCATCTGCTGCCAGCCCTTGCAAGAGGGACAGGGCTACCATCCCATCCCCTGGCCCTCACTCTGGTTCTGCTGGGGCTTCTGCAGCACGGGCTCACTTTTCTGGGGCTGGGGCTTCTGCTGCTTCTGCTTCTGGAGGAGCTGATGAAAAGCACTCCAGCACCAGCCACCTCCACAGCACCTGCACCCTTCACCCCTGACACTGAGCGACCAAGAGGAGTGCCAGAGACTCATTTTTGTCGTATAGCTTGTTGTTAATAAAGTCTATTTTTGATTCACACACTTGCTTCATTTCTTTTTTTTAATAAAGTCTTGCTGGAAACTTTTAGAAATGGTTTAAGCCTTTGCAGGCTTGAGGGATGGGTTAAGATAGCAGTGGGATGGGCAGGGATACCTGTGGGATGTGTAATAGCTGTGGGATAGATAAACCTCCAGTGCAAGTATAGTGGGACTGTATGGTCCATCCTCCCAGGTGCCACACCTATGGCCCTTTATTATCAATAACGATATAATCAATCATCCAGACATGTCAACATAAACACAACTCTTTATTAAACGCCCTGATCATTGTAGGCCAACCAAACATACATGGCCCAATCTCATCCGTGTGATGAGACAAGTCTGAAGGAAGCATCCATTAAGCATTTACCATCCTGTCTTGCGACTCCACTGCTCCAGCTGG
>BLBF01000039.1:13456363-13508020 GCA_015471245.1 Laticauda colubrina | reverse complement strand
GCCCACCATGAGGTTGCATTCCAGCCCCTCCTTGAGGTGACTGGCATCTGAAGATGAGCCGTTGCCTGAAGCATCAATGTACATGAACTTGTAGTCAGCATCGACCATGATGAAGAGGATGATGCTGAAGAAGCCCTTGTAGTTGTGATAAGTGGACCCCAACTTGGCTGGCGCTTTGCAGGCCACGTGCTTGCCATCTATGGCTCCAACGGTGTGGGGGAAGTTCCACTTCTGATACCACTGCTTTGCAACTTTCTTCCATCCTTCTTCAGTGGAGGGGCACTGGAGGAGCTCCTCCTTGTATTCTTCGATGATGGCCTGCACCACTTCTCTGACAACAAAGCTGATGGTGCTGGGTGGCACCCTCCAGCCGTACTGCATGCTCCTGTAAGTGGTCCCTGAGGCCAGGTGGCGCAGAGTGAGTGTCACCTTGAGCCCAGGTTCCAGGCTGGGTGGAAAGTTGGTGTTTGTCTTGGTCAACCTGGGTGTCAGGCGCTACACAACTTCGTCAAACATGGCTGGAGGCATCCTCATGAAGTTCTGGAACGCCCGAGTGTCTTCATTCCTGAGCTCCACCATCAGCTTGTTGTACAGTCCGTCCTCTGCTTTTCTGGCAAACCATCTTTGGACCCAGACTTTTTTTGGGTGCCTCCTTTTCTTCCCGTAGTAGAGTTCACAGAGCCTGTAGATGGTTTTGCACTGTTGAAGAAGGATGGTGGCTGCCGAAAGGACTTTGTCACAATCCACGGTGGACATCAATGGATGCTGTGGAAGAGGAAGAGTCAGATGAATGCTGCAGAGGTCTGCACAGCTTGGCTGCTGTTCTGAAAGTGAGATGCAGGCGAGTTGCTCCCCCTTTTTATAGGCAGTGTAGGTGTCCCTTTGCATCCTCTAGGCATCCTCTAAGCATCCTGCAGACATCCTTAATATCCGAGATAGGTCCCCTCTGCGAACGTTTTTTCCGTTTTAAATGCTTTGTTTCCACTTGGCATCCGTTCTGCATCCATTCTGCATCTGTTCTGCGTCCGTTCCGCTTCCTCCCTGCGTCCGAGCGGATGCGAGTTGCGCAGATGCGGAGCGGATGCCTGGCGGATATAGCGGATGCGTAACGGATGCAGAACGGACAAACTGGATACATTTTCCACGCAAAAGTTTTGGGCAGCCCAAAACTTTTGGAGCGGATGAAACATCAATAAACGGATGCTGGACGGATAGAGAGGAAGCCAAACGGAGGCAGTGAGTACATCGCGTTTTCAAATGGATGGCAAGGTTTTTTGGCCATTTTACATCCTCTTTGCATCCATTGGTTCATTGTGACACGGGCTTAAATTCTTCGTGCTGAAGCCCCTGCATGAAACTAGCTGGGAACTTTGTGGCTAAGTTAAGAAGTAGGTAACTTAAAAGGGAAGAATAAAAGAGAAACTGGAGAGTCTTCTCTTTTACTGGTTTTTCTATATTCCTGGAGCCAGCAGAGAACCCTTTATAACTGGAAGTCTAGACAGTAACACAAGTAGTCCCTGCAGCTAATTCACAATAATTTCCCCCCCAATAATAACAATCCTGTTTAAGGATTAAAATAAATTGTGTTTGCATTGATTAATAAGTGAGTCTGGCTTCTCCAGTGACTTTGCTTGTCAAAAGTTTGCAAAAGGGGATCATGTAACCTTGGGATGCAACAAGTCATAAATATGAATTCACTTGCTACCAGCAGACTAGAAGAAAAAACAATTAAAAAGTGAGTACTAAAATATTAAGTCCCAAAATCAGAGTTGATTATTTTATCCTCTAGTGAAATCTGAGCTGTCTGGATCTGCTTGGCTGCCAATGTCTCTCTCCATCCCAAAGTCTTCACTTGTCTCCCAAGCAAGATCTGGGAAAGGCCACAGCTTTCCACTTGCCCAATTCGATAGGTTACCTATCTCTGCTTGCCATTTCAGGGGTGATTTTGGTAAAAGAGGCTAGAAGTCCAACTCTTTTTCTCTCCCAACAGCTGTGTGCCACCTTTGAGACTTCATCACAGTCCTTAAAAGGGGAAGAACTAATAACAGAGAAACTGAAGTCTTCTCTTTTATTGGTTTTTCTATATTCCTGAGACCAGCAGAGAATCCTTTACAACTGGAAATCTGGACAGCAACTAAAGTAGTCCCTGCAGGTAATTCACAATAATCCCCCCCCCCCCAATAATAACAACCCTGTTTAAGGATTAAACTAAATATTTGCATTGGTGTTAAAACATGAGATTGGATTTGCTGAGTCCGTTTCTGATTTACAAGTCTAGGGAAAGGCCAAGGCAGGGCAAGACTAGTTTTGCATGTGGTATTCTAGAATTTGGGATAGGAATGGGGATTTGGCTTGTCATCCAGGAGATTGTGGCGGATTCTAGAGACAGGGAGATGTGTGGCAGTTTGTGAAGCTAGGATCCCAGTATTCCCTGCTATAACCTTATCTAGCAGCCTCCCTGCTCTATCATCTGATGCATGAAACCAGAAATGGCCCACCGACCAATGCTACCATATCATGTATTAGCTTGCAGTGTGGCAATTGAAGCCTTGAAAAAAATACTGAAAATAGGCAAGACTGACATCTGCATTTTGGAGGTCATTAACAAAGACCATGGCTGCGACATGCTCAGAGGTGCTGAAGAGCAATACAAGAGATTTGCCTCTCTGGGAAGGTAAAGTACAGAATTCTGCTTTAGGCTTTGACAGATGTTTAACTTGTCCAGATAGGAGGAGGTCTTCAGAGCAATGATGTGCATGATGGATGCCTGTTTTCAATACCTGTTTTTGGAAAAGGAGGCTGCTAGAGAGGCTTACACTGCATTTTTTTTGCACAGGTATGCTTTTCACAATAGATAAATATGGAGAGTTGACAGACAACTGGCCTGATCATTAAATGTCCTTATTTCCTTTGAAAATAGAGCAGGGAATTAGGAAGTAACTAGAAGTTGGAGGCTTTTTATTATTCTCAGCTTATTTTGTGGAGATATGGAGTTGCTATGTAAGAATTCAAGAAAGAGCTAGAAAAGGAGGGTAGAGATGTGAGGAGACATTCATACATTTAAGGCTGCATTTTGTTCTACATTTTGATCCCAACTATGCTTCTTCTAATGGCATCACCAAGAGGGAAGGAATGCATAAAAGGGAAACATTTTCATCAACAATTGGGCAGAAACAACTTCATGTTGTCTCTGCCACATAACTGTAATGGAACTTGTCCATTATGGTGGTACAGCATCACAGTCATGAAATGTGTCGGTCCTCTGAACAACCAGATTTTGGGACCTTTTTTATGGAGGTTGTTAAGCATTCATCATTATGAGGCAAACCAATGGTTTCCTACAGGCATGGCAATGGCTGGTTTGGTCATGACCATGGAAGGGACCCAACTATCAGAATTTCAAATCCACATTGTCTTTTTTTGTGTCAGTCTTAACTTTCAATGGTTGCTTAACAAGTTATCTTTCTTCATTGTTCTGTTCAGTTTATAGGAAGGCCCTTCCAGAGGAAAGAAAGTGTTTATAGAAAAAAATCTTTTTCACTCTAAAGATTCCCCTGGATAATACCAACAGCATAATCCAAAACTTTGGCATCAGAAGAATCTGCAATGCAGCCTCAAATCTGCCACAGAAAATAAGCCTGAACAGACAGACACATGATGGATAGTAACATCACTCTTCTTGAATGGATTTTATTTTAGGCTTCATACTTACCTTATACCTAGATTTTATTCATTACAATTGATGAGGCAATGAGGCAGCTAATAAAATTGTTATAAAATAAAAATATTTATTTTATTTTTAATAAAAGATTTTAAAGCTTTTCCCAAACATTGTAAGGGATTCACACTGAGAGATCAGGCAAGGGCAATGGATAGGATCCTAAAGATTTCTCCAGCTACTGGCACAGTCCTGGAGAATGAATCCCAGGACAGGACTCAGATGTTCATCTGCACCTGAAAGACACAGGTCACTCTGCTCAAGATAGGAAGGTTCACATTCTGGACAGAGGTGTTTGAACACAAGTCAAAGATTAAGAGCAGCAGACAAATTCCACACTTGGCCAAGTAAAATCTTCTCCAATTCTTATTCTATTCTCCTCTATTCCTGTTCCATTCCACTCCACTGCTACATAGATTAAAATTATATAATCCTTTCTCAACAAAAGGAATCAACACCATCTCTTTACAAAGCTGTTTCTAAGAACTGCAGTTACACAAAACTGAAGCAGCTTCTTCAATGAGAAGCAAAACATTTTCAAAGGAAGAAAAACCTCATGTATGAAGGTTGTGGCTTCACCCAAACTCACCATAGGGTACCCTGGCATCCCTCCCTTGCCCCATTTCAGAATAAGAGCAGTGGGAAGGTACCCAGGAGATCATCTAGTCCATCACTTTGCCGGAGCAGGAGACCCCTCCCCCTACACCAGTCCAAGCAAATCACTGTCCAGGTTCTTCGGCCACGGAGACTCCTTCTGTCGCGGCCCCTGATCAGGCAGGAAGGCATTCCACATAGCTTTCTCCCCAGTTCCTCCAGGAGGAAGGAAAGCTCACCTACTGAACTAGCCTAAGCAACGGGAAAGTGAGAGGAGCTTGAGAGGGAAGAGTCGGAGCTGAGCCCGTTCCTAGCAATGGAAACCGGGCGACGGTTGCCAGAGGAGCCCGGCGGGCATCCTTCATCCCCGCCACGGGCTATCGAGGCCCCACATCTCCCCACGTCACCTCGCCCTTTACCTGCCTTTCACCCTCAGTGACCCAGCAGCAAGAAAAATGAGCGGGAAGAATGGCGCATGCGCACTCAACCGCCCGGCCGTTAACCGCTTGGTGGCGTCACCTGGAGACAGAAAGGAGACTAAATGGAAAAGGCGACCATTGCTCTGAGGGTCTATTTATTAGTGTCTGACAAATGAAGGGTTTATAGGGGAAGAATGAGCTGTGCAAAGGCACCCCAGCCTCACGGAGGCAGGACTTGCAACCAATTTGACAAAACCTCCATTTATTTACCACACGAAAAGTCTCAGGCGAACACACATTTTTTTATCTATATTATATACCTTTGGGCCGCATGCTGGATATCAGAGTTATTGAGACCTCCAAATTAAGGTCTACATCCATTTGGCCACCGTAGTTAGACCTCGTTAATAATCTACTCTTGTCTCTCGGTACTCGGGATGAGCTAAGCATCGGGAGGGCTGCTATCTTCGCTCCGATTGGAGCCCGGAGTGTTCGAGGGCAGGTGAATAGGGATCTTTAATACTGTTTACACTCATCCAGTTCAAAGACAACAGAAATAATTTCTTTCCAAATTATTTCAGCGTTTCTTTCTCCGAGAATGTTCAGGCAGACATCTATATTGCATTTTTTTTTCTTTTCCGCATTTGGCCACTGGAATGTCTCGGTTGAGTAAAAAAAAATGGAGACGTTTTCTTTATAAAAGCCAAGTTGGGTATTAATTTTTACCATCGTGCAACAAAATGGATCTCCAAAACGTTATTTAAATAGGTGGATTTTTTTTCCAGATTGTGCTCTTGGCCTGGGTTTTTTATTCATTCCTTGTGGAATCTGTTTCTCGTTCCTTTGCTTAAGTTTTATTAGTCAATGCTGCTGAAAGTTATTCCAAGCTTTTGGATGAAAGAACAAAGATTTAGATAATCCAATCGTTTTAGATTAAACAAAGGTGTTTTTCAGATCTTTGTTTTTGTAATCAGTTTGCCATTTATCACAGGTATTTTGCTTTTACAAATCAAGAACAGACTCAGTTCTCAGTTCATGTTTTGGAGGAAAGACACACTTCTCCAGTGTTTTTCTGTCAAAACAGAATTTTAAGTATGGAAAAAGACCTTTATCCACAAAATTAATTACTAGTTCATTATATTTATAATCCACCAATGCAGAATTCTTTGGTTGTTTAAAGCGATTAATTATTATATCTATCAGTTTAGCAGCATGCAATAGGGAAATTCATCTGTGGCATTCATTTTTACAAAAAGGTTTTGTAATAGATAACTATTTGGCTTATTTTAATAGCAGTTTCTTGAACAACATTATCATTGTTTAAATTATTTAAATCATTTAATTGATATTTATTTTCCTTATATAATGATGCTGTTAACATTGAGTACTAATATCAGAAAGCATAACTTTTCACTGTGGATAGATCTCATTTATGTTCCCTGTTTACAGTAAATGTAATAGGGATATCCCTCAAATCAAAGACCTTTTAAACAATATTAATAAATTCCATACCAAACACCTATTTGCAAGCTATGGAACTGGATGTACTGAGGGATTTTGCAAGAGATTCTCCACTGAAATAAAATCATATACTACCCCATTTGTCTGAAAATTATATCATTAACCCTGTTAAGCCTGGGTTCCCCAACCAGAGTTAGGTAGACAAGCTAAACAGAATGTGCAGCGTTAGTCAGATAGGCACACAGATAAATGAGTGAGCTAAGCTTGTATGTTTATTAACATACAGTAAAAATAACAGATACGCTTGTGCTATCAAGAATATATTTTATTCCAGTATAAGTTTATAGCATAGTCAAAAACAGTCCAATATTCATTTACCATGTAGTCAGTCCATTCAGGGATATTCAGTTAGCAAAGTCCATGTTGAATATCCTATTGTCAGTTCACATAAATCAGTCCGTTGTTGTCTCTCCCGTTCGAGCAATGCAGTCTTGTTTCCAAGCAGTAATCAGGGATCATCAAAGCCAGAGAGAGAGAGAGCAAGCTGTAGCCCTGCTACTTTTATATGGTTTTCATAACCACACCCACAATTGCTATTTTACATTTAAAGCTGCATACACTAACTATGATTCATAGTTAGTATTTCACCTAAAACAGTTAGGGTGAACAATGTTATCCCTAAGAAACCCAAAACACCCTCCAAGCAGTTGTAAAATGGGACAAACTCGCCTAAAAATGTTTTGTCTGACAACAGAAATTTGGAGCTCAATTGAAGTCGTAAGTTGAGGATTACCTGTATTTAGTCCTGAATCAGAAGGAATTGTTCTTAAAATTCATAAGCAGTCAAAGGGATATGCCCCAAAGAATCATAGTAGAACTGAGAAATGATAACTGATATAACTATGAGGAACTAATTATTGATTTGTTTATTCTTAGCCTCTAATAAAACATGTCAACATACTGCACAGTTTTGTATCATGATTTTTCAAATCTGTGGAGACATTTTGTAGAAGTGCACCAAATTTGGGCAGAAGAAATGTTGTGCATCTGTTTTTAAGAAGAGACAGGACAGTCACTCATCTGAAATGGTATAGGATCTCCTGCTTGAGCAGAGGGACTAGAAGACCTCTAAGGTCCCTTCCAGCTCTATTCTGATTATAATGTTTTCTAAAATATGGCCTTCCTATTGAAGATTCCTTATGTTCTTCAATCTTCCAACTGCTCTTATTTTTCTCTTCAAAGATACGTTCTTGCAATTAAAAGTGAGTGCTGATGCAATGAAATGCGCTTTCTTTAGCTCTTAAAAATCAGAATTCTTGCAGCAAAATTAACAGATAATTAACCCTTTTCACAGCAAACACTCTGGTTAGAAAACACTTCCCCCTTGGACAGAGAATGTCTGTTTTCACCAGAGAACAATTCCTAGTCTGGATTTATCAATAAATCTGGGAATGGAAGCAAGGGGGATGCTGGGTTTCACACAAATCTTTCATAGGGCAGGGGTAGCTCTGGAAATCTGTGCTAGCTTGGTCTTTTGGGATGACAACATCTAACTGAGAGGACCTGAAGGAACACATCCTGTCTGGCTTGGTGGGATGGGCTTGCACCCTCAGAGAGAAGCAGTCTTGCAAATATCCATCTATGATTTTAATTATTCTGTTTACTTTTGCTAATTTGAAGTCTAGTGATTTATACTTTTCAAAAATATGTTAATGATCTGATGTCCTAGGATGTATCTGTGAATTCAGCCTTTCTTGGTATGTGATACTGCTGAGCAAGGCAACTGATAATATAGATGTTGAATTGTCCACGAAGAGCGAATTACAAGCCTTGAATTATCTAAAGGTCGGTACAATAAAGCATGTAAGGAAAGCTGTTTTTCTCCTAAAGAGTTGTTTTGGATCATTGGCTAATTTACTTAATGTAAAATGTAAGTCATTAATGAGATAGCAGTGATTGCTTCTCCCTCATCAATGCTTCATGCAGTGGTCTTCCCATTGAGGCAGTGTCAGCATCTGTATAGCATGCGTAGAAAAAAGACCTTCACACACCCCAAATCTGGAATTAAGCAAAGAGCTGGGGCTCTTGTTCAAGAGAATGCAGTTGCAGTTGGGTGGGATTCAAATTTCTTAACAACCGGTTCTGTGGGCATGGCCTAATTTGTGGATGTGGCTTGGTGGTCATAAGACTGGGCATGGGCATGGCTTGCTGACTGGGCATGGCTTGGTCATGTAACAATAATAGTGAAATAATCTTTATGTATTTCTTTATTTTTTAGTACCTGTTTTATTTTTACTAATCATAATTAGTAAATTCATTTAAAATGTGTCAACATGTAACAAGAACAGAAGTGTAACTAAAAATTCATTATGTATTTATGTTCTTAGTATCTGTATTTATGATTAAATTTCCCTGCCATTTTCACATCGCTTGAAGTTCAGACACGAGGTGAGAAGGCATGGGGGAGAAGGGGGGGGGGAATTTGCTGAACTCATCCCATGCAACTCACCTGTCCATCGGATTGCAATGTGCCACTGCTTTTGATCCCTGCTTTCCCTGCCACAGTCATCGCTCATCTAAAGCCTCCCCCGCCACCTCCCACCATGCTTTCTTTCTCACACATAAGAAAAGCGAGTAAGAAAAAAAAGGAGAAGGGGGAGGCACTTTTGAACATGTCTAGGACTTTTCACGTCATGATCAGCCCCTGCCATGGATATATGTGTGTGTGTGGAGGAGGGGCGTTTCTGGCAGAGATTAGGAAAAAGGGTGGATTGGAAGACACACATACACACACACTTGGGGGGGGTTGCCATTCAATGCAGTGTCTCTGTATTAATCAGTGTTATTCTGCTGTTATTCTCCTCACTCTTAAGAGTTGGAGCAACTTTTCTTTAGAAAAAGAGATTGGGGGGGGGGGAATCCATTGGAATCACACAGTCTTTGCAAACCTGAATTGGTTAGCTTTTCAGCGGCCCAACTTCAAAAATGGCAGGTGGGAGAAAGGAGAATTAAAATACAATAAGGCATGTGGATTCTAAAGAAACAAACACTTGTTGTCTTGGGTGGCTTTCTGAGTTTTTTTTCCCTGCGGCCAGGTAAAGAGCCATATGGGGGAGTGAGGGGAACTTTCAGGTTCAGAAACTCTTGGTTAAGCCTCAGCTGCTCTTTCTACTTCCCTTCCTGCCCCCATTTCACATTGCCTTTGATCACAAAGCAGATCTTAATGATAAACAATCCTTTTGTAACTTCCCAACTGCATGTGCATGTGCATGTGATGCGTGTATTCAGAGACTGGGAAACTCTGGAAGCTCTGAGCAGCAGAGGCTTCTGATAAATCTCACGCTACAAGCATTGCATTCCCCAGTCTCTTGGAGAAAATTTCTTCCAATCCACCAGCTCTTTTCCTCAATCTCTGCCAGAAACATCTCCCCTACACACACACACACACACACGTACACATTCACACATCCATGGCAGGGACTGATCATGACAACATGAAAAGTCCTAGATGTTTTCAAAAGTGCCTCCCCCCTTCTCTTTGTTTTTTCTTACTTGCTTTTCAGCCAGGGGGAGGTCATGGGGGGTGCTTTGACTATGGCAGGGAAAGCAGGGATCAAAAGCAGCGGCACAGTGGCCAGGCTTCCCAGAGTGGACAACGGCAAGCTACAGGTAGGCAAGCAAGGGTGCACATGGGGCACTCCTAACTGCCACTAAAGAAGCAGCCCAGTGGAGAGGCAAAGGTGTATGTGGGGGAATTAAGGCACCTCTTGAAAAGATGGCCTAGCCTTGTTTGTGTATTCGTGTTATACTCAAGGATTCTGAGCTTTGCACTGAAAAAAGATATGGGATGAGCATGGTAGATTGTTTATACAGATGCTCATCTGTGAAACTACAGATAGCTGGAGTCTGGAGTTGAAGTTGAAAGAAAGAAGATTGAAGTGACCTTGAAAATACTGGAACTGGAAAGTCTGAGTTGATTTACCAAAGAGCCTTGGATATTTAGTGGCAATGGCTTGCCTTCTATTAGAATGGTTTGTTATTTCTTACCTTCTTTTTTACTTCCCCCCAGTTGGATTTTTATATTGGATTTTAAACTTTTAACCCAGGAACTAGAATATAAATTTTATTTTGCTTTCTTTTTTTTATTAAGAGAAATACATAGACTATTATTTTCTATTTTTTTCCTCCTTCCTCCATCCTCTTTTTCTTCAAAAAAGATTTTTTTATCATTTTTTTCCACATCTTCTCTTTTTTGCATATTACTGCAACTAATTAGATTAAGATATACAAATACCTGAAGATTTTTCTCCTTTTTCATTTTTTGGAGTGGCAGCTGTTTGCTTTCGCTCTCTTTTTTTCCTTTTTTTTTCTCTTTCTTTTTCTATAGATAAATATTACAAGATGAGCAGAAAGACAACCCCAATACCAAATTCTTCAATACCAATAGCCTCCTCTTCACCATCTGGAGGACAACAATCAATACAGAAAATGTTACAACAAGAGAAAGAGAAGGAAGTGACATTGCAGATGGTTATGCAAGAAATCTACAAGATTGAAAAGAGAACAGAGAATATTGAGCAAAGAATTGAAAAGATAGATAAGAAAGTAGAGAATATTCAACAGATGATGATGAAATATGAGGACAGATTTAAGAAAATTGAAGGAGAAGATAAAGAGATAAGAAAATTGGGAGATATTGATACTCGATTGAGTGATGTTGAAAAGGGCAGGAGTGGACCATTAGGATGGGAAATCGATAGATCAGAATTTTACCTGAGATTTCAAAATGTAGAAGAAGAAAAAGGTGAAAAGATTGCTGAAATAATGACAGAAATACTGGCAGAAGCATTAGAGATAACCAAAGAGAAGATGATGGATGGGATAGATGAAGTGTTCTGTGTCTATACAAGATATGCAATGAGAAATAGATTACCAAGAGATGTTCACATCAGATTTATCAAGAAAATTATTAAAACACAGATACTGCAGGTGGCAAGAGAGAAAATATTAAAGTACAAAGACAAAGAAATTGTGATGCTGAAACAGGTACCAAGAAGAGTAAGAGAGATGAGAAGAGAATATTTATTTTTGCCTAAAGAGTCACTTAAAACAGGAGAAAATTACAGATGGCTGATACCAGAAGGTCTCTTGTTCACCTGGCAGGAACAAGGACACAGAATTGACACAGTCAAATAAGCTGAGCTATTCAACTTAAAATATCTTAGAGGAAAGGAGGAAGACACAAGAAAAGAAGAGTCATTAATTGAATTTCAAGAGGAGTGTATAGCAGTAATTGAAAAAGAAAAAGAAGAAGGTGCAGTAGGTGGTGTACCCAGAGAGCAACAAGAACTAAGAACCAAGAGCAATAAAACCCTCTTACAAAGCTTAATATGGATGAAAGAAAATTGATTACAATTAACACAAATTGACTTATTTTAGCTAAAAGAAGCTTATTTAGCTAAAAGAAGAAAAGTATTTCATAAATTAGAGAAATTAAAATTTGACATAATTTGCCTTCAAGAAGTACATATTAAAAAACAACATGAATATATATTGAAACAAAAAAAATATTAGAGAAATTATTCACGTTGTTGACACAATGTAAAAAAAGGCTTGGAGGTGGGCTTTTGAATGCATCTCTCATCCTCACCACTGCCAGGGCTACCACCTCCACCCTCGTTCTTGGCTTGGATCCCTGGAGAGATACAATTTTGGCAGAACTAATTTATACAGGTGATGATGGAAGGATTTTGGTGGATATTACTGTTAAAACACTTTTAATTGCAATTTATGCTCCAAATGACAACCAAGAAGAATTTTACAGGAAATTACATATGAAAATAATTGAACTGGACTATGCTAATATTTGTATGATGGGAGATTTCAATGGAATAATTAATGATCAATTGGATTATAAAACACAGAAATCAACAAAGCAAACTAGAAAGATACTACCAAAATCTTTCTTTCGAATGATAGAAGAAGCAAACTTAAAAGATGCATGGAGAGAGAGAAATGTGGAAAATAAGCAGTATACTTTTTACTCAGACAGACATGCATCATGGTCTAGAATAGACATGATCCGGATATCAGCAGAATTACTTGCTAACACATGAGAACTTGAAATAGAAACAAGCACTTGGGCAGACCACAACCCAATAACAATCATTGTCATTCTGACAATATGGAATCCTCTGTTGTCCTTCACAGTTTTTGGCATATTTTCCATTGTAAACACAAGTCTGGTCCTTCTGCTGCAGATAGGTGATGTGGTTCATCTTGTTTTACTTTACATTCTGAATAAGGGTAATTTTCTCTTCAGTTGGCTGCCGAGGCTTTTCTAAACATAGGAATTTTGATTTATTTTAGCCAATTCATGCTGTAGACTATACAGATGATTCTTACATTCTTGAGAAGTTTCCTGACCTCTTTTTGGGCTTTTATCAAAGGTTCTAAGGCAGCCTTCCTATGTTTGAGGAAAATCACTTGGATAATAACAGCCAGTTCTTTCTGGAGTTGTTCAGTGTGTTTCACCAAAGAATTCTTCTCAAGGACTCACTGATGGATTGTTGAGGATGGAGGATTGGGGGAAAGAGGGAGGGTTTGGGGACTTGCTATCTTGTGTGCCAGGCGAGTCTGGCCAGAGTGAATCTGGGAGGTGGAACAGAGCAACCGAATGGGCTGAGCAATTGGGGTGTAACCAGCCCGCAGGCAAGGCAAAGGGAGGAGAGCAGCCAGAAGTTGAAGGGGAGCTGAGGGATTTTTGCATTTTATTTGATCAACCAATAAAAAAATGAGAGAGAGAGAGAGAGAGAGTGAGAGAGAGGGAGGCAAACGGAGACCAAGCAATTTTGCTCTCAAGAAAACCACCTGGATGCAACCATCCAATTCATGGGGCTGATCTCACCACAGGAAGGGTGGTGTGGCTAATTCCAGTGGGATCTGCAGAGTGACCATCCAATGTCTCGATTAAGGAAAGCAACTGCATTACTACAAGGGATCCACCTCTAGAACCCGAGGGATGAACATAGTCCTCGACTTATGACCACACAAGGGGGCCGACTTTCCTTTGTGAAGTGAGTCCTTGTCATGGGCCCATCGGAACTGGTTTGGAGGAGGAAGTGGGATGTCCCAAAGGGATGTCCCATCTCCCTTGGCATCTTTGGAGAGGCCAGGGGCTGAGGACGATGCTGTCCAGGCCCTCAAGCATTGGGGGAGGTGGTCAACCAGATGGAGAGCTGCCTGCCCTCCAGACACAGGGGAAGATCGGCTGCTGACAGGCAGTGCTAATAGGTAACAGATCCCTTCTGAGGATAACAGATGAAAAGAGTTGGAAGGGATCCTGTAGGTCATCTAGTCCAACCCCATGTTCAAGCAGGAAACCCTACACCATTTCTGACAGATGGCAGTCCAGGCTCTTCTTGAAAGCTTTCAGTGATGAACCTCCCACGATGTCTGTTGGGAACTTCTGCTTCATGGATTGATTGTTCACATTTTCAGAAAATGTCTCCTAATTTCTAGATTGAATCTCTCCTTGTTCAGTTTCCATCCATTATTCCTTGTCTGGCCTTCGAGTGCCCTGGAAAATAGCTTGACCCCCTCCTCTCCGTGGTAGTCCCTCAAATATCAGAACACTGCTGTCATGTCTCCCCTGGTCCTTCTTTCACTAGACTAGCCATGTCCAGTTCCTGCAACCGTTCACCGTATATTTTAGCCTCCAATCCCCCAGTCATCCTCGTTTCTCTTCTCTGCACTATTTCTAGAGTCTCAACATCTTTTTAACTGTGTGGTGACCAAAACTGGATGCAGTACTCTAGGTGTGGTCTTACTAAGGCTTTATAGGGTGGTATTAGGACCTTTCTTGATCTTGATTGTATCCATCTGTTAATGCAACTTAGTTTTGCACTACCCTTTTTGGTTGTGACCACACACTACTGGCTCATATTCAACTGGTTGTCCACTAAGACTTCAAGATCACTCTCACAGTTACTTCTATTAAGCCTGGTTTCAATAAAGTGTTGGGATCTCCCTTCTCAGAGGAAGGTAGCCTTATTTGTTACCATCTAGGAATCATGAGCCTGCATTAATTAACATCTGGAGGCCATCACATTGGGCCAGGCTGTTCTAATTCATTAGCAACAGCTAAGAGAGACTAACAGCAATGAATTAACAGGTGGCAGACACCTGTCCAGAAATTGTCAGTTCTGTCCTGTTTTTTCAAATTTGATAACTGCAACCTCCCTGTGATGGTGCATTCATTTAAGACACATTTATTGTTCCTTTATCTGAAAAAAGTGGTCACTACATGAGGAACAGTCAATTCTATCATGTGTCTTTTTAGGTATAATCCTTGATAAATGGAATCGCAATCAATCCAATCCAATCCAATCACATTTATTACAGCCAAAGAGCAGAGACCAGAACAAATAAAAAATACTCAAGTAATATCCAGTTAAACATTCTAGAATAGAATAATAAATAACAGATAAAATCTGTATTAAAATCACATATGTCCTGACTGCTTCTGCTGCAGATTGTTGATGTGGTTCTTACTTTCCTTCACATTCTAAATAGGGGTAACTTTCTCCTTCAGTTGGCTGAAATTGTGTTTCTAAACATAGGAACTTTGGTGTATTTTAGCCAGTTCATGCTGCAGACTGTACAAATGGTTCTTATGTTCTTAAGAAGTTTCCAGATATCTTCTTGGACTTTGTTAAAGGTTCTAAGGCAGCCTTCCTATGTTTGAGGAATACTACTTGGGTAATAACTTGCACAGTTCTTTCTGGAGTTCTTCAGTGTGTTTCACCAAATAATTCTTCTTTAGGCCTCACTGATGGATCGTTGACGGTGGAGGATTGGGGGGAGAGGGAGGGAGATGGATGGGGGACTTGCTACCTTGTGTGCCATGCGAGTCTGGCCAGAGTTGGGTCTGGGGAGCTGGAACAGAGCAACTGAATAGGCCGAGCAATCGAGGTCCAAGCAGCCCACAGGAGAGGCGAAGAGAGGAGAGCAGCCAGAAGCTGAAGGGGAGCGGAGGGGTCCCCAGGAGAGGCCTTTGGGGAGCAGAGAGCCCTGAGGCAGCAAGGCTGAGGGAGCGGGTGGCGGAATAGGAGGACAGGGCTGGGTGGTGGGTCTCGGGCAGGCAGAGGCTCCTGCTGCTCCAAAGACTCTCGGGAAAGCAAGAGAAGGAGGAGGCCATGCCTACCATCTATCTGTCCTCTCCTTCTTCCCTGCTCTCTCTATATAAGGACCTTGGAAGTCTTCTAGTCCAACCACTGCCAAGAAGCCTGATAATTTACCCTTGAACAGAGATGACTTCAATAAGCTAACAGAGACTAGGAAGGATTCAATGTGCGGATGTCCTAAAAGGAAGCACACCTCAAGACGATGGGAAACCCTTAAAAATGAAGCCGTTAAGGAGCCGACAAAAATAATACGACGTGAAAAAATTAAAGATGCCATGTGATTCCAGCATGTTTGTGCAAAGAGCCTTCTGACAAGTGGAGGGACAAAAAGGTCAAGTAGAAAAAATGGAAAGAGGGCACAGAACTAAAGCGGAATAGCAACAAGGAGACTGAATTTGCAAGGAGGGAATCGGGATAGCAAAAGCCCAGAATAGGCAAAGACTGGCAACTAATACCAAAAATCAGAAAAGAAATGTTAGGAACAAGAAGGAAGTCAAGTAAACAAGAGGTCCACTAATGGGAGCAGAAGAGAAGAAGGAGACAGGCAGCAGGGTGAACTCAGTAATGCTAAATTCCTTCTTTGCATCCCTTTTGATACAAAAGGGGAAAGAATGTATGATAAGCAACACAGAGAGATAGAATCAGTATATAATTCCAAATAGGCACGAAATTAGTAAGAGAAGTACAAATCATGTGGACCAGATGACTTGTATCTCAAGGTTCAGTGAGAAAAAGTTTCTGGACAAGAGGAACAATTAAACAGTGGAATAGCTTGCCTCTGAAAATTGTGAGTTCTCAGAATGGAGAAGAGAACCATTTCACTGGGATGGTATAAATTTCCTGCCTTGTGCAGAGGGTGGGATTAGAAGACCTCCAAAATCCCTTCCAGCCCTATCAATCTATTATCTCCTATGTACAATCAATCTATTATCTCTATGTTCTCCCATCGCTAAGACTACTTCACCACCCAGAGGCCACTGACCAACTCTTATTGGCCTTGATATCCCCCGTCTTCTCCCTTCTGTTGCTTCTCTCTTGCAAGCTCTGGAGTAGCAGGAGTTTCTGCCCCCTGAGACCCTCAACCCAGCCCTGTCTTCCAGCCCTGCCACCAGCTCCATTAGCCTTGCTGCCTCCGAGGGTCTCTGCTGCCTCAAGGCATCTCCTGCAGACCCCTCAGCTCCCAGTTCGGCTTCTAGCTGTTCTCCTCTCTTCTCCTCTCCTGTGGACTGCCCAGATCCCAACTTATTGGATCATTCAGCTGCTCAGTTTTGACTCCCAGGACTGGGTCTGGCCAGATTCTCTGCTCTCCCCACAGCAGAACCCTTACTCTTGTCTCCACAGCCCCTGGTGGCACTTTGAGGCTTGGAGCTGGGCTTTTGGATGTATCTCTCAACCTCACCACAGCCAGGGCTACCACCTCCACCCTCGTTCTTGGCTTGGATCCCTGGGATTCCTCAGTGCTCTGAGAACCAAATACACCATGGGTGGAAGGTTTTTCAGTGCAGCTGACAGTGCTGCAGTGATTGGTAAGGTTGGGCATAAGGATGGGGCTTCACCTGGTAAGGGTGGGGCTCACCTGACTCCCCTGGCATACAAGGTGGCAACTCAAGAGAAGGGAGGGAAAGAATTACTTTTCTTTTTCAAAAGGGCAAAAGGCTGCCATTCCTCCAATCCAGCTATGAGATACTATAATGTCCCATGTGCCAGTCACTTAGGGATGCCAAAGTCATTTCTGAGGAAGTCCACTTGGCTGGTGACCTCTTTGTGGAGATCTTCACTGCCTTTCTCCAAACATCTGTTCTGCTGCTATAATTCTTGGATCACCCTTTTGACATGGGTCAATCCTTCTCTGTTGTCCTTCACAGTTTTCTGCAGCTCTTCCATTGTGAACACAAGTCTGGTCCTCTTGCTGCAGATTGTTGATATGCTTCTTCTTATTTTCCCTCACATTCAGAAGAGGGATGAGTTTCTCCTTCAGTTGGTCAGAGTCGCTTATCTCAACATAGGAACTTTGGTTCATTTCAGCCAATTCATGCTGAAGACGGTTGAGGTGCTTCTTACGTTCTTCATAAGTGTCCAGACTTCTTCTAGGACTTTGGCAAATGTTCTAAGGCAGCCTTCCCATGTTCGAGGAAGGCCACTTGGATAATGACTTGCACAGTTCTTCCTGAAGTTCTTCAGTTTGTTTCATCAAAGATTTCTTCTCTGGTCCTAACTGATGGACTGTTGTGGTGCATGGTGCAATCTTTCTCCTTTGCCACGCACAGTTTTGCAGTTTTTCTGTTGTGATGTGAAGTTGATTTCCTCTCTGCTTGAGACAACTGTGCTGATCTTTCATCCATTCATCTTTCTTGAATTCCTGGATCTGAAAGTCAAAGGAATCTCTCATCTGCTTAATCTGGAGATGGGGACCATCACTGGTCTCTGAGAGATACCCAAGGATGTTCATTATAGGACCATTTCTTCCCTCTTGCTAACCTGTTTGAAAAATGGAGAGACATGGTCACTTCCTCTCTCAGTTTAGCGGACATTTTGCTAACTGTCCTTAAATCCACAGATGGCTTAAAGTGTCCCAGTTTGAGAAACACTGACGTAATCCATGAAAACAGATCTCCATTCAATCTATCCTGACTTCCCATTTGATTCCCAATTGATTCTGAAGGCATATCTCCCATCAAAACACTCCAAAGCAGTCAGAATCAACAATCGATCAATTCAGCCATCTCTGCACTGCTAGGCTGGTTCTGATAAGAGTGAAAAGTAGTGACCATTCGAATTAGGTAAGGGCCCAACCCCTCCAAGGACTTACCAGTCCCATCCAAGGCATGATAGCTTGGTGGGTGACCTTGAGACAATCCCTCACTGTCAGCCTCATCAGCTTCTTCTTGTGGGTTCGAAGGAGCCTTCTGTATGTTCACTGCCTTGAGCTATTTAGAGAAAGAATAAAGGTAGATAATAATCTCAATAATAATAATGAAAAATAAATAAATACGTCAAGCATCAGGTCACGTGTGTTTGGGAAATAACTACATTGCACTGATAGAATCCCCTTTTAGGTTAATTTCCCACAATCATTGAGTCAGGTGACTTTCTAGCTTTGTGGGGTCTCAATACCTTTCCAACGGAGACATCCCGAAGCTAATTTTTTTTCCTAGATTGCATCACCACCCTGAACTAGCCAATTCCCCAACTCTGCAGAAATGTTCCTTTGCCATGGTGCATCAGGTGTTTGGTCCCAGGTATGGAGGCTGCTGACATGTAGTTATAGGCACGTCCGTGTTCTGGGGTTGAACCTCACTTTTCTGATCTGGCCCCCTTAGTTGTTAATTGCCCCCTTAGTCTTCTTTCTGCCAAGCCCGAACAAGGGAGACCCTCGCGATGCCCACCGTGCCATCCATGCAATCCACTCATTTCCAGGGATTTTGAGCAAAGCCTCCCTGTGGTCCAGACTCACCAAGGATGCTAGACATTGCCATGGCAAACTCCAGCCAATGAGCTTAGGAGGGGCCTCTGATGTCACAAGCCAAGGGCTTTGATTGTTCTGGGCCTGAGAGTTGAAAAACAATCACCAACTGTCTGCCTTCACCTGGCTTATTAATTGATTAAGGGGCTCTTAAGGGCCTTTTGCCAGTGAGCCCTGAATCCACATCAGGCAGAACTCGTCCATCTGAATGGACAACCGTCCGTTGACTGGAGAGCTGGGAAGGAACAAAATTTGCCCCTTGTTTGGGGTCTCCCTTGTATCTGGAATGTCGTATTAGAGATCCAGAGGATCAAGCTTTTCCTCTACATGCTCAGATGAATAGGTGTTAGAAGAGAAATATGGGAAGGATTGGATATTATTCACTTTAAAAAGACCTTGTGAGAATGTGGCTAAAGAAACACATGGATTAAATTTTGTACAGTCCATAACCAAATACACTACAATATTCCTCAAGTTACAATGGTTCATTTTGAGAAAGTTCCAGGTTCCCATCATAGTCCTGACAAAAGGGATTTATGATGGCTCCTTGCAGATACGACTGTAACAGCATCCCCATGGTCACATGCACAGGACTGGGGTGCATGGCAATTGGCATAGATTTATGACAAGTGACATCAGTGGGAAAGCTGCCCTTGTTAATGACGGCCGGCTCCACTAAACAGTTGAAGTTATAACCACTGCATGGTTATTAACCATGGCAAAAATATTGTAAAACTGAATGCAACTGATTTAATGACCATTTGGCTTAGCAATGGCAATACTGGTCCCAAATCTGGTCGTAAGTCAAGGACTCCCTTAAGGATGCAGCAGCAGGCCTGGATTTTAATAGATTGGGAGATCACTAGGGTGAGGTTGAGAAGGGCGTAGGAAGTCAACCCCTTTTCTTTCTTTTTCTCAGCCGTCCAATTCATCGGGCTGATCTCACCACATGAAGGGCAGTGTGGCTTTAATTCTGCTGGGATCTGCAGAGTGACCAGCCAATGTCTCGATTAATGACAGTGACTGCACTAACTGCAAGGATCCACCTCTAGAATCTGTGGGATGAAGATAGTCCTTGACTTATGACCATGCTAGGGGCCCGACTTTCCTTTGCAAAGGGAGGGAGTCCTTGTCATGGCCCCATCGGAGCTGGTTCAGAGGAGGAGGAGGAGCTGGAACTGGGATGCCCCACAGGGATGGCCTGTCTCCCTTGGCATCTTTGGAGAGACCAGGGGCTGAGGACAATACTGTCCAGGCCCTCAGGCATTGAGGGAGGTGGTCATCTGGACGGAGAGCTGCCTGCCCTCCAGACACAGGGGAAGATCGGCTGCTGACAGGCAGTGGTGCTGATAGGTAGCAGATCCCCTCTTTGGATAACAAATGAACAGAGTTGGAAGGGATCCTGTAGGTCATCTAGTCCAACCCCATGGCCAAGCAGGAGACCTTACACCATTTCTGATAGATGGCAGTCCAGGCTCTTCTTGAAAGCTCCCAGTGACGAAGCTCCTGCAACGTCTGGTGGCAACTTCTGTTCCATGGGTTGAATGTTCACATTTTCAGAAAATGTCCCCTTATTTCTAGGTTGAATCTCTCCTTGTTCATTTCCATCCATTATTCCTTGTCTGGCCTTCAGGTGTGCTGGAAAATAGCTTGACCCACTCCTCTGCGGCAGTCCCTTAAATATTGGAACACTGCTGTCATGTCTCCCCTGGTCCTTCTTTCACTTGACTAGCCATGTCCAGTTCCTGCAACCGTTCACCGTATATTTTAGCCTCCAATCCCCCAATCATCCTCATTTCTCTTCTCTGCACTTTTTCTAGAGTCTCAACGTCTTTTTTATTGTGTGGTGACCAAAACTGGATGCAGTACTCTAGATGTGGTTTTATTAAGACTTTATAGAGTGATATTAAGATTTTTCTTGATCTTGATTGTATCCCTCTGTTAATTGTCTTTTTTGGCTGCCACTGCACACTACTGGCTCATATTCAACTGGTTGTCCATTAAGACTTCAAGATCGCTCTCACAGTTACTGCTATTAAGCCTGGTTTAAGTAAAGTCTTAGACTTAGGCAAGAAAAACCAAAACTGTTCATATAGACATAGTTTTTCTTGCCTAAGTGTAAGATTTGACTTTTCTCCACATTGACTTCCATTTTGTTAGATAGGGCCCGGTGTTCAAGTCTGTCCAGATCCATCTGGCTCTCAAGGCTATCATCTTGAGTGTTGGCTATTCCTGCCAGCTTAGTATCATCTGTAAATTTGGTAAGTTCCCTATCTATTCCATCATCTAAATAGTTTATGACTGTATCATCGTGGATGCTTTGACCAATGGGCAACCCAGCCCTGCGTGTTGTTGGAATGATAGTTGACCTACAAGCCAGATGATGCAATGGAGAATGAGCCTCCTGGAGGAGATCCCATAGTCAGGGGTGGGATTCTACCTGTTTTGACCGGTTCTGTAGAACCCTTTGTTAACTTTCTAAGCAGTTTGGAGAACAGTTAGAAGCAATCTCCTTTTGTTTGTTTTTTTCCACCCTTATTACATTATTGGCAGTATGCTTAGACTTTTTGCCTCCAGAGCTTCTGGGGCTTGACTTTCTTAAAGGGGAAGGGTTGTTTTAAGATTTTTACACTGCTGTTGGGAAGAAATGCTTCCCTGGACAATCAGCACTTTGAAGAAATAATTGAATTACAGGAAAGGAGCTTTTAATTACAAGGAAGCAAGTTGAGTGACATTCAGGAAGGCTTCTTGGCTAGCTAGAAAGATTGACATTCAAACATGAATTTACATACCCTTTCTGAGTTTTGGTCTAAAACCAATTTTTGGTGATTCTGTCCTTGGTGATGTTTAATCCTGTGTTTATTGATGGGATAATTTTCCCTATTCATCTTAAATTAGCAACAACTATTGTTGTGATTTAATTATTTGTATTGTATTTGAATTTTTTCCTGCCTCATGGTTTCTTTTTCTATCTGGGAGGGGATCTTCACTGTTTTAGTGGTATCTGGCACTGTCCTTTTGGGGTATACTTCCAAGAGGCAGGATGCAAGCTTGGCACTGATTTTTTTACTGCCTTTCTGGGGGGCATGTGATCTTTCCTTAAATTTGGATGATTTCCTTTGGATATCTTGTGAGGTAAGTGAGACCAGCTGGTATCTTTAAGTGGTGCAAATGGATCTAAGGATTGCTTTTCCTGGGTGTGCTCTTTCTGGAGAGCTTAAATGATCTCTCTGCTAAAGGGTTTCACTTTATGAGCAAGAGTTGGCTGCTGATAGTTATCATTGCATTTTAACTATTTTAATTCCTCAAGGTGCTCTAGCAATCTGCCTGATTTATAACTCCAGCTTGCAGGTATTTTTAATGTAATGATAGGTATTATGGGCAGCTTTTTGCAAGCAAAGAAGTTTTTTGTATTTTTGTACAGATAATCTTTGACTTACAACAGTTCATTTAGTGACCATTCAAAGTTATAATGGCACTGAAAAAAGTGACTTATGACCATTTTCACACTTATGACTGTTGCACTTATGACTGTCATGAGAGGCCAGGCGAGGAGAAGCTCCCCTTGACATGAGTGATGTCAAGTTGGCCATGCCCACCCAGTCACATGACCACCAAGCCACACCCATCAACTAAGCCATGCCCACAGAACCAGTTGTTAAAAAAATTGAATCCCTCACCTGGAAATGAGTCACAATTTGCAAATAAGTAAAACTGAATCCCTTCAGGGATTTAGCTCATACAATCTTTATTAAATGATTGGGGGCAGAAATCAGCCTTGCCATGATGGGTATCTGAGCTGGAAAGGAAGAAAGGTGGGACTTGCAACTTAATATCATCAAGATGCAAATGATGTGCAGTACAGGACATCCTCAACTGACAATTGTTTGCTTAGTGACTATTTGAGGTAACAACAGTGCTAATAAAAAAAATGACTTATGATCACTTTTCACTCTTAGCATCTTTACAGTATCCTTATATAATCAAAATTTGGAGGCTTTGCAATTGGCTCATATTAATGACGGTTGTGGTATCCTGGTGTCCTGTGGTCCCCTTTTGCGACCTTCTGACAAGCAAAATCAACACAGAAACCAGATTGTAGCCACAGCTTCCTGCTTTGCATTTAATGATTATTAGTCATTTCTGTAACTACAGCATTATACAATCTTCTGCTTACTTCTTCATTGTTGGTCTGATATTAATCTTGATGTTAATTTCAGCTTATCTGAGTGTTCATTGCTTTTTGTTTCTGGCTTTTTAAGAACTAGAACAATCTAGGACGAAGGAGAAATTTCCCAACAGTGACTGTAATTAACCAGTGGAAAAGTTTGCTCCGGAAGTTGTGGGTGCTCCATCACTGAAGGCTTTCAAAAAAGAGACTGGACAACCACTTATCTGAAATGACATGCAGTCTCCCACTTGAGCAGGGGGTTGGACTAGAAGACCTCAGAAATCCTTTCCAATTCTATTATTATTTTATGTTCTATGTTTTGAATGGTATATACTGTAGATGTTGCTTTGTCTCTATGTGCCTGTTGATGGCTGGTTTGTTCAAATGCCAGAC
The DNA here is from genome assembly GCA_015471245.1 of Laticauda colubrina. Classification (NCBI taxonomy): domain Eukaryota; kingdom Metazoa; phylum Chordata; class Lepidosauria; order Squamata; family Elapidae; genus Laticauda; species Laticauda colubrina. The sequence goes on along the minus strand of BLBF01000039.1, from coordinate 13,484,616 downwards.
TTCCAAGACTTACACCTTTAATCTCATGTGTTTTTCAGAAACAAAAGCAGATCAAGGTCCACATTCCTTTTCCCTGATCACCCCCAATTTGCTCCACAAGTTTCTAAGATGTTTGGTAGCCACCATAAATCACTTCCCAAGAACAGAGTATAACCTAGGACACTTCCTGAAAAACAGATACAGACCAAGACTTTATTTTGAAACCTGTACTCAGCTATAGGGCCATGAACATTGAGTCATCTGCTGATGGACAGGGAATGCTTCGAGCAAAGGTCCTCAAGCCATGGCTCGTATATGGCCTGCCGAAGCCATTAATCCAGCCCATATAGGACCACAAGGCTATCCCACCCACCGCTAGCCCCCACCCTTTAGTCGAGCACAAAATCTATCTTTGTGAGCCCCGCGGGCTGGAACTGGAAGGTAAGGCCCAACAATTTTGGCCTGTAGAGAGGTTCTGGAGGTGGGGAGGTGAAAAACAGGTTGCACAGATACCCTGGGAGTCTGAAAAAATGGGCCATTTTAGCTCATATTTGGCCTGCAGAGAGATTATGGAGGTGATGGAGGTGAAAAACAGGGCACACAGAGGAAGAGAGACCAGGCACACAGACACACACAGACACAGACACAGACACAGACACACACACACACACACACACACACACACACAGAGAGAGAGAGAGAATTGTTGATTGTAAGTTCCTTGGGGCTAGGAAGAATTGCTGCAAAGCTGTGTTTCCTGAAGTAGACCACTGGATTCCTAAACAACTGAAAAAACAATCTAATTAAAAAAAAGTCAACCAAAAGAGCAACATGAAAACAAAAGGAGCAAAACAAATTAAAGTTTAATTTGTGTGCATTGTTTAATGGACTGTTAAATTGGCCATGCCCACCAAGCCACATGACCACCTAGTCATGCCACCCAGCCTGTCTGACCCCCTCCCCCCAACAGTTTGAGGGATGTGAATTGGCCCACCATCACTCAGCAACAATCCAGAGGTTCCACCACTACCTGGGGGTCAGTCAGAGCTGGGAGAGGTGCAGGGAAGGGGTCGAGCTGGCTCCAGCAGCCCAACAGGCTTCATGCAGTTGAACAAAGTACAGGTAGTCCCCGATTTACAACTGCATCTGAACCAAAAGTTTATGTTGTTAACAGACATCAAGCGAACTTAAGTGAATTGGGGTTTCCCCTTGACTTGGCTTGGCAAAAGGGGATCACATCACCCTAGGAGGCTGCAACCATCATAAATATTCATGTTTACAGTTTTAAATTGGTTTATAATACCAAATATAAAACCAAATAGGAAAAATAAGGGAGGAAAAGTGGAAGAGAGAAGTGGAGGAAAGAAGGGAAAAATGAAAAAAAAGCATTGACTTCCAACTCTCTCTGGTGTAGCAGAATAAGAGAGTAACATCAAATCTCAACATTTACTTTTCCACAATAGTATCAACTAGCCATTTCTATAACAACAAATCTATCTAATCAAGAAAACTCAAGATCAAAGTTTCATTTTTCCCACTTCAAGCACAAAGTCCAGAAGTGGTTTCCAAGTAGAAATTAAAATAATTGTGTTTTTCTCTTTTATCAAAGCAATCAATTTAGCCATCTCGGCTAATTCCATCAACTTATGCACTGTCATGAATATTATGAACCAATTGCAAGGATCTGAATTTTGATCACATGATCATGGGACTGACACAAAGCTCGTAAGTGTGAAAAATGGTTATCAATCACTTTTTCCAGTGTCATTGTGACTTTGAATGGTCATTAAATGAACTCTTGTAATTTTACTTTCCTGGGAAAGTAACTATCAAGCTAGTTATGTAATAATATGATCACTGAAGCCAGCATAATGAAAGCAAAGTGGGTGAACAGTTCAGAGTTGCAACTTTTACATTATAACCTACATTTCAGGGAAAGTGTTCAAAATATTCTTCTTTACCTTTCAATATTGGAGAGTTGAGAACATTCAAAATCAAGAAATAAAAAGTAAAACATGAATTATCAGAATAGATGGAGATTTTGAAGACTTCTGATAGCCACAAACTTCTACTTGAAGAAGCAGTTCTGACTAGGATTTTTTTTTGTTAGGTTATTTTTGAACAGGATGGGTGTTTTGGTTTCATTTTATTGTTCTTGTATACTGTTCCTTTTTATATCTATATATTTATAGTGCTTTAGAAGCATCTGGTTTCAAGATTTATATCAGTGCTTAAATCCTGAAAGTACTGACATTTTATAGCTCTTTGGAGACAAGGCAGGATCTACATTTGCACTTATTAGTGTAACAGTTAATGCATTGCTGAACAAAATGGACACTAAAGGTCTAAAATAAATCCAACATATTTGTGATTTACTACGAAAGGGAAATAAATGGGATGATTTTATGTTTGTATTTTAAAGTAAATAAAGCTGAAATTGCTTTAAGGGATATTTTGATCGTGCTATTTAATCAAATACTAGTCTTTTAAAAAATTCTGGATTTATTGTTTTCAATCTTTTAGCTATGCATAACTTTACTCTTCTTGTGAACATGTCCCCATCTTCACTTTAATTTCACTGATTATAATTGGACTAATATCTAGTGGAATTTAATTGACAGTGCAGGCATAATTCCTAGGCTTTAATACACAGTATATTAAGTCATATTTGTTTTTACTAAAAATGTACTGAATAAAACAGAATTCTCAGTTTGATTTCCTCTATATTATGTTACAATTCCCTCATTAAGGGTGAGCATGTAACCCAAAGGAATCAGATGGAAGAAGGTTGTCAGGATATAGAGCAACCAACCAACAGAATTCAGCTTATGGACAGTAACTACTACCAGATTTGCTGTATTTCATAAGTCATCTTATACAGGTAGTCCTCGACATACAACAATTTGTTTAGTGACCATTCACAGCACTGAAAAATGTGACTTATGACCGTTTTTCATAGTTATGACTTTTGCAGCATCCCCATGGTCACTGATTCTAAGTGTAATTCACAGTGCTGGTTGTGACCTATTAAGCCCTTCAAGACATAGAGCCTGGCTTTAGAATCTGGTTATTTGAGAAAACTTTTTCTCACTGGCCATATTTGATAGGTAAGCATATTCCAAGTCCCATCTTTAATATAGTGTAATCTGATGGGTCCTGGGGAGCATATGCCTTCTCTGTCATGCTGGCTGTTCTTTGGAGTATCCCCTGGAACAGGGGTGGAATACGACAGGGTTAACTAACAGTTCGGGATTTATGAGCTTCCCTGCCCTCTGTGAGCCGTGCTCCTGTTAATCATCATTAGCACACTGTGTGCCGAGAAGCAGCCTTTGAAACAGCCCTCTTTTCTTGTTTTTTTAACTGTAGCTGTGCCTCGTTCGGTAGCTGAAGTTGAAAAATCAGGAAATAAAGATCAGGTAAGAACCCAGTTGGGCGGGTGGGGAAAAACATCAGCAGACATAGAACCGGTTCTATGTCTGCTGCTTTTCAGAGCTACTGGTTCTACAGAGGTGGACAGAACCAGTAGAAACCCACCCATGCCCTGGAAATTCAAGTTGCTCTATTCTGCTGTCTGCTTCTAGTTTCCTGCTCAATCTGCATTTAGTCATACAGTTTTAAATTTTAAATTTCACTCAAATTTTTGTTAGTTTTTATATAAACATGATTTGTTAAGAAATAGAATTATCACGAATAAATGGAGACACCATAAATGCTATAGCCATTATATACTTTTGCACAATAGTTTCTGGCAAATAACTTTTTCTAGCTTCAATACTTTTTCCAGCTGATTTTATCTTACCTATTCATCCATTTAATCCATAGTTCTGGTAGTCAGTAATTATCCCAGGTTAATTTTCTCTGAACGAAAGGTACCACTACAGTGGGGGGGGGGGGGGGGGGGGGATCCAAAAAATCTCCAGTGTTTTGTAACACTGTGATTGTCTGTTGCTTGAACAACATAGAAACTGAAGCTATTAAAGCTACTGTTATATAAAATACTTCACAGTACCAGTTGTGGATTATCTGAGAGCAATGATGTTATGAGGCAATATTTTAATTTTGTTAGTCTTAATCTGGTAAGTAAAGCTAAACTTGAAGACAAGTGCAAAATATATGGTTTCTCATCACATTTGTGAGTTCAATTAGAAGAATTTCACTACAGATATCATTGAGTTAGTATTGAAAATCAGAGATTGAAAATCAAAGAACCTACCCCACCCAAGTTCACATCTTTAAGGGATGTTGAGATTATCACTCCCTAAATTTATGGATAAAAATTATGAAAATTGCTGTACTAACACATTTTAAAAGAATGAGACTGGATACGACTACAATAATATTATTAGGCACCACTCTGTTTATATATTCTTATATATCATCCTCTGTTTATGATACTGAATGAAATATTGATAAATTTCTTTTCCAAAGGTTTGTGTCATAAAACAATATAGAAATATATAATACAAGAAGAAAGTGGAATAATGGCAGGGGTGGGCTGCTACATTCATACTGGTTCAAGAGAACTGATTAATTTTATGGCCAGTTCAGCAAATCCCACCTCTGGCTGGCCCTGCCCAGCCCTCCCAAGAATCCCCGATGGCCCATTTTGGATCGCAGGTAAGTGCAGGGCCTGTACGGAGGCTCGAGGAGGGCAAAAAATGGAAGTTCTGGAAGGGTGGAAACAGACATGTTTCCAGCCTCCAGAGAGCCTATGGAGGATGAAAAACAAGCCGCCTGGAATTTCCAGAAGGCTGAAATGGGCCTGTTTCTGGCCTCCAGAGAGCTTCCAGAGCGCACGGAGGCCATTTTTGTCCTCCTGGAAGCTCAAAGAAAGCCTCTGGAGCCTGGGGAAGGAGAAAATGCCTCCCCAGATCATTTTCACTCCCAGGCCAGGCTGGTACAGGAGGCTGACTAGGCCATGCCCACCATGGCCATGCCCATCCAGCAACTGGGCAGAGAACTGGTTGCTAGATTTTTTAAAGCCCACTCTTGAGTAATGGATAAATCAAAATGTGTGTGTGTGTGTGTGTGTGTGTCTGTGTGTGTGTGTATTAGTTAACATGTCACATGTATAGATGTGCATTGAAAAAAATGGGGAGAAGACAAAATAATTTTTATTTGTATGAACTAATTATAATTGAAACTGTTCCAATGTCTGTGCAGAGGTAATCAAAATATTTATTTTGAATGTTTCCAGATATTAATAGCCATAGTGCTATTTATCTATTATGATTTATTTTAAACTTAAGCCCATGTCACACTGCACCAACGGATGCAAAGACGATGTAAAATGGAGAGAAACACTTGCCAACCGTTGGTTAACACGATGCATCCGTTCTGTACTCACTGCATGCGTGATTCATACGTTCTATCTGTTCTATTATGTTCTAATACGTTCTATTTGAGCTGCACAAAACTTTTTGAGTGGAGGAACTTTCCACCGCGTCCGTTCAACATCCGTGACACATACGGGGAACAAATGTTCTACGTCCGTCGTCATCCGTTAAACATCCACTGTATCCGCTCGGCATCCGCTGTGCATCTGTGCAACTTGCATCTGCTCCAGTGGAAAACGGAAAGAGGGAGGAAGCGGAACAGACGTGGAATGTCCACACAGCGTTAGTAGCACGGACATAGAAAGGATGAAAGCGGATGCACCTCGGACATAAAGCATTAAAACGGAAAAAACGTTTGTATATCGGATGTATCTCGGATATTTAGGATGTCTGCAGGATGTCTAGAGGATGCAGAAGGACATCTAGCGGAAAACAAATATTTCTTATAAAAAGGGGGAGGAAATCACCTGGATCTCACTTTCAGTCCAGCAGACGTGGTGTGCAGACCTCTTCAGCCTTGCTCTTGCTCTTCAACATCATCCATTGATCTCCACCATGGATCAGTGCACACTCCTTTTGGTAGCCGCCATCATTCAACACCAGTACCAAGCCCTCTTCAGGCTCTTTCACCTTTTCTACGCAAAGAGAAGGAGACGTCCAAGAACTGTGTGGGTCCGACGATGTATCGAGAGAAGAGTGGAGTATGGACTGTATGACAAGCTGATGGTGGAGCTGAGGAATGAAGACACTCGTGCATTCCAGCACTTCATGAGGATGCCACCAGCCATGTTTGATGAACTTGTGGAGCGTCTGAGACCCAGGTTGACCAAGCCGAGCACCAACTTCCATCCCAGCCTGGAACCTGGGCTGAAGGTGGCACTGACTCTGCACCACCTGGCCTCTTGGACCACATACAGAAACATGCAGTATGCGTGGAGGGTGCCACACAACACCATCAGCATTGTGGTCAGAGAAGTGGTGCAGGCCATCATCGAAGAATACCTGGAAGAGCTCCTCCAGTGTCCCACCACTGAAGAAGGCTGGAGGAAAGTTGCAGAAGAGTGGTATCAGAGGTGGAACTTCCCCCACACCGTTGCAGCCATAGATGGGAAGCACGTAGCCTGCAAAGCTCCAGCCAAGTCAGGGTCCACTTATCACAACTACAAGGGCTTCTTCACCATTATCCTCTTTGCCATGGTTGATGCTGACTACTAGTCCATGTACATCGATGCTTCAGGCAATGGGTCAGCTTCAGATGCCCAGGTATACAATGCCAGTGACCTCAAGGAGGGGCTGGAATGCAACCTCATCATGGGTTTCCCAGATCCAGAACCCCTGCCCAACGACACACAAGATGTGCCCTACTTCATCATGGGAAATGATGCCTTCTCCCTCAGAACCTACCTCATGAAGCCCTACACTTCCAGATGCCTCACCCGTGAAGAGAGGATCTTCAACTACAGGCTGTCCAGGGCAAGACGGGTGGTGGTGAACACCTTTGGAATCCTGGACAACAGGTTCCAGGTACTTCTCACCACCATCCAGCATTACCCAGAGACTGTGAGGAGGATCATGGAAGCTTGCTGCATCCTGCACAATCTCATGCGCACCCACTACCCAGTGTTGCAGAACAGGCTTGTGGACCGTGAACAAGGCAATGGGGACATGGAGCCTGGTGAATGGAGGCAAGGGCGAAACCTGATTGACACTGTGGATGTACCAGGCCCCAACAGAGCTTCACGTGAAGGGAAGAAGCAGCGCAACCTCCTGAAACACTGGTGCAACTCCCCAGCTGGAGGAGTGGAGTGGCAAGACAGGATGATAGATGCTTAATGGATGCTTTCTTGAGCCTGTCTCATAACACTGATGAGATTGTGCCATGTATGTTGAGTGGCCCTACAATGAACAGGGCATTTAATAAAGAGTTGTGTTTATGTTGAAATGTGTTGATCAATGAATAAATTGTTATTGATAAAAAGGTCCACATGTGTGGCAACTGGGAAGGTGGACTATACAATCCCACTATGCTTGCATTGGAGGTTTATCCATCTCACAGCTATCCTTGCCCATCCCACAGCTATTACCCATCCCACAGCTATCCTTGCCCATCCCACAGCTATTATCCATCCCATAGCTATCCTTGCCCATCCCACAAGCATGCAAAGGCTTAACCATTTTCTAAAAGTTTCCACGAAGACTTTATTAAGTAAAAGAAATGAACCAAGTGTGTGAAGCAAAGATGACCTTTGTTAATAACAAACTGTAAAAGAAAAATGAGGCAAGTAAAGTGTCTCAAGCAAATATAAAGTCAACAGGTAACAACTCAGTCTCTGGCACTGTTCTCAGTCACTCTGAGGCATGCCCATGGTCTCAGGTGTAAAGGGTCCAGGGGCTGTGGAGGTGGCAGTGGCTGGAGTGCTGGTCTGAGGCGCCATTGGGGTGCCTGGCCCCAAGAGGACAACAGAAGATGGTGTGTGCAGGAAGCTCTCAGAGAGCTGGCTCAGGCCCGTGAGGTTAAGAGGCCCTTCATCCAGGACCTGGGATGTCAGTCCCAACACCGATGACAGATGTTCTGAGGATGGGCTTGGCTGTGGGGTGGAGGAAGGAGGAGTGTAGTGGGGCTGTCTGGTGTGCAGCTGGGCGAGGTGAGGCATTGGTGGCATCTGTGGTGTCGGTGGCATCGGTGGCATATGTGGTGTCGGCATCTGTGGCAGGTGATGAACCTGGCCCTGGACTGGGAAGGGCTGCCTCTGTTGAGGGAAGTCCTGATAGCCGTAGCCTTGGTAGGAGAGGGGCTGTTGAAAGCCTTGGAAGGACTGTGACATCACCTGGTGTGGAGGAGCAGACGTGGAGTGGGTGAGAGCAGGTTCAGCTGGGCCAGGAGGGTTGTGAAGAAGATCGGTGATCCTCTCCTTCATCGCCTGGTACTGGGGCTCAGGCATGTCCATGAGGGTCTGGGTCACGTAGGTGAGGAAGGGCTTGCGGTTTGAGGATGGAATCTTGAAGTGTACCAGCTGAGAGAGGAGATCTGTGCTGTTCTTGATTGTGTCCCTGATCTCCAAGAGGACAGTGTGGCTCTGTCCCTCCAGTCTGCCTCTCTGCCTGCTTTCTGTGGAGGTGGAGCTGGGGGTGGGGGTGGGTTGGTCTCTGGTGGCTGTTTCTTCTTGCTCCATCTGAGACAGGGGATCCTCCACATCCTCTGGCATGGGGAGTGCAGCTGTCGGGAGGGTCTCTGTCGTGGGGCCCTCCAAAGACACCTACCTGGACACGGTAGCTGTCTCCTGGCTGGAAGAGGAGTGCCTCTCTGTGGGCTGTCTGAGGGAGAGGGTTGATAGAGGGGCTGCTCCTTGGTGGCGGATCTCACCCTCCGGGAAGCTGCACCTGGCCATGACATAGGTCTCCTGGTCAGTGAGCTTGACAGCGGCCTGGCCGGTTCTCTTCAGGTGCAGCTTGCCATACCAGGTGTGCATATGCTTCCACCACCCCAGGAGGACATCTGAAGTGTAGCCCAGGCTCTCCGCCTTCTGTCTCCACGCTTCCTGCTTCCGCTTGGTGTCGCGATAGAGCCTGTGTCCCTTCCTCCAGAGGTACTTGTTCTCCCTCAGCCATTCGAGCACCTCCTCCTCATGGTCCTCTGCAATGGAGTACTGTTTCCTCTCCCCCTTCTCCTTCTCCTTCGATTGCCTCTTCTTCCCTCTGGCAGGGCCTTCTGGGCCCTCATCAGCAGAGCTTTGAGGGCTTTGGGGCTGATCCACCATACCAGCAATACCAGCAGCAGTAGCAGCAGCAGTAGCAGCAACACCACCACCAGCAGCAGGACCAGCAACAGAAGCACCAGCAACAGAAGCACCAGCACCAGCACCAGCAGAAGCACCACCAGCAACAGAGTCAGCGCCAGGGGGTGGGATGGTGGTTCTGTCCTTCTTTCCAGGGCTGGCAGGATTAGGCACAGGCTTCATGGTCTCTGATGAAGATGTCTCTGGCAGCAAGTCTTTCCTCTGAATACTGGCCGCGTGCGAGCTGCTTCCTTATATCCGCGGGAGTGATGCAATGCATCCTCCCCGCATGCGCAGTGAACGCTTTGCCTCCGCTACACATCCACTAGGCATCCGCTAGGTGTCCGTGATGCATCTGCATTATCTGCTATGCATCGACCCCTTCCGCTACACGTCCGCTTTGCTGTTCTCCCCCGGAAGCCCTGCGGATGTGCCATCTGCTTCCATCCGCTTCCATCTGCTAGGCTTCCATTGAGCATCCGCTTAACATCCTTGCTACGTCCTCTCCCCATCCATTCCTTTCCATTCTTTTCCATTCTGTTTATGCAAATTTTTGCCCCTTTTGAGAGCAGATAACAACGGATGGAGCCACGGATGGAATTTTGCCTGTCCGCTGTGTCCTTTTTACATACGTTTTGCATCAGTCGGAGATGTGACCTAGCCTTTCCTCTGAATGCTGGCTGTGTGCGAGTTGCTTCCTTTTATATCCGCGTGGCTGATGCAATGCATCCTCCCCGCATGCGCAGTGAATGCTTTGCATGCGCTAGGCATCCGCTAGGTATCTGCTAGGCATCCGCTAGGCATCCGTGATGTGTCCACATCATCCGCTACGCATCCGCCCCTTCCGCTACGCATCCACTTTGCTGTTCTCCCCCAGAAGCCCTGCGGACATGCCATCCGCTTCCATCTGCTTCCATCTGCTAGGCTTCCATTGAGCATCCGCTTAACATCCTCACTACGTCCTCTCCCCATCCATTCCTTTCCGTTCTTTTCCGTTCTGTTTATGTAAATTTTTGCCCCTTTTGAGAGCGGATAAGAACAGATGGAGCCACAGATGGAATTTTGCCCGTCTGCTGTGTCCTTTTTACATATGTTTTGCATCCATCAGCCGATGTGACCTAGCCTTTAGAATAAACACTTAAGCGCCTGATTTTAATATTGATTCCATATAACCTCAACTCCCTAGCATGCATTTTGTAGGTTTTTTTAATAATTTTCTAATCAATACTAATTTTTCTTTCCCCCCTATGTAATATTGTTGTTGTCCCAGTAATCACAACAAGAAACTGATTGAGTGAATGAATAATATCTATGCACAAGAGATATATATCACTGGAATCATGGAAATTTCAAAATCATGTATAAAATAATTTGGGGATCATCTTATTTTTAGAGCGAAGAGCCCAAAACAGGTCAGTAAAAATGGATAAATCCAGTCAATATGGAATGGTGGAATGGCATAAAAATAAAAACATGACCTTTAATAGAATGGTCACATCCTGTGATATGTCTGTTTATAAAAAGAACAAAGCCACAGTATTTCCTGTGATACTCCTTGGAACTGAAAGCTGGACTTTAAAGAAGCAGTATATCAAGTATATTTACACTTTTGAACTTTGGCATTGGAGGAAGGCACCTGAGAATACAGCGAACAGCCAAATTGGATGGATGAATGGATGGAATCATTAAATAAACCAAGAGTTCTCACTTGAGATACAAATAACCAGGCTGAAATTGTCCTACTTCAGACATGTTATGTAAACTCCCAACTCTCCAGAAAAGGCTCTCATGCTAGGAAAGGTGGAAGGAAAGAGAAGATGACCAGCAGCAACATGGTTAAGAGTGCTGGGAGACCGAACAGATCATGGTCTACTTATGTGGTTGGTAGGAGTTAGAAATGACTTGATAGTACATAACCAATAGAATGATCCGTAGAATGCTTCTCCTATTTGAACAGCAATTCGTGTTACAACTTTTTTGTGGTAGACACATCTTTGCTTTAATATTGTAATAAAAAGAATAATGCTGACTGCACATACTAAATCTCTCGCTAGGTGGCAATGAAGCAACGTTAACCACCACTAAAAATATTGGACTCTGAAGGACAAGATCAAGTGAAACTGAGATTCATTTAAATACAAAGCTCTTGCTCAATTTATACCTTGGCAGTCAAAGGCGAACTTTTTCTATCATGCACTAAGCAAATTCAGTAGTTTGAGTAGCCCCTAAGATCAAACTGGAATCAATGAGTTACAATGGCAAGGTGGAAAGGCACTTGATATCAGGAATAAATCTTGTTAGAGGAGCCTGGAAAACAAGATGAACCTAGCATTCTTGCCAATATGAAATTATGTATACTGTAGCTCCAGAAGAAATACTGAAAATATTATTTTCTTCTCTGGAGCAGCATCTGAGATAATTAACAGACTTGTTTGTAAAAAGCTACACATGCTCCATAGCAGTGCAGGGGATGGAAGAATGTCACAGATTGTGGATTGTAGTGCAGGATACAAGTTAACATTCAGTGGCATCTAGCTTTAAATAAGAGTGAATGAGTATATAGTGTCTGTCACAGGTAATACTTTTCTTAACAATTTCCCATAATTTACATAGGAACTTTTTATTTGCATAATTTTTGCACTTTGATATTTACCTTAGTTCAGTGTTATACTTCTTACATAAATAAATAATGCAGGCATAATTAGGGATAGTTTTTCTGCAATATGAAGAACTTTTTCAACTAGCATAGATAGACCTGAGCAACATGTACCCATGTTTGATATCAGAAAGCTGCCAATATTAAATGCACAAAGACAAGTTCAATTAACAGGAGAAAACATTACTCATATAGTCTTTTAGTGCCAGTTTAGTATAATGGTAAGACTAGAAACTGGGAATCTGAAAGCTCTAGTTCCCTTCTTGGGCAAAAAGCCAGCTGGATATCTTGGGCTGCTTACGTTACCTCAGGAAGGAGGCAATGATAAAGCACTTCTGAAAAAAACTTGCCAAAAGAAACTTTCAGGACTTGTTCAGACAGTCTCTGAGAAATGGATACAATTGAACAGGAAAAATAAAAATCTTAGAATGGTCTACCTTTTTGTTCGATGTGTGAGAGGTGGATCCAGAGTGTTATAGCAATAGCACTTAGACTTATATACTGCTTCACAGTGCTTTTACAACCCTGTCTAAGTTATATTATTTTATTCAACAAAACAGATTATGCAAACATCAGTCCAACATATCATGCAAGTCTTGTATTTAATCTACCCCATTTTAAGAAATAGACAAAAATGTTTTACTGAAAGAGTGCAGTTGTGACTTTTATGCAGATTTGCTCATGAAATTGTTTATAAGTTATTAAATATAAAGTAAAAAGGTAAAACAAATGGAACCAATCATGTCAGATTAAAGGTTGAGTTGTTAAAAAAGTTTTAAAAAGCACTTTTTCATCTGTTGAACAACAATCATGCCTGATTAATATGCTGTGTTTTGATACTTGTTTCAAAGTATCATTGATATGTAACATATGTGATTCATATTGTAAGAGTTTTAATTGGTTCTAATGGAATATCTGCCTGTCAGAGAAAGGGCGCAGATAGTTACTTACAAAATGTATTCCTTAGTTAAATATGATAAAGAGGTGGCAAGAAATTTATTCATACCCAAACTAATATTTCAAAATCTTGAAAAAGTATAATTTCAGCTAGCTATGGATCTTCCCATCTCCTGATAAAAAAGTATGTTATTAAAATCACAGTGCAGTCATGCATACATTTTACAAAACTGTAGGAGGAAGAAAGAATATTAGGTTTGTTTCTGCCTTGAGATATTTATAAAAGTAACAAAGGTGGCGTAAAAATATCTAATAAATAAAATTCATCAGTTAATAAACATGTTCATGAATTCTCTACCCTTTGTTGCTTAAAGAAGGTTATGCACACCCACTATAGACACTGATTATTTGTTTACTGGATTACTGCTTGCCAAAATTAGGAAGATGTATACTAAAACATCCACAGAATAAAAATGAAGCAGTAAAATAAAAAATAAAATGGGCAAACCAAAATGTAGTATACACAAAACCTGTGCTAGAACATTATGTTCCTGTTTGTTTAAACTTATTTATTTAGTATGTCCATGTACAGCTACTTCCCACAATTCCACTTTATAGTAGAGGTTATCATCTAGCCAGTTTGATCCAGTTCTTGTGAAATTTTTTTCACAAATTTTATCTTTTTTGTAAGTACTAATTGGACAAGGACAATGATCTGGCATCCTCAGTCTGTGACTGGGAATCAGCTGGCCACAAAAGACAGGGTATTTCTCTGTTTGGTCTTTAACAGAATGTAGCAGGAAGCATGCTTAGAAAGGGAAAGAGGTATTGGCATTAAAGACTATATATTTGCAGAAGTTTTCTTTTCAGGGTAAACTGTATGTTATTTACTTTAATAGTGCACATTTTGATATTTTGATTGTAATATTTGTGATGTATCTTTGTAATATTTGTGATGTGTATTTGTGATTGTAATATTTGTGATGTATCTGCTAAAGCTTGCTCTTATGTGGGAACTTAGTCAACTTAGTTCAGTTGACGCAGTTCCGTTGATGGGTTTAATTCCAACAAAATAGGCCCAATTTTTAAATGGCACGAGACTTAAGAAAGTTTGTTGCAACTCATTGAAATAACTATCCCTCTGGAATTCATTTAATCTGCATGTCCAGCTGACATTTACACCCAAATACTCAGGAGATTCAATTAAGATAAGTAAGTTTCCTGTTTGTGAAATACAAGTTACTTCATTTTCCTGAGTGATTTTAAAGAGAGAGAAAAGCTGTCTCCCTTCAGTATTCTGTGCTTGGAAGATAAACACAGAGCAGGAAAGAACAAAGTTCAGTTCTTTGTAAGAGGCAGTGGCCAGCATGTGATTTCGTCTTATATATTAAATTGTTGATGAATAGACTTCACAGAAAGCTAAATCAGTTGGAAATGTGGGCCAAGATCCAATGAATTCAGAAGCAGTTCCATGACGCCAAACTATATTAACCCTTGCTCTTTCTCAAGCAAACAAAAAACAGAAACAAAAACAAAATTGCCACTGTTTATGTTGCATGGTAAATTTTTTAACAAGATATTTTAATCTGAATTGCAAAGTGAACACTTGTAATTGTCAAAATATGCATGCAAAAAGTCAGTTTGGGAAATGTACAAGACATTTTTTTAAAAAAATCAAATTTTAATAGACTACAACAATGGGGTATGTGAGCCCATGCTGCTTATTTGAGCTTTGTGGAAACAGAAAAAATGCTGTTGATTGTTGCAAAAGCAACAATGTGTCTGGGCTTAGTAGATATGGGCACACAAACTGAAGTTTAATTTCAGGATCAATTTAATCTTCCAGAAAAGGTTCAATTGATCTTAAGCAGATTTCCATGGTGCTACTAAACTTATATTGTACTTCTAAATTATGAATGGCAGTTGGAAAAAGATGCTTGGCTCTCTCCCATCAGACTGATATTATAATTGGCTCTTGAAATACTCAAATAGCTCTTAGAATATCACATGACTTTTTGGACTCATTCAACATAAGATTCAAATTCAATACTTGTAGGAGGATCTTTTTTCCTCTGCTTAAACTGCCTGTTTTGCAAACAATTTTCTACTATGCCACTCTCCACTGTAGCACAGTATTGCAAAATGAAAATGAAAACAATGACAATTTAACTGAAACATTGCAGTTTGGCAGTTTTGCAGTTTGGCCAAGCTGTCTACATCACTTGGTTCGTAAACCTGAGAAAGCTCTAGGTTTCTGCTGGAAAGTTTTTCATTTACTAATGATTAATACATTCTATACAGGATACTATTGTTGAAAAAAATAAATGACTTGTAAATATACTTTCCAAATAAATACTAGGTAACGACATTAGTTGGTAACAGAAAGAAATTCTAAGGTTGCTTTGCAAACATAGAGCAGCCTCTTTTCTGAGTAATTCATGACCTGTTGAAGGAATTCGATGATGGTAGAAATATCAACTAAATGAATAAAAATGATAGGCATGATTGGAAAGAAAACTTTGAGTCTAAGGTGCCACATTATTTTAAATGTGATCTAAATAGGATTATGAAGAAGAGAATCACATGAAGAGAATCTGCAAGAAAAGGAGAGAAAATCCATATGAATCTCTCATAATTAAAATTGAATAAATGTCCATTTCCATGTTTTCATTTTGAAAAAGTTCTTGATAATTGGATAATTGTAGAAGCAATATTTGGTGCAAAATAGATCAAAAGTACCCTTACTTCATTTTAAAATGATAGAATGTTGTCATTTTACTGTTTTATAATTTGAAGTGTAATCTTCTCTGGGTACTTCAGAGACTAGTTAGAATTTAGCATGAAAGATAGAAAAAATGAAAATGGTAAGGACTACTATAATTCATAAGCTGATTTAAACCAATGATTTCAAACTAATCAAAAGTTGTTGATGAAGGCACAGTGTAGCAGCTTAGAGCAGATACCTGGTTTTCCACATCCTACTCTGAGTCTAAATGATCTTCTAAACCAGGGGTGTCAAACTTGTGGTGTCATAGCATCATCACATGACACTTGTTGTATAAGTGTCATTTCATGACTTTTTACTAATGACTTTGCTAAACTGGCATGGGTGTGGCCAGCACATACGGCCCGTGGGCTGCGAGTTTGACAGCTCTGTTCTAAACCAATGTTTCTCCACCTTGGCAACTTTAAGATGTGTGGACTTCAACTCCTAGAATTCCCAAGCCAGTCATGAATTGCCCATGTTTGATGAGGAATTCTGGAAATTGAAGTCCATACATCTTAAAGTTCTCAAAGTTGAGAAACACCATTCTAGAGTGCAATGGGTGATGGCGGACTGGATGGATTGACGGTCATACTGAATTTCCATAAAACTAATAATGCTCATTGCAACCTTTTTTAAAAAGGTAAAGTAATAGAATGTGCCATGGAAGAAAGAGGAGAGATCCAAACATTAGTAAATTAGCATTAACATAAGTGGAGAAAAATAAAGCCATTAAATCCAATTACAATATCATGTACTTGCACTGTGGTTAATGGAATATTGTTTTTTTTCTAAGAACTGTGAATTGATGCCATCCCTTTATCATTGTTGTCTTCTGCTTGTCTGTAATTATCTTCCTTTTTAATTGTTTTGAAAGAACGTAGCTAAATAGCTCTATATTGTATGTCAACAGAGTATTTTGTCTTTAATGTTTTAGGCAGCGTTTGAATTTTAGGAAAAGGTCAAGGCTTCATTGTGTGATATGTTAAATATATACTTAATTTGAGATACTATCAGATTTTTCTGTAAGTGACAACGCAAACTCAATTTCTTTTCATTTTGTTAACTGGATGCATGCCAGCCTATTTAGTTTGCAGTATACTTGCTACTTAGGAATCCCAGAAAGCATTTCTTTTCATTAGTGTATTGTTAAGGAATGAATCGTTAAGGAATGGCAATCCATTCTATTTACAGAAGGCTACTAGGGTTTAAAACTCATTCAAGATCTTTATATATAGTAACATCCGATAGAAATTATGAGTAAATAATAATGCTGTTAATTAAATTATTTTCCTATTTTGGGATGAGTTGTAAAGAAAGCCCTTATGATTGTAGATTACTATGTGACACCTGTATACACAACATATACACGAATATAAATGAGACAGAGAAAAACAACATAGGAGACAGAAAGGGGGGAAAGCAGCTCACAAATTGACTTAACTATTAGCTTACTAATAGTTTTGGTTAGCAAGGCATTTGAGCAAGAATTCTGACTATCCAGATACTATTAGAAGGGCATCATTCAATTTGCCTGTTAGGTAAATATTGGGAGTAGATGCAATTATCACTAATGGTTTGAACCATTCTGGTGTTTCAATATTTCATTCCAGGATGGAACTATACTGGTGTCTTCTGTGCAACCTTCTAAGGTGTTTTTTTTAATGTTGACACAGTGTGTTACTTATCACATCTAATTCCAGTATTTATTTATTTTATTTATTTATTGGAATTTGTCAAACAAAAATGAGAACAAGAATAAGAGAATAAAAATACAATGACAGGGACAATAGGCACATTAGTGCACTTATGCACACCCCCTCTACTGATCCCTTTAAGTATGAAATAAGGTCCAACAAAGTCAGTTTGTGACTGAAACTCTGAAAATTTTTATCTGAGACAATTAAATCAGGTAGGGCATTCCACACTTTGACAACTCCATTAAAGAAATCATATTTTTTACAGTCAGGTTTAGAATGATTTACACTGAGTTTAAAGTGATTGTTTACGCATGTATTGTTAAAGTGATTTAAAGTGATTGTTTACGCTTGGCTCCGTGTGAAGGGATGGCTGCTCTGAAAGCTGCACTGAAAGCCTCCAACACAAGAACAGAGTGTTGCCAGCCAATCAAAGCCACAAAACAGACAGAAGAAACCAGAAATACCAATCAATCAAACTCCAAGTCCAATGAATACAGATCCAGGCTCCTAACCAATCAGAATGGACCAGCCTCAAATTTGAAACCAGGAACTAACTCTATACAGAAGCCTGAGGATGGCAGATGGGATTCTGCTGAAACATTGCTACAACTTTAACAGAACTACAATGACGTGGGATAATACCCGAAGGAAGCTAAACAGCACACATGTAAGCACACATGTAAGTACCCGCGAAAGCCTAAGAAAACATATATATATGTATGTATGTATGTATGTATGTATGTAAAATCATTAGCGATTTTCTTTCCATGAGATCAACACAAGTATGCTGATAGAGGTAAGTAATTTTCATGTGTATCCTTTAATTTTATTAATTTTAGGTTAGGTTTTTCCATTCATTGCCTGATCTGTGATAAAGCTGATTTAAAGTTGCTCTACCTTTCTCATGGGTGGGCAAATCAAGAAATAGCAAGTTGTTCATTTTCTCTAGTATTTGGCTTTTATTTTGTCTCCCACATCTTTATCTAATTCTAGTACAAATTTCCACCACAGAAATGGCAGAGCTGATCCCTCCCTAGAGATGAGATATAATTAGATATTTGTGTGGTATGCAATAGGATCACCTATTTTCATTAAGGAGCCAATCTTATTTCTTAAGATAAGATAAAGTGATAATTGATATAAACAATTCTCTAACAGTTGTACAAACAAAGTATAAAACAATAACAATAATAGAATTGATTCTAGAGTACAGGGGCCAAGTGGGAAAAAGATTAAAACTTACAAGGCAAATTAATATGAAGGGGGGGAAACTAATTACCAGAACTATTATTGAACCAAGGATACAAAATATAATTAACTTTTTAAAATAGCTCAGATAGTGAACACCTGAGATTTAAACTGCTAATGTTCTTGTATACCAAACCAATGTGACAATTTGTTCAATTGTATCTAATTCTAGGCAACTCTATAGACCAGTTCTTTCCACATTTTTCAATCTAGTATAGCTTCTTTCAGTTGTTTTATTCTCTGGCTAGTGTCATCTTTCCTGATGTCAAGCCATTGTGGTTTTTGGAAGCCTTATTTCCTTTTGCTGCTGACCATTCCAAACGTAAATGCTTTTTCCCATGAATTTGATCACACGACAAGGTTCCAATAAGTAAAACAGAATGTTGTGACATGAATGTTCTAGTGATATGTCTGATTTTATATACACCAGTACTTTCTTGTCACCTGCTGTCCAAGGAATGCAGCTTTTCTAACATCACAGCTTGAATGAATCTATTTTCCTTCCTTTCAACTTTTGTAGCTGAGGGTGTCTATGAGAAACATGATAGTGCACAATGTAGAAATTCATAAAAGAAGAATGGAGATATATTAAAAACAATCTTAACTAGTACGCAAGCTGTACTAGTTTGGACATAACCCTAATGACAAATTGTACAAAATAAACAATCATGGACTTAAATCTAAACTAAAAGTATGTTCACAGATAACTGGAAGGGCTGAGAGCAGGCATGTTCTCTTTAGCAAAAAATGTAAAACCTGAGAAAAGGCATGACGCCAGTGAACCTGGATAAGGTAACAGGATGTCAAATACCACAAGTCAGAAATAAAATAAATGACTGAGGATTTGTGTTAGCCAGCAGCAAATCATTATCCACAGCCAATTATGCAAAATGACCCACATGAAGCTGATTGAAATGGATTAATAAAATCCTGTTTGTGACCTTTTTCAAAAAAGATATAGTATATTTGGAGTGCACCATCTTTTGTTTCTATATAGTATATGAGAATGCAATATTGTTTGTAAATACTATACTGGCTAAAAGGGAAATATTTTCTCATGAGTTACCTTGAGGTAAGATAGGCAGTCTATACATTTTATAAATAGATAAACAAATTTCCATTTCAAAATTTCTTGTTTGAATCAGTTCTTAAATATTGTATAATGATAAGTAATATTAATATGCATACCAGTCTGCCTTCTTTTATTTACCATGCAATATTGTTGAAAATAATTTTCCAGGCAGCTAATCTCTAATCTTAGGGGGAAAATAATTTTTATCTATCAGTCTTAACTATTTATAATACCTTTTCCAGAGAACTGAGAACACAGTGGAAGTTTATCTGTAGATTCTGTAATTATAAAGGTTAAGCAAGGAATCCAGTTTTCATAAATTAAACTTAATCATATAGTAGAGAAATTCACTATGATATTTTAATTTTTCAGAAAGAGCTATTCCCTTTTGATAAGCCACCTATACCAGTATTCACTTTC
The DNA here is from genome assembly GCA_015471245.1 of Laticauda colubrina. Taxonomy (NCBI): domain Eukaryota; kingdom Metazoa; phylum Chordata; class Lepidosauria; order Squamata; family Elapidae; genus Laticauda; species Laticauda colubrina. The sequence continues at coordinate 13,464,768 of BLBF01000039.1, read as the reverse complement.
CAGTATCCTAATCATGCTAATAGAGCTCAGGTCTATTGTGTAAATAAAGATATCAGTAATACTGAAGTACTTTGTACTGTTTACATGCTTTTTCAAATGAGACACAATTTAAAGTTATAGTTCACATAAGAAAAACATATTCACTGAATGTTCAGTAGGGATAAACCTTAATTTAATACTGTTACTGTGTGCCACCTACTAGGGGAATATTCCTTTAATTAAATTCCACTGTCTATATTACTCAGCATTACCAGTATCAGTGTTGCAAACATGTATTTTCATAATCTTATTATACACAGTAAGAACAACACAGAGAGTAGTGCTGATATATCTTCCAAAGGATCAAACAATTGGATGTTGCTTAATGTCAGTAATGGTCTGGATGACAGAAAACAAGCTAAAGCTAAATCCACGTGCAATAGAAATTTTTAAAAAGCAAGTTTCTGATATGAGGCTTCCTCTGGATGCACTATACTGATCCAGAAAGAGTATATTACCAGTTTGCGACTGCTCCTTAATCACTATATACTACTGGATTTGCAAATGGCAGGTGAACTAGCTGGATTTAGCAAAGTTATCCACAACTTGGTTACAGCCTATTACACATATTAAGCACCCCACTTCCTGACTGTATCATTCACTGGCCTAATGTTGTAGAATACGTTATGCCACCAGACTTGAAATTCTAGACTGAGAAAACCTTGACCCTAACCCTAACCTTCGGTCTGATCTAACTATGGTATATAAAATCATACATTGCAATGACTTACCTGTCAATGAATACTTCAGCTTCAACCACAAGAACACACAATAGATACAAACTCAAGGTTAACTGCACCAAACTTGATTGCAGGAAATACGACTGGAATATTGTCTGGAATATTCTACCTGACTCTGTGGTTTCTTCCCTAAACCCCAAAAACCTTAGACTGTCTACTATTGACCTCACACCTTTCCTAAGAGGTCTGTAGGGGGCGTGCATAAGCACACAAACTTGCCTACCCTCCCTGTCCTGTTGTTTCTTTTATTTTTCTTATATGTACCCATTTAATGTATTCATAACTATGTATATACTTATACCTATAATTTGGAAGTGATTGATAAATCAAATAAATAAATAAAATATCTTGGCTACTATGAATATTTATTCTGGATGTTTCTATTGTTTTTAATTGTTTCTGTTGTTTTAAAATGTTTTTAGTAGTTCAATTGCAATATATATTTTTGAATTATAAGCCACCCAGTCATTGACTAATATAGGGGCTATGGAAATTGAATGATTGAATGAATGAATGAATGAATGAATGAATGAATGAATGAATGAATGAATGAATGACTAAAATCTACCTTAATAAATCATAGTGTGTACCTTCTGTTCTTGAAGACCTTCTGAAAATTGTAATAAAGACAAAATATAGCAGTTACAACAGTGTTTCTCAACCTCAGAAACTGAACTTCAACTCCCCAAATTCCTCAGGCAACTACAATGGTTGTATGATGCCTCTGATGAAAGACCTGTTTCCAAAGTCCTGAGAAGTATTCAGTCTCTTAGTGCTGACCCTTAACACTCTGAATGGCTTAAACTTTCTTCATCTCATGAAGCTATTGAAATCACAAAAAAGGCCCTTTGAAGATTACCATCCCTGCTGTTGTCAGAAGCACAATTTTTGAATATCCTACTCAAGGCTTCTCTTAGTGAATCTGTAGCTGTATGCTCCCTTTTAATCACTCTAAACTGTCTTGATTTCTGAAAAAAAAAAATTGGAATAGAACTCCAATAAATACATTATTAAATAAATAAATTTCTGAAATATTTTCAAGAAACATGAATGTTCTGGTTGATTTATTTTCAAAGTTAAATATGCAAGTTATACAGTTATTTGATTTTGGATTATTTACCCTCTCTTAAGTAATGTTTATTATTTTATAAGTATAGATATATCTCTAAAATATGTATTGATATGAGTTCTATAGGTGTCTAGATTGTACCCTATTGTTTCTAAGTATCGTTAAAACACATATTTATCATACACATTTTGTATGTAGTGGTTAAGGCATCAGGCTAGAAACTGGGTGACCACAAATTCTAGCGCCCCCTCCCCCCCCCCACATGAAACCAGGAGAGTAATCTTGAGCCAGTCACCCTCTCAAAGCTCTTGAAAGAAAGCAGTGGCAAGCCACTTCAAAAAAATCTTGCCAAGGAAAGTGCAAGGGCTAGTCTAGTAATCAAGAATAAAAACTAACTTGAAGCCACAAGAATAAGTAAAAATATTTGTAATTTAACATTCCAAATGTTTAAAATTTTGTGTTGAGTCATTCTGCCAGTGGAAATCACTCACTCACAGAAAAAGCTAGTTTTGTTCGTTTGCTTTTCAAGTGCAAATGTATTTTGTGAGAAAGGTGAAACAAATTATGAGTTCTATTTTAATGTAACTAGATAACAACCTTACATTTAGCATGAGCGAATATTTTTAGTTCAAACTAAATAACTACAGTATATACTGCTAAATATGTCATACAAGTGGGGGGAAAGACTTGGTAAAATGCATTACAAAGATAAAATTATGTAATTTGAATGAAATCTTAAATATACAATCCAGTACTATGTAAATCAGATCCTGAAATTCTGTCATGCTACTTGGATTAATTTATGAATAACAGAGTGTGTAATGTTATTTTTCTTATCTTAAGCTACAAAAACTCTAAATTGACTAAGCCATCAGTTGCTAAACATATTTATAATTACTTTTCACAATTAAAATTACACAGTATGTTTTTACAGCATTTGAAACATTAATTGATGAAAATATAAGTAATTTCTAATATCAAAAATCCTTCACATATTGGCAAAAGTTTTCATGTTGAAATGAAGTGTTAACATTTCCAAGATTTTCTTCTAACAATTTAGTATTGGTGAGTTTAGGGAAGGAAATATTATGAACTATTCCAGAAAAAATAGTAAGGCTTATTTTTATGGTGTTGGACAGTATTCATGAAAATTAATTCCTTGTTTTGTAATCTTCATAATTTCTCCGTTTAATGAATCATCTTCAAGGATTTTTATCAGTCCTTCAGCAATTAGTGATGGGCTACAAATAAATTCATATGACACAAATTAGACAAGGCTGACTATAAATATTAGAAATCATTTCATATTTTCTAAACTATTACAAGGAAAAAGAAACTTTGCAAGGATAAATATACATCTGTCTTTGCAAGGATAAATATACTTGAGGACCAGTTAGTTAAATAATTTTGATCTAAATTATTTCTATTCATTTTCCTATCATAATGATAATAAAGCAGATATTTTATGTGACAATTCATATGGTACTTTTAATACTAGATAACATACTCTGATATTTGTCTCTGGGATCTTGCAAGAGTCGAAATAAAAGTTATCAGGCTTATACATATATCACTCATTCATCTGAAACAATTGCAGGTCATCCTCACAGTCATTTGGTTAGTGACCATTCAAAGTTACAATGGCACTGAAAAATGTGAATAATGACCATTTTTCACACTTACAACCTTGCAGCATTCCTATTATCATGTGATCAAAATTTGGATGTTTGACAACTGGTTCATATTTATGATAGTCAGGTGATAACCTTTTGTGACCTTCTGACAAGCAAAGTCAATAGGGAAGCCAGATTCACTTAACAATTGTGCTACTTTAACAACTTCAGTGATTCATTTAACAACTGTGGCAACCAAACCGTAAAATGGGGCAAAACTCACTTAACAAATGTCTTGCTTAGCAACAGAAATTTTGCACTCAATTTTGATTGTATATACAATCCTATTCAAGGTGTTGTGAAGACTAGATGATATTGGATATACCAGAAAACTTGTAACTATTTTAGGCCTCCAACTTTTCCCATCTGAGTATATATTTATTATATGTAGTGAAAACAATACACTTTAATGGTAATATGCTTTGTGGATTTCCTGACTTTAGCTAAGTCTGAAAAATACAAGATTGTTATATAAAGTGACCTTGTAATAAGCAATCTTACATTGCTTAATATGTATTGTTTGCTCTTTGGGCTTTTGTGGCTGTTGAAGGAATATTTAAGGGTGATGCTAAGTACACTATTTTAAAGAATTTGTCAAAGCTACACCTCTCACACATATAACCTGTTAGGTATGAGCATCTGAAGTTGTAATCACTTAATTTAATCTTCAATTTAAAGATGTATTCCAAGTATAAGTTCCGTATTTCTATTAATTTCCCCTTATTCTTTTTAAAATCATGATACTTTTCAAATGAATTTGAAAAAGTGGAAAACACCATTTGAACCAAGGACATTCCAAGAAAAAGCTAATGTAGAAAATGCAACAATTGAGCTCATAAAAAATATGAAACTAAATAAACAAACAATATATATATATGCTTGGTTTGAATCTTATGGACTATGATAATAGTCTATGATAATAGACTATGATAATAACTGGCAGGTGAATACAAAGCCCCTTAGTTCAGCTATATTATCTCAGGTGCTGGTTTAGTTACTTTAAAAAGACCCTGTCATGCATGTAAATACTTTGAGACAGCCAAGCAGAAGTAAAATAAAAATTCCCTTTGAATCAGTATAGATAGCCTGCAACTGTATGGACACGTCCACATTGTCTTCTTGGCGGCACTATGGAAATATATACTTCTCATCAAACTGCATTAAGACATTAAGTAGAACTGCATAATTTGTACTCACTCCAAAATGCCATAGAATTCCATCTTATGTTTTATTTCTTCTTTGAATGAATAATATAAACCCATATGTTTTTCCTGGAAAGCGGTATGAAGAATTGGTGTATTGACAAAACCTGGACAGATCGCATTTATTCGTACACCATAATTTTTTGCTCTAGCAGCCAGCTGCAAAACAGGAAACTATATCAGGTTCTGTCTCTGGCATCTTTAATTCAAAGGAACATTAAACAAACATGTAGGAAACCATGCTGAGCACAGTAGGAAACATCAGAAGAATAAATTATCTTATATAAAATACAAAACATTTCCTAAATTTATATTGTCTACTGAATTTACAAATACTGTTTCAGTCAAGCCAAACATAACCATATTTTTAATCATTTATATTTTTGTGCTGTTACTGTATAGGGTTTCAGTCACTCCTGATTCTTTTGATTCAAAGGACATTATTTCTCCAGGAGTTTCTATCAGTAACTGTTTCTAAGCTCATATTTCTGTCATCAATGATTATGTAGAACCACATAGACTTCTGTGGCCTTTTCCCAATTGCCTTCAATTTTTAGAAGCATAATGTGAATGTAATGTAATTTCCATTGAACCATGCCTTTACCTTATTCATATAAAATAGGTAAACCTCAGCTTTATTGTTCCAGTAAGCAGTTTAGTTTTACTTCATCTCATACTGAATATTTGTTTTCTTTATGATCCAGGATTATTCAAAAAATTCAAAGGCATCAGTTCTTTTTTCATTCTTTCTAAGGATCCATCTTTCACAACCACATATTACAACCAGGAAACCATGACCTTTGTTGTCAGCATGATGACCTACACTTGTAATATTTCGTTCAGTACTTTCATAACCTTTCTCCTAAGCAATACACATCTCTTTATTTCACAACTACAGTAATTGCACTTGTAAATGTTTACCCTAGCAAAATAAACACTGTTACAGTTTTTATCTTTTTTAATCTATTTGCAATGGACTATTGCACCAGCACTGACTGTTGACATACTATAATCCTACATTTGGTGGGATTCTAGTGATCCTTCTGGTTTTGCACTCTGTTTTTTATCGGTAAGCTCTCTCGCACTCTTTCTTGCTCTCTTACACACACACACACACACTCACATCACTTGTGAGTTATGTTCCTGCCAAAGGAAAAACTTGTTCTTAATACTGATTTTATTTTAACAAGAACCTCAGTAAATCTTCGGTTAATCAAATCTGAATTGGGTGTGTGTACATGTGTGTGATTGTATAGGTGTGTTTGTGTGAAGGAAATGGAAACATGGGATTTATCAAGAAGAGAGCAAGACTTTTTTTCCCACTAGTTATACTCACAGCCACTGAACGTGTAAATCCAATTACTCCATGCTTTGAAGCAGAATACACTGGTTGGTATGCAACTGGCCACAGCCCTTTAATGGTAAAAGAAAAAATAATCAGGGATTTAAAAAGAATTTTAATGTAATTACTTGGGAAAAAAATGAAGAAAACTGTAAAACTACATGTTTCTTTATATTATTCTATGAATTGACAATAGTTAGGGGCTAAAAAATAGGATTAAAAATTATTCATTTATGTTAAAGGTAGCATTCTTTAGTACTTTGAATTTGATTTCAAAAAAATGTTGGAACATAAATGTGACACCCGTATGCAATATTTTAAAATAGACAGATCTTTTCCAATGCCTTTTGGAGACTGAATCTGAATCTTAAGCTCTACAGTCATTTTGACTACTACTTCTTGCTTATTTTTCCTATATTATTATCATTCAAAAAAGCAACTATGAAGAATATTTCAAAAAAATATCATTCATGTTAGAAGTAGAGGAGAAACACAGCTCTAATGCAATGATTTTACTTTTATTTCACAAGAATTATTTTTCCAAAATCTCATTTATACTTTAAAGAATGACAGTGTTTTCTGCAAATTGTATATAGATATCTAACTTTAATTGATTAATTGTAAAAAATAGCCCTAAAATATCAATGAATAGAATAATAGTATTACAATATAAAAGCAATCACAGTAATGCTAATTTTGTAGGATGTGAAATCACAGAAGTAGAAAGAAATAGAATAGAAAGAGTAGGTAAAGTAATGAAAAAGAAAAATGCTTCCTCTTGATGTAGATTTTCCCTACCATAGCAATTCACACATGTAAAATGCTGGGAAGCATGTTTTGTTGCTTGATCTAGATTCGTATGGACAGTTTTATATGAGGAGCTGTTAGATAAGAGCTTCATGCTTTTCCTTGTAAAATATGTCCTGAATTAGTTTAATCCCAGTTACATCTGTACAAAATACACTTTATAAATTTTGATCCTGCTGATATATTCCGCACTGTCCATCATTAACTAGAAAATAATTGATTCATTGAAAATAAAATGAAAACTGTTTCAAATTACAATAAGACCAACTTTTCATTAATTAAGCAAAATTGGAGCAAACTTTTTATTTCTAATTATGGGTTTGTAATATATGTATTAAATACAATGAGGAATATTGTCATTTTTTTTTCTCTCTCTCTCGGATCTGCCTTTTTGATCCATGCAATATCGAAGACAGCTATCACTTCATGCCTTTTTCTAATTGTATCATGCTCTACAGTATATTACAATATGGAAGGCCCTACTCTGAACATTATCTCAAATGGGATTTTGGCCTTAATGGGAAATAAATATGAGCCAAATTTGCTATGCTATGCTAAATTCTATGCTAACTTTACTATTGTCCATCTTCGCACAATGGCAAAATCAAAAAGGTTTACATAAAGAAAGGAAATCTAACAAAAATGCAAGAGTGTGAGGAATTTCAGGACTCAGGTTAAGTTTTCTCATAGTTATTGTCAATATAATTAAAACCTGCTGAATTCAAGGAGATCTTGAACAGAAAGAACCTGGACTCTTCATAAAACAAAAGAAAAATGACAGGCTGTTCTAGAAACTGATGTCATAATCATGCAGTATGTTTGTTCCAAATGTTCAACTTTCAGTAGAATTCTATATGTGATGCTTCTTAATAATCTCATTAATCTGTAATTTCCCTCAAGGTTGTCTAACAGCATATCCTTTTCTTAAAACAATCCAAGATGTCCACAGTACTGGAATCAGGGAGCAAATACCTAATTGGTAGACTGCTCTGGAGGAAAACAAAGAATGAAGTCTTACAGAGCCTTCAGGCCCAGCACCCAATGATAGTTTTCTTTTAAGTCTTTTGAAAAAAATCTGAGTGATAAAGTCCATTTCTTTGACTAGAAAAAGGGTTATTATTTTCCAATGTATAAGTAAGTTTTATTGATTAATAATATTTATAAATATTTATCCCAAACTTTATGATCAGTTCTTTTAAATTCTATTAATAGCAGACAAGATTCCAGAAAAATCATAATACAACTGATCATTATTTATCATTGTAACAGAATGTTCATCCTAAAACAGAGGTGTCTAAACTTGGCAACTTTAAGACTGGTAGACTTCAATTTCAGCATGGCTGGCTGAGGAATTCTGGGGATTGAAGACCCCAAGTCATAAAGTTGCCAAGTTTGAAGAACCCTGTTCTAAAAGAACATTTCTTTGATACGCTTTCTGAATTAAAAAAAACAATTTATTCAGTTGATAGATAGATAGAGTTGATAGATAGATAGATAGATAGATAGATAGATAGATAGATAGATAGATAGATA
>BLBF01000039.1:13431864-13449494 GCA_015471245.1 Laticauda colubrina | reverse complement strand
TCTCTCTCTCTCTCTCTCTCTCTCTCTCTCTCTCTCTCTCTCTCTCTCTCTCTCCCCCCTTCCTCCTCTCTCTTTCTCCCTCCCTCTCTCTCTCTCTCCTTTACTCATTCAGAAATCCAGTCTTTTCTGGTTGTAACAAAAAAAAGGACCAAATAAAATAAAATAAAAAATACTCGGAGCTAGGTGAGCTTGTTGGTTTAGAGACCGAAGCCAAGATGACTGTATGCTGAATATGCTGAATATGTTCGCCGCCTTGAGTTATTTGTAAAAATAATAAAGACCAGACACAAATAAATTTCTTAAATTGTTTTTCCTCGTGAAGTAAGGTAAAATTAATGTACCAGCACATTAATTTCATATTAATAAAAAGTGATCAGATTTGTTAATCCAACTCTAGAATAGTTTTCAATAGGTTTCTACATGAAAACTAAGAGTTTAGGAAGCTCGACTAATATAAAAATATTCAGCTCTTCGCAGATATCCAAACTCAAAAGTTGTTTCAGAAACACGCAGAAAAAAATAGCAAATCTAATCATTAATTTTATATATACTTGGAAGTTAAAAAAAATCCACAAAAAGGTTACATTTTTTTCTCTAAATTTTTAACTATACCTGTTGTTTTTCTTTTTTTCCTTTTAAAAATATACTATGTATTAGACTTACCAAGTTGATTTGAACTGTGTTTTCCCAGTTCATTTCATCATTTACTCCAGCATTATTGACTAAAATATCCAGATGTCCAAAATGTTGAATTGTTTTCATAAATGCATCTGTAAGGAAATTTGATTTTTATTTCCATAGAATAATATGTGATGATTGATGACAATACCATCAGAACTATAATTTTGCTTTAACTAAGTGAATCCACAGTGACACAGTTATAAGTATGATTTTTCAAATCATTCATCATATATATTGGTTTAACTTTTATCAATGGAATGCATACCTTAATATATATAGAGATGTTTTATTTATCCACACTGGTGAATGGATGTGGTCAAAGCAAAAATGGTTTGCAAAGATAGAAAGTTATGAAAAACTGTTGTGAATTATATTTGGATGTAAAGTAAGGAATAGAGTTCATTTTCTTTTCTCTTATTACTTTTTAGTTACCTTAAATTACTACTTCTCACTCTTTTTCTATGAGTCAGCTGATTAGCCCCAAAAGAAATATATGTGTTGTGTGTGTGGATGTGTTGGTGTTATCTCTACATATAAATACAATGGAACTTAACCCAAACTATTTCTGTGTGGCAAAGATATTACTCTACCAGAAGTCCTAGATAGCCTTTAAGGAGTCAAGTGACAAATGAATACATCCAGATTAACTAGTGGAAAGCATAAAAAATGAAACTTGGAAGAAAGAAGTGAAAGAAGCTGTATGTACTGAAATGAGGGTATGCTAGGAGCAGGATTTTAGAAATACCAGTTAGATATTTGGTGATATAACGAAGAATGAAATAGAAGATGTTAAAAATATAAGTATTCAAGAAAGATGTCATTAAGATGTCACAAACATGAAAACGTTGAAAAACGCTAATGCTGCATGTCTAACAATTCAACCGAAGAAATGCTAAAATGCAAGGATGGTTTGCTTAAGGAGCAAAGTTAAGGTTTTCTTAAGAAGCTTAAACTTGTGCAAACTCCTTAAGTGTGAAGATCACATCTACATCTGATGACAGAAGATTGCTGTAGCTGTTACAGTAGCAAAGAGTAAAATGCAAGAATGAATGCAGGGATTACAAGGAATTAGTCGAAGAGTGTGTCAGGATTAAAATGCTATTTATTAGCTATTAGGCAGCCAGTTTGGTCTAATAGTTAACTCACTATGCTAGAAAGTGGGACACTGTGAATTCTAGCCTTAGCATTAGCTATGACTTTGGCCCAGTCATTCTCTCAGCCCTACTCACTTCACAGGGTTGTTGTTGGGAAAATAGGAGGAAGGTATGCTGAATATGTTCGCCGCCTTGAGTTATTTGTAAAAATAATAAAGACCAGACACAAATAAATAAATATTGTACTATTTAAGGTAATACATACTAAATATTACCTTGCTGAATTCATTTGGAAGAAAACTTGGGTCTTCCATAATAGTGGAAGAGAAGTATTTTATTTATGCCCTAGGTTTGATTTAAAGGTGAAAAAGTAAAAAAGTAAAATAAGTTCCTATATATTCAGAAAGGGTATTAAAATAACTGTGTGACTTTTATTTCAGGGATAAAGTCTAATGTTAATGGATTAACTGTTTGTGACTAACCAGAAGAGGGAGTTGGGGACAGAAGTAAAATCTCAGTGAAAATATTGGTTCATTGTGTAACTACTGAGGAAGGCAAATCCCAGACAGAAAATCATGAAAAAAGGTTAAAAATATCAATACTAAAATGTCTTAACACAACTACATGGAATGAATCTCTTGGAGTATTGCCAGCAATTTTGGGTCTTCTTAAAGTATGGCAGAAAAAATATTTGATTTGAAATAAGTTATAATTCAATTGTAGAAAATATCCGCAAGAGTCCACTGCTTTTTTAAAAATACACAAGCACCTAAATATTAGAGGAAGTATGAAAAATGCTTCTCTGTACTTAAACTGGAAATATGAAAGCTGAAGAAAATCTGGCTGGACAGATTGACAAATTCCTAGTTTGTAATATGTTTACAATTTAGGTGAAAAAGCTCAGAAAAGAAACCAAAATGATGAAGCTGAATGGGAACTGAAAGAAACATCATTGGGGATATTTGACTTGGAAAACTGTGAGTAAAGAGGACATAGTAAAGCATTATTAAAGTATGGATTATGTTGAGAAAATGAGCATTATTATTTATTCACTATATGTCACAAAACTGACATTACGATGTCTAAAGGAAGATAAGTGGTGGTAAACTTGAGGCTTAATTTTAAGTGCTCATTGTCTGTTGAGAAACCTTTGAAAATGTTTTTCCATTTTCACAAATACTTTTATAAGCCAATAAAAATAAACTGTCCTTATATTACAAATTATATACAAGTATGTGTCTTCCCCAGTAGATTAATAGTTATTCCTCTGGAAACTGTTTCTCAGAAAGATAAGTAGTACAAATGATTAGAATTTTAAAAAGATTCAGACTAAATGGTTCAAGGAAAGCTTCTTGGCTAAATGTATTTCAGCTCTTTCATCTTTGCTTTAAGTAGTTTTTCATGAGAATACATTATTCTTATACTTCCGGATCTAAAAAAAAAAAATCCATCGAAGCCACTGGCATTGCTAAGTGTAACAGGTTTAAAATCATAAGTCACCCAGTTGTCAGCAAAGCTGATTCCTTCCCTCCTCTGCAATTTACAGAGCTGCCAAATTATGCTTTAAACCATTTTTAAAACTGGAAGAAATTCAAATGTAGTTTGAGAAGTAGAGATAAAAGGATAGGTAAAAGGAAAAATACAACTTTTATGCTATCGCTACCAAATCCTAAAAAAACTTCTCTTCTTTTTGAATAAATATTATGCAACAATAACATTTAAAAGTCAATGTTCATAGTAGTAGTAGATTTGGAAAAGATTGTATTTGAAGAGTTTTTAATTTCACACACAAACTTTGATCCAAAATTCAAAAATAACCTATATTGGTTATTGATATAATAAGTCAATATTGCTAATATTTCACAATTGGCATTTATACATTCTAGTTAGTTGCAAACTTCTTTCTAGAAACTATAATTGCATATGGACATAGAAAATATTTCAATTTATGATCAGTAAGTAATAAAATATGTCTGTGTTTTAGTGAAGTTTCATATGTTCACCATTCAAAATATATATCATTTTCTCTCTACTGTCTACTGATGCAGATATGTCTGAACAACTACTTTACACATTATTACAAAGAATAAAACTTTACTAGAAAGGCGATTTTATTTTATTTTACAAGCTTTTATAGAACTTTTACATATGATGCCCCAGACTGGAAGCCTCGCTAACAGGATAATACTTATTTCTATAATTTGATTATCTATTTCAAATTTATCAGCTCCACATAGAAAACACTGATCCAAATAATGTGATTCTTTGAATCTTTCATACTAAAGGACTGACAAGAAATTGATATTGGGGTTAACTGGAATCACTAACCTATTCATGAGAAGGTTCTGATAAAGACTGCTGACAGATCTCAAATACTTCCAAATGCCATTTGTAGATTTACCCAGCTATCTGAGGCTGGGTAAATTCAGAACATAAAGTTAACTAGGTTGCTTGATACAATTGCTCCTCACTGCTCTTTCGTCGCCCATTGATCCTGAGCAGCTCCTTACTTCTCTGAGGAATTTTAGGAAAACAAGTGTGTGAAGAGACCCTTTTAGGGAAGAATGGGCTGGAGTAACAACTGAATATAAATGTCAGTTATCAGTCCAAACATTTCATGAAGAAAATTATTTGATTTAATTCCAAGATGGAAGCAGGGTAGATGGAATCTGTTAAGATGACAGGAGATACCTCTTGTAATCACATCTACAGAAGGAGATTCTTAAGCATGTGGATCCCAATGGGATGTACAAAATTATGTCTGATCTTAATGCTGTCACTTGTACATCGAATCCTGGCCCATATGCCTAGAAAAGAGAGCCAATGAGAGTCCAATGCAATGGATCCATCCTGTACATAAAGCTTGCTTGAGAGACAATGAAATTCTAGCATTTCTGCAAAATGTCCAACCATGGAAATGGAATAAATTTAGTTATATCTACTTCTTGGCAAGATTGCTGAGAAAAGGGTAAACTATCTTCCAGAGAGCTTTGAGGAATATAATCTATATCTAGGGCAATCTGGATTCAATTTTGGAATGCAGAAAAGGCACTGATAACTGTCATAGATGAACCCCAACAGAAATTAGGTGAAGAGGGCACACAATTATCTTCTTTCTAGATCTCTTAGCAATTTTTGATGCTGTTTGTCATAGTATCTTTTTGGATGGATTGCAATGGTTGGAAGTTGGAATCATTATTTTAGCACATGGTTCTGCTCTGTCCTAAGTAGGCAGTTCAGTCAATAGGGGTAGGAAGAGGTTGGCCTTTGCGCTAATTGTGATGGGATTTCATGAGCTTCATTCTTTTTCCTGTTCACTTGGTAAGGTCATTAATTAGGTTCAGAGTGGTGTATTGTCAGCTTCACTTGGTAAATCAGAGTAGGGAATAAACTTCAACCTACAGAGCCCGGATATACATTTATTGAGATTGGCTTTAATAAGAGAATCTCGTCTGATTGGGCTGTATATCCTTCTCTTTCTCTTCCTCAAAATATGGACTTCCTTCTGGATTCATAGATCCTGAGTAGGTAGGAGACATGCCCAGGGAGTCTTTGCTTTAATGTTTCTGCCAGTTATAGTGAAATCTGGATCATGAGCCACTTAAAACAAGCCTATCACATTTGCAAAGATTACTGCCATTTGTAGTAGTAATAAGGGTTTGAATTTCAGAATCATCCAGAAGCTTTAACTGATCTAAAATACACTGTTTTTGGGAGTGCAATTCAGATGCTGGTCATCATGTATAAAACTCTACAAGGCTCAATGTCTGACTATCTAAAAGACCATCTTTTCCAGATAATTCTGTCTAATTAATCAGACAGCCAGATAATGGGTAGAGTGCTCACCTACCAAGCATGTACCTGTAAGTCTCTACAGGTCTCCCATTTTGTGTAACAACATAACCATGGAATGAGGATGACCCCAATTTTTGTAGCCTTCTGGAAAGTTGCAAAGACTTGAGTTTTCCAGAGAGCCTTTTGGAACTGATTCTAAAACCACTGATCCTGAAAACAGCTCTACAATTCTGTTCTACATTATTTTATACCATTTACTATATTAGCTTATTATTCTTTAGTACATATACATGTTAATTTTCCTAAGTCCAACAGGTTATTGTATCATGAATCTTGATATTTGTGTCATGAATCATGAATTGTATCATGAATCTTTGCCTAGGTTCAGAAACACAAATCCTACACTTTGTTATTTTCGCTTTGCTATTGTACTTCATAACAAAGAATTGCTTTGGATAATGAAATTAAATAAACACTTACATAATTGTAAATATTTTTTTATTTGTCTTCATCTCTCAAGACAAAAATGCCTACCCAAGTCAGTTCTGGGTCTCAGGAGGCCTGGAACTCTGGAAAATGGTCTTGCTTTTTGGATGCTTCAGAAAGCACAATATAGTGCTTTTTAGAGTCTTTTTAGAGACTCCAAAAATTGTGTGAGAATTTAACATGCATTCTGGAGTCTGCAGAGTTTCCACAAGAATTTGACGTGGTCTCTGCAGCTTCCAGAGCCTCTGGAAGTCACACAAGCAGGCACTGTTTCCACACATCTCTAAAATTTGCATGGCTTCTAGTCATGTCATCAAAAATGACATGGCATGTCATTTGTAATGTGTGGCGTAGATTCACCATGCAGTAGAGTAAAACCATACTTAGCTGAGTTATCTCTATTAGTTTGTTCCAGGAAAATTAGTAATTATCCCAAAATATTGTACAAGGACAGAACAAATGGTACTGTCAAACAGCAATTTTAGTCACCCATTTCAATAAGGTCCTGGGTTTTCCTGGCCTATTTTGGTGGGTTTTTTTAAAATAATTTGCACTGGGAACATCCTTAAAATACTGTTTAAAATTTAGATTGCATTATTTCTAATTGTTTGAAATTCTAGTTCTCAGCCCCAGCCCTAATCTCTTTCTCCCTCTACCCCTCTTTTTTTGTTTTTGCAGAATATACTTAAGGCTGCAAATCTATATAATCTTCTTACTGTACAGAATTTTAATTCTGCCATGGCACAACTTATTATCCCTGTATCACGCTCTAATGCCACCTCCATGTATACTGGACATGAAATCATACTGCTAAATATTTCAAGGTTCTGACCTGTTCAGTTTGATTATCATCTATCAGCTGCATATAAATTTTGGACCTTTTAGCAAAAAAATATTTATCATAAATAGGTTTTCCAATGGCAGGAGATTTCAGCATTTTCCCCACGCATATTAAGGTAACAGACTGTATTTGCATACCAAAGTAACAACACATATCTGTTTGGCTAGATGGGGAACAAGGCTCATTATTATTTCAGCTGCATGGCATTTAAAATAGGGCATTAAAAAACTTTTTGGAAGACTTCTAACCTTTAAGTTTTTCTTCATTTGAAACATCACAAGGAATGAAAACAGTTCTCTGTGGATTGTACTGCTTATCAAAGGCATCTTTGCTGGCTTTGCCTGCATCTGCATTCAGATCCACAAGTGCAACCTAGGAGAAAGGAGTGTTCCACACAGACCTATAAAATTAGGTGCATATCCTGACATAGAGGACAGAAAAATTAGTTATAACTTTCATAGACATAAAACAGAGATAGAAAGAAGGGCTGTTTTAGAGTAGTGATTAGTTGATATAGTATCTACATTTGTACAAATATGTAGCTTTATATGAAACAAATGTGGTAGAAATTGGAAGCACATTACCTAACCATTTTGCATTATATAACTTATTTGAGGACATAAATCTTAGGCATTTCAAAGGGAGGCTAAGTAAATTTCAACTGTTTGAAATGTGTCACTCCCTAGAAATTCTAGATTTTACAACATAAGAAAATGAAGGAATATAAAATGCCCTGACAGCCAGCCAGTTGAATTTAGCATGGCATTAAGTGCACATGGAATACATTACCAGCCTATCTATAGGGAACAGTCGTGTTTTCAGACATTTGGAGAAAGCACGCATGCCTATTTTGATCAATGCATGTTAAAATATTTTAAAACTAGAAACTGTGACTACAAACACCAAATCCTTTTTCAAATAGGCCCAGGAAAGCACAGTAATATGTTTGATGTTGACCGCTCTCGAAAGAGAATTAAAGGAAGATTTTACCCGCACATATCAACAAATATGCTGCACTTTGAAACTAGTGCCATCCATTCGGTCGCTTCTAACCCGCTCTCCCTCCGTCCCTCCCTCTACACACACACACACACACACACACACACACACACACACACACACACACAGAGCGAGCAGCTGCGGAGCTCGTAGTACTGGAGAGAGACAAAAGCCAATAGCTCCGAGATACTTGCATGTTCAAGAAAAAGGAGGAGCCACTTCGATCCTACGAACTCCGAGAGGAACTTCTCTCATTGCTCCACAGAGCGGAGGAGAAGGCAAGCAACGCAGGGGTGGACTGTCCGCCAGTGACAGCGAGTTTTGTTTTTTTTTTTTTTTTTCTGCCTCCCCAACCCCAACCCGCCACCCATCTCCCCCTCCCCGGGACTCGAGCAGTCCACGGTTGGCTCTCTTACCTTGCAACCCTTTTCCAGCAGCGCTTCGACGAAGGCTTTGCCGATGCCCTGAGCTGCCCCAGTGACCAGAGCCACTTTGTCCTTCAGGTGCATTTTTGCTTCCCTCTGCGCTTTCGTCCACGAGGGTGGTCGCCGGTTCCCTGTCGCTCAGAGCGGCGCGGCCGCTCCGGCGATCTCCTTCGGCTGCTGGGATTCAACCTCCCTCCCCACAGCCTCCAGGCTCGGAGGTCTGAAGGAAAACTGAATCCGACCCGCGCGAGCCGAACTTGGTGTCACCTGCACTGAAGTTGACTCCCTTTGTCCCTCCCTTCCTCCACCTCCACTCGCGGCTTCCCCTTCTGGTGATTGTCCGGCTGGCTGTCCCCAGGCTGCGTTTTGTTTCTTTCCGGAGATAAAGCAGCAGCCTATCTTTGTCGTCCCGTCCCCTTCCCATTTCATCTAGCTCTTCCTACGCCTCATTTTGATGAGCCAACACATATGCCACAGGCTATTCCTGCCCTCCAGTCAGGAATGGCCCGTCTGGTTAGGACAACGCTTTGAAAGAAGGCATTGGTATTCAGACGAAGAGCCCTAAAACTGAAAGGGCATGCAGAAGGATCATGGCCGGGACCATCTCCAATTGTCAATTGGAAAAAAAAAAAGTGTATGATAAAGCAAGGAATAGATTAAATAGTTCCTGAAGAAAACTAGAGCCAGCTCTTTGTGGTTTAAAATTCATGCTCATACCAATCCATTAGGAAATTATGTGGCTGACCATGGAAAGTGACCTCTGAATCAAATTATAACCACTAAAAGTAAAGTTAGACTACCGATTGATAGCTGTAGTATAGCTCTGGAACAGTATTGTGGCCACCGGTGAAATTTAGACATATGCAGGATGCCAACTTTCCAGGAATCTTATTTTGATCCTGGAACAGAGAAGGCTGCTTGGATCATCAAATGAAAATGTAAGATTTCCTTCTTTGATAATTCTTCCCCTTTTCTCTGTTCATTTTTAAACATTAACCGAGGAAGGAAATAGGGCTATCTGTCAGCATGTTCCACTGGTAGACATTCATAGATGCCTACCAAGGGTCTTAAAAGTCTCGGTGTTACCTCTGCGTTAGAACAGCATGCCTCCAAATATCATTGGACACAGCACATCTAATTAGCCTTCTGGGAATGCTAAACTAAGATGGGCCTTAGCCTTAAGCAGGGCTGTTTTTAGATTCACGCTCCCATATGCATACTTTTTCAAAAGAACTGATCTCTTTCTGATCTGGAAAAAAAAAGATCTAGGGAAAAGAGGTGTTCACTTAGTCTTCCATATTCAGTTTCAAACAGTATATTTTAAGCTTACCAAATGCAAGTTTTGGAATATTTCCTTTAGAAATAACAGTTGACAGTTAACACAACTGTCTTAAAATGGAAATAAAAAAAATGAAATGGAATAAAGCGGAAATTGCCTTGGTTTTAAGTCTCATCTCTACTGGAAGCACTAGAAGAGTCAAGTTTAGTGTCATAAAAAGGAAGCTGAAGAAAAATGATAGTTTCAGTAAAAAAATCAGCATATAGAGGTAATCCAGAATGTTCAAATGTGCTACTCAGAATCTTTTTCTATAGTTCAACTAAAGTATTGCTTAAATACTTTGGGTCTGTTGCCGTCTTCTTTTTTGAACATGAACTGGTGGAAAATACACTGCTGCAGTTTTAGCACACCATTAAAACCAAGCCTATTGATTAAATTTAATTTATTATTTAATTTATAAATTAAATTAAATTTATTGATTAAAACCAAGCCTATTGATCAAGGAGAGCAAATGTCTGATGAAGCCAGACAGGTATAACATTCTGTCAAAAAGGTACAAAATCTATTACCCAAACAATCCTACTATAGGGCTGAATACAAGAGAAGCTGAGCCACATAGAATGAAGGGCTGCCTTCATTATTCTGTAGATCAGCTATTCAGTACACAAAAATTTTAAACAGCTCTTAACCTGCAATTAAAACAAAACTACCAACAGCTGATCAGCACTTAGGCAAATAGCATAGCAAAGTGCACAACTTTCTAAATCTAACTCTGCCATTATATTTTTAAGCATTATTCAAAGATCTGACAAAATAGTAAAATGGGGTTTTCTTCCTTAAATTATTGTTACGGGTGGGGGCAGTGTTTATTACTTCGAGCCACTTTTTTGGAATAAATATATAATTTATCTCTTTTGACTCTTTTGGATTTTTTTTAATTTCACCAAATATTTACTTTGAGGAATGAATTAAAGAATTGCAGGAAGGTCTTGTTTCCATTATCAGAATCTCTGGATTTTACCAAGTAGCAATCATACTTCTTGAAACTATTATACCCTGCATGAATTTTAATTGTTGGATTACCTGGGAATCACAAAAGTATTTTTCAATTGCTTTGATGAGGATATGCTTTATACACATATACATCTTGGCTGAATAGTTATTTGGGAAATCAACTCTTACAACATCAAAAAGTTATCTTCTTCAAATTCAGCAATATTTCCTCGAATATAAACAGGATCTTCCTATCTTAATGAATAATTTGTACTTTGAATGTATTATTGTGAATGGTAGGTTAAAGTTCCTTAACAGCCACAGCATTAAAGTTTATTAATAGTGTAGGAATGTTCAGAAAATTAAAAAAACAAGTTTTGTCTTAGTTTAGAACAAAACAACTGCACTTAAATTTTCTGTTGGAATGTTTCAAGTTGATTGTGTTCCAATGGAAGAAAACTTCAAATATTTATCATATTCTACTATAGGGAACAATGGCAATTTTCTTTGTCTTTTCATTTTTTCATTCCAAAACTACAAAAATAAGTGACAAAGCTGTCAAGAATATAATTAACAATAATGCTTTGAAACGCCATGGCAAACTTAGAAAAAAATCAGTTAACTATAGTTTTCATAGCTTTAAAAAACAACCAAAACTTGAGTTCAGCAAAGAACCATTAGCGATTGATTCACTTTTACAAAATCTGTAGCAAAATCAATTTTTCTGATATTTTCTCCCAGTGGTGGATTAATAGGGAAGATGCCACCTTGGTACCATCCTTTTCTTTAATTTTTAAGCGGTGTATTTGTTCTTAATATTTTAATATTTGTGCTTTAATTGTAAATCACTCAGAGTTGCTTTGCAGAATTAAATGGGAGGCATATAAATTACATACATACATACATACATAATACATACATACATACATAGCTTCAAACGATGCACAGTTGTTTCCCCAATGCATATATTTGAATTCTGTGTTAAAGCTGAATAAGCAAAGTTGTATAGTATTTAGATTCTGCAATGTAGAAATTTAGTACATAGTAACATCATATATTATCACAAATGCAGAAAATGCATAAAGAAAGAATACAACGGACAATATTGAATTATGTTGCATAAACTCAATTTCTCCATAACAAAGAATTTAACATACTGTATTGGTGATCTTAGAGCAGACAACACCAGCAGGATGGTTGGTTATTCTGAATATTTTCTAATGTAATATCTTGTGGCCTTAAAGTAATATAAAATGTCTGGACAGTAATTAACTTTCTTAGGAAAAGAGGCTATTAGGTTCTAAGTGGATTCCAGTTGTATGAAAAGTAGGAGATAACCTTCAATTTATCTCTGGTGGTAACTCAAACCAGCACATAATATGTGTGATTGTCTCGGACAAGGCAGTCATATTTGGTGGGTGCAGACAATAACTTAAGGACAATATGAAGCCGAGATGGAAATCTCACTACTTACTAGTGCTTAACTAATCAATTAAAAATACAGATTAATTGTTGTAGGAAATTATATAAAGGAAGGGCTGCTTTGTCTTATCTTATAGGCAGCAATTGTCTTATCAAGAAATTTCAGCCTCCAAGCTTATCTTTGATCCCAACTTATGTCACTTCATAAAAATCAATCACTAACACAAACTGAGGTCTCCCAGACTCAGAAAAGAGACAATTGGGATAAAACGTAAAATTGCAACCAAATGATTGTGTTCGTAATTGATTCTTTGTCCTAGAAAAACCATACCATATTCACAATTCAACCTACATCTTCTGCCTGTTCCCCAATAAAAGGGGGACTTGCTTTAACCTAGTCCCACTACCACAAGCAACTTTCTACCTGGACAGATTTCTCCTTCTACTATATCTTCATGTGCCCTAGGAATCTGGTGAATGCCTGTCCTACTAGCTAACCCTGCTACTATATAACCCAGCATTCCAACTTTTACCCCTGTTCGTCATCCTCCCCATCACCACAAAACAGCTGCATGCAGATATCCACACAACTTCATCAAAAAGTGCCAGACCACCACTCAGCCCAATGTAGCACAACCAACATAAGCCGTAAAAAGAATAACAGTGCCATACATCAAAAACATCTCAGAAACCACCAATAACTATTACAATCATGTAGAATCTGCATAGCACACAATCAATTAAAGTCCCCCACAAAAAAATATCCGAAGCAAACCAAAAGGCCCAGCCACCCCAGAAGAAAAAAAGGAGTCATCTACAACATACAGTGTAATAACTGCAACAGCTATTCCATAAGGCAAATAGAAGGCTTGTTGTTGTTGTAAGTTGCAAAGTCATGTCTGACCCATTACGACCTCATGGACAATGTTCTTCCAGGCTGTCCTGTCCTCTACTATCATCTGCAGTCCATTTAAGTTCACACATACTGCTACAGTGACTCCATCCAGCCACCTCATTCTCTGTCATCCCCTTCTTCTATTGTCCTCAATCTTTCCCAGCATTAGGCTCTTCTCCAGTGAGTCCTTCCTTGTCATTAGGTGGCCAAAGTATGTGAGTTTCATCTTCAGGATCTGGCCTTCTAAAGAGCAGTCAGGGTTGATCTCCTCTAGGACTGACCGATTTGATTACCTTGCAGTCCAAGGGACTCGCCAAAGTCTTCTCCAGCACCATAGTTCAAAGGTCTCCATTCTTGGCGCTCAGCCTTTCTTATGGTCCAACTTTCACAGCCATACATTGCAACTGGGAAAACCATAGTCTTGACTATATGCACTTTTGTTGGCAGTGCCTCTGCTTTTTAGTATGCTGTCTAGATTTGCCATAGCTTTCCTCCCCAGAAGCAAGCATCTTTTAATTTCTTGGCTGCAGTCCCCATCTGCGGTGATCTTGGAGCCCAGGAAGATAAAATCTGTCACTATCTCCATTTCTTCCCCATCTATTTGCCAGGAATTGAGAGGGCCGGATGCCATGATCTTAGTTTTCTTAATGTTGAGTTTAAAGCCAATTTTGCACTTCTTTCTTCACCCGCATCAAGAAGCTCTTTAAGGCCATGTCACACTGCCCAACGGATGCAAAAAGGACACAATGTACGAGCAAAATGTTCCATCCGTTGTTATCCGCTCTCAAAAGGGGCAAAAATTTGCATAAGCAGAGCGGATAACACGGAAAGGAACGGACGTGGGGAGGACGCAGAGCGGATGTATAGAGGATGCAGAGCGAATGTATAGAGGATGCATAGAGGATGCGTAGAGGATGCATAGAGGATGCGTAGAGGATGCGTAGAGGATGCAGAGCGGATGTGTAGAGGATGCAGAGCGGATGCAGAGCGGATGAGCTGCATCCGCTTTCATCCTTTCTCCATCCGTGCTACTCACGCTGCGCATCCTTTCTGCTTCCTCCCTGCGTCCGTTTACCGCTGGAACGGATTTGAGTTGTGCGGATGCACAGCGGATGCCTAGCAGATATAGCAGATGCGTAATGGATGCAGAACGGATGTCCCCCGTATGCCTAGAGGATGCAGAACGGATGCATTGGATACATTTTCCGCTCAAAAGTTTTGGGCAGCTCAAAACTTTCTGAGCGGATGAAACGTCAATAAATGGATGCTGGACGGATAGAGAGTAAGCAAAACGGAGGCAGTGAGTACATCGCGTTTTGCAACGGATGGCAAGCTTTTTTGTCCGTTTTACATCCTCTTTGCATCCGTTGGTGCAGTGTGACATGGGCTTTAGCTCCTCTTCACTTTCTGGCATTAGAGTGGCATCATCTGCATACCTAAGGGTGTCGATATTTCTCCCGATAATTTTAATTCCAATTTTTGATTCATCTAGCCCTGCCTTTCTCATGATGTGCTCTGCATATAAGTTAAATAGGCATAGGCAAGTATGCAGCCTTGATGGACTCCTTTCCCAATTTTGAACCAATGAGTGGTTCTGTGCCCAGTTCTCACTGTTGCTTCTTGACACACATATAAGTTTCTCAAGAGACAAATAAGATGTTCTGGTACTGCCATCTCTTTAAGGACTTGCCACAATTTGTTGTGATCCACATGAGGCTTTAGTATAGTCAATGAAGCAGAAGTAGATGTTTTTTTGGAACTCTCTAGCTTTCTCCATGATCCAGCGTATGTTGGCAATTTGATCTCTCGTTCCACTGCCTCTTCGAAATTCTGCCTGTACTTCCGGTAGTTCTCGAACCATATAGTGCTGGAGTCTAGCTTGTAGGATTTTAAGCATAGCTTTACTAGCATGTGAAATGAGTGCAATGGTGTGATAGTTTGAATTCTTTGGCATTGCCTTTGTTTGGAATTGGAATGTAAATTGACCTTTTCCAATCCTGTGGCCACTTTTGAGCGTCCAAATTTGCTGACAAATTGAGGTAGCACATTTAAGTCTTTTAAGATTTTGAATAGCTCAGCTGAAATACTGTCACCTCCACTAGCTTTGTTGTTGCTCAGATTTCCTAAGGCCCATTTCACTTCACATTCTAGAATGTCTGGCTCGAGGTCAATGACCACCCCATCATGGTTTTCATGGATGTTAAGTTTATTCTTGTATAATTCTTCTGAGTAAATTTTGTCACCTCTTCTTAATCACTTCTGTCTCTGTTAGGTCCCTGCCATTTTTGTCCTTTATCATGCCCATCTTTGCATGAAATGTTCCCTTCATATCTCCAATTTTTTTGAAGGGATCTCTGGTCCTCCCTATTCTATTGTTTTCTTCTATTTCTTTGCACTGTTCATTGAAGAAGGCATTCTTATCTCTTCTAGCTATTTTCTGGAATTCTGCATTCAGTTGGGTATATCTTTCTCTTTCTCCCTTGCCTTTCACTTCCATTCTTTCCTCAGCAATTTGCAAAGCTTCCTCAGACAGCCATTTTGATTTCTTGCATTTCTTTTTCTTTGGGATGGCTTTAGTTGTTACCTCTTATACAATGTTGTGAACCTCTGTCCATAGTTCTTCAGGCACTCAGTCTATCAGATCTAATTTCTTAAATATATTTGTCACCTCTACTGTATATTCATCAAGGATATGACTTTTTAGTTCATACCTGAGTGGCCTTGTGCTTTTCCTTACTTTCTTCAGTTTAAGCATAAATTTTGCAACAAGAAGCTCATGATCTGAGCCACAGTCAGCTACTGGTCTTGTTTTTATTGACTGTTTAGAGCTTCTCCATCTTTGGCTGCAGAGCACATAGTCATTCTGATTTCTGTGTTGACTGTCTGGTGATGTCCATGTGTAGAACTGTCTCTTGGGTTCTTGGAAAAGAGTGTTTTCTATGACCATCGTATTCTCTTGACGAAATTCTATCAGCCTGTGGCCTGCTTCATTTTGTACTCCAAGGCCAAACTTGCCTGTTATTCCTGTTATCTTTTGGCTTCTTACTTTAGCATTCCAATCCCCCATGATGATAAAGACATCATTTTTTGCTGTTAATTCTATAAGGTGTTGTAGGGCTTCATAGAACCAGTCAATTTCGTCCTCTTCAGCACTAGTGGTTGGGGCATCGACTTGGACTACTGTGATGTTGAATGGTTTGCTTTGGATTCAAACTGAGATTATTCTGTCATTTTGGGGGTTGTATCCCAATATTGCTTTTCCTACTCTTTTATTGACTACAAAAGCTACTCCATTTCTTCTGAGAGATTCTTGCCCTCAGTAGTATACCTGATGGTCATCTGAATTAAATTCACCTGTTCCTGTCCATTTTAGTTCACTGATTCCTAAGATGTCGATGTTTAGTCTTGTCGTCTCTTGTTTGACCATGTCCAGATTGCCTTGATTCATGGATCTTACATTCCAGGTTCCTATGGAGAATAGATCTTTATAGCATCAAACTTTCCTTTCCCCACCAGATGCATCCACAGCTGAGTGTTCTTTCGGCTTTGGCCCAGTTGCTTCACTCTTTCTGGAACTACTAGTACTAGCCCTCTGCTCTTCCCCAGTAGCATATTGGACACTTTCTGACCTGAGGGGCTCATCTTCCAGCGTCATATCTTTTTTCCTTTTGATATTGTCCATTAGGTTTTCATGGCAAAGATACTGGAGTGGGTTGCCATTTCCTTCTCCAGTAGATCACCCTTTGTCAGAACTCTCTGCTATAACCTGTCCATCTTGGATGGGCCTGCACAGCATAGCTTCACTGAGTTACGCAAGCCCCTTTGCCATGACAAGGCAGTAATCCATAAAGGGGAATAGAAGGCTAGCAGAATGTATCCATGAACACCAACTATCAGCCAGAAGACATGATACAAATTGTTTAATTGTACAACATAAAGACAGATTAAACCATAGTTTCAACTGGGAAAATGTAACCATCCTAGACCAAGCTAAGTCCAAAATGCTAGTGAATTTCTAGAAAACTGGCACTCTGACAAATTAGCTATCAATAGACATAAGCATAAACAATATCTACTGATACATACTGTAAAAAAAAGACAATCAACAAGCCAAAAAGGGAACAAAAAAATCAAAACACCTCCCCATCAGCAATCAACATTCAGATGAGTATAGATGAAATCCAAGTTTAGCACCAGACCCACAATCAAGAAGTAAGCAATATTCTGATCAGGGAACTGCCAAACAAGCTAACATTAAATAGCCCAACCAAAGAAACTCCAAGACTACCCCCACAAACACTGACAGGGCAAGCCACTAGAATAGGGATTCCCAACTCCCATTGGAAATTGGGCCGCACAAGCAGCAGGCAAACATGCAAAGCTCCATTTGTGCATGTGTGGGATTAAGTTGTTTGTGTGAGATCATCTCTTCCCCACTCCCATCGCTAGTCCACAGAGCAGGAAAAGTTGGGAACCACTGCACTAAAATATAAACTGAGAACAAACCCCATTCTTTACTAACACTGATATTACCTACTTTGGATAATGAAATGTTTGCAAGAAAACAACCAAGCTCAGAGGACACCAAGGATCCTGTCGGTCCCCACACACAAACACAAAACACACAATAAGCTAAAATTACACCCAGTCTCGATTGTACACTATCTGGTATATCCACTATCTGGTATACCATCCAGGGGAACCATTTGCTTTTGTTTCT
>BLBF01000039.1:13421607-13431854 GCA_015471245.1 Laticauda colubrina | reverse complement strand
GTTTCTTATCTGTCACCCAGAAAACAATTGATCACCCAGTTTTGCTTACTTCCTAATAAATCTGATTTAACTCTGTAGGCAATAACATGTAGTTTTGTTGATAGACATTTTCTCTATGCAGCCAAGAGTGATATCCACAGAACTGCTAACTCTATTGGCCAGTCCTAATAATCTCTGAACCAACCCTTGAGCTACTGTGGGAGCCATCCCAGCTTGTCTTTGCCTGCTCTCCTAATGACAAAAATGTTCTTATAACCTTATTGTGGGAAAAGAACAAAAAACAAATTTTATGTTAAATAGCAGAAAGGAATATATATTTCAGTCCACCACAAAACCCCAACCAAAGAGGCTTGTTTGCAAGCAGGCCTCACCAAAACCATTGAGAGTAGACTCCTGATTCATAAAATTAAAGTTTTAAAAATTAAGTTTTGGTATTAAACTACATATATGATACATTGATCCAATTGAATATTTTTATGAGTAATTAGCGTAAGCAGGGAAAACTCCTACCCCAAATCTTTAGCTTGCTTTTGACTTAAAGAGAACATTATTTTCTCACAATCCACACCTTACAGAGAAAAAATAATAATATGGAGAAAGGTTATAAAGAAAGCTTGTATTATCACTTTATTTGTGGAATATTTTTTGTAAATATTAAAACATTTTCTCCTTATGGGCGAAGGAAGTTTACTATAAATCAGGAAGGATGAAATGGAGAAGGACCAAATTAACCCTTCTGAACTTCCTTCCACATTGCTGTTATTTCAGCTGCTACTATTCTTCTAAAGTCTGCTTTGAGTAATCCTTGTTAAAATATATTTCTGATATTCTACCATCTGAAATGTTTGGGTGATTATGAGATATGTTTTCCAACCCACTATTAATATGAGAATTATTTGTAAAATGGTCTTTTAAAGCTCTCAAATAATAATTTAACAGTATACTTAGCTGGGAGTTTCTATATTTTATATATTTATTCCCAACCCATCTCCTGTCTTGTGATTCCTTTAGATTTCCTTTCCATATTTATACAATTTCTAGGCACTAAATCAAAAACAGCAAATTCCATTCTAAATATCTAAATCCACAGTTCCACAGGTCCAATTAATTTATATCTTCCAATATTCTCTATAATTTGTTGCCTACTGTTTTTTCAGTAACGTTCCCAAGAGGTGGAAATTAGAAATATGCCAGTAGTTGCCTAATAACATTGGATCCAAAACTAGCCCTTGAGGAATAAATAGCTAGCATCTGTTTTAAGGCAACCAGAACTCTCTGTCATTTACATAAGTACTGATTACTACCTGAATCCGTTTTCCTATCCCATTCATAGTTGCTTAACTAGCCAGATAAGCAAAAAGTCTACATACAGTGGAATTAACATCATAGAGAACTGTGTCAGCTTTCTGGAGTTTTTGAGATGGATTTGTATCTTAAATGGTTCAAACTCTCTGAAATTAATTCAGTTGGCACAAATAACTGATCAGTCAATGGCAAAGTTTGATGGGGGAAAAAACTCAAGTATCCATTCAGATCTCCTCTCATCTAAGACCAAGACTGTTGTGGAGTCATGAATTTTCAAACTGTGTCCAGCCCCCGAGTTAGGATGTTAAAATTGCCTAGAATTAGGAGCCTAGACAAATCAATTTCAATATTGCAATGAAGTACCAATGGAAGGACACTTTTAGGAGGATAATATATTGCAATTATTCTTCTGGACTAACCTCACAGATAAGACTCTCTGTAGGTAAGGCTCCTCACAACGACCAAGAACACAGGTGCCAAGATGATGGGCTGATGTAACATATGAAACCCATTAAGCCAAATCTCATGAGAAGGATTTCCCCCTTTTCCTTCTAGATGGCCTTGGTAGTCTTAAAAGATTAAGACTAGCTGATTAGCTTGAAAGTATAATGACTCATAAACTAAAACCCTTCTGCTCCAGCAAATAGTGTGTACAGTAGTTTTCATGTGTGGCTATTCTTAACTGCTTCATGTTTTTCAGAATGAGATATGAACTGAACCAAAACATTTCCTTAATGAAAATGCAGAATGACACCTGGGCCTACAAAGTCCAACATTCTTGCCCCAAACCAGAATAACCCTAGACCAATCTTCTTTTAAAAGATACAGAAATACAGAAAGAAATTATTTCTTTCTTTCTTAATTTGTTCTTACTTAAAAACAAGTGCACAAACTGTATAGCAGTTTTGTAACTACTTGTTATGCTCAAGTAATGTCCAAAGTTCACTTGTTTAATCTAATGTTTTGATTTGATATTGTTTGCATTCTGCAAGGGTAAACCCTGGTCTTTTTGATCTAATATAACATTATGCCTTATGGACAAAAAAACATTGGACTGATTTTTCACCAGGCTGATGTATTAAATATAAAGAACACATTTATTTGAAGTATTTGAAATTGTATGTATTAGAATTACATAAATTTAATTTTTACCTTTATAATATATGCTAGAAAATGTATTTTATGTACATGTATACCATTATATGTATATCCTTACATGAAGACAGATGTTTGAATTCAAACTATAAGTAGTAACACAGAAATGACTCAGGAACATTAAAAACAAATAAACATGCACATTTATGTTAACAGAAATAATAATGAACAGCAGTTAATAATAATTGTTCTTGAATATGTAATAATGAATCTTATTTTCTAAATATCAAACAAAAGAATAACACTTTTACACTCCTACATTAAACAAAATCAAGCTTCATAACATATGAACATAGTAAGAAATTTTGACAGTGTTTATTTCCTTTTTTTTTTTTGTTTATTGTTCTGATCCAGAATTTAGATAATTCTTTAGAGATGGGATGGAATTCCACTGGAACACTTCAGAATAAAGAAAATAAAGGATTCCTCCAATCAAACATAAAAACAGAGGAACACTATTGAATCAGATCAAGGTTTATTTCATGTAGCATTTTGTTTCCAAGTAGCAAAAAAAATCTCTGAATTACTATGTCCTGTAGAAAATGTGTATGGAACAATGCACTCTTATTACTTTGTCTGGAAGGACAATTTCTATATACATGTGCACACACACACACACACACACACTCTCACACACACACACAAATTGTAATGCACGAAATTCAAAAACATTCAAATTTAACAAATAACCTTAACTGCATTCTTTTGGTCACCATACTGCAACAAAGATGTTGAGACTTTGGAAAAAGTTCAGAGAAGAGCAACAAAGTTGATCAAATGCCTGATATGAAAAGTGGCTGCAGGATCTGGGTTTGGCTAGTCTAGAGAAAAGAATAATTAGGGGTGACATGATATCAATATTCCAGTATTTGAGGGGTTGCCACAAAGAAGAGGAGGTGAAACTATTCTCCAATGCACCAGAGGATAGGATAAGAAACAATGGTTGGAAACTAATCAAAGAGAGAAGTAACCTGGAATTAAGGAGAAACTTCCTAAGTGAGGACAATTAACCAGTGGAACAGCTTGTCTTCAGAAATCATGTGTGCTCCATCACTGGAGGTTTTGAAGAAGAAACTTAAAATTTAAAAATCACATATTACACCCAGCTTAAATTATAGGCATAGTAGAAACAATGAGACTTAATTTGGTCATGAGTAATATAATTCCCAATGAATTTGTTTGCAGAAATGGTGCTGCAGTATTTTGCCAATACAACTGGTCCTTGAAATTTCAGTCCACAGGATAATGTGGTATCACTGATGCGGCAGTGGTAATGCAGTATTGCAGTATTGCAAGCAAACCTGCCCGTAGCCAGGAGTTTGATCTGGAATGGCTCAAGGTTGACTCAGACTTCCATCCTCCCAAGGTTGGTAAAATGAGTACCCAAATTGTTGGAGAGGGAGGGAATATGCTGACACTGTAAATCCCACAAAGTGCTGTAAAGCAATGTGGGGTGATTTATAAATCTGAATGGTAAATTGCTAATGGGCTGACTTTGGATGCATCATAGGATGACTTGGATGAATCATAATATCTCAAATGGGCTACCATTTGAGATATTATGATTCATCCAAGTTGCCCTATGATATATCGTTTCACCTATTTGAATGTTACAGACAGGAAAGAGTTCTATATTACGTTATTAAGATGGTACTATATATAATAAAATACTATACTGTATTACAGAAAAACAGTATTGATCACATCCATGAATACCTGAATATATTTAGATTTGAGTTTAAGTGTTAAAAGACAAGTACTAATATTTTGAATGTTAGGCTGACAACTGGAGCTCTTTTGATATTGGTATTCTAAAGATGAAATTTGTTTTTACTACATAAAATGGACAAGGCAATAATTTTGTTATTTATTTGACTGCTATTTTATATTAAGAATATATGAAAGATTTTTGGACTGTCAAGAATACATATCATTTCCTCTTACCACCAATAGCTTTTAAAAAGGCAGATATTTTGCTCATTTTTATATGACATTTACTGCTTCTACACTGATGCAATATGAAAGAGCAAACATTACAAGTCTATACCAGGCCATGTAATTCAAATAAGCTTCTTGTTAGAAGAAGTGATAAGTCTCATGTGAATTGTTTGCAGAACTTTCTTCTCCTAACATGAATTGGATAATGTGCAGCATTCTTTAACAAACCACCTTATTTCTGACATGCAGGTGTTTTGAAAATAATGTAATTAAGAGAATGAATCCTCTTTAGTAAACTAGGCAAGTCCAATAGCATGTTTAACAAGATGTCTTTCACATTGCTCAAGAAATATCATAAATCGTTGATTTATTTAAGCTGTTTGTTAAATATCCTGATCAGGTAAACTAATTAGACCAAGCCTTCTCATTTAATTCATAAAAAATGGGGACTAAGCCCTTTTTGTTATAGCAAAATGATAATAAGGAACTTTTCACAATGAACTCAGAGTTCTGTTTGGATTTTGCAAAGGAGAAAGTGAGGTCATTCACACGAGCCTGTAAACCAAAACCTTTCTGGTAAATCTGACAGTTTGTCAAACTTCAGCTGGGAATGTTGAATATTTTTAAAAGTAGTCTAACAACTGTACATTTTGCAAAAGAACCATAATTAAGGAATGACAGTGAAAGGCCACCTCACCTTAATTGAACTGATTAGAGCTATTCAAGAAAAACAGGATCTAAATTCTAAATAGTTTTTTTCATACGTGCATGGAGCCTTTTTTTCCTCTACCATCTGCCTTTTACTTGAGACATGTTGCCACACGCTATTGGAAAGCAATCTCATGGAAAGGAAGCCACAGTGGTAATTTATAATCTCAACCTACAGTTTGTTAATTAAAACTAATAGAAGCAGTATGTAGATCTATTGTTCTTACTTCCTTGCTTGTCTCTTTTATTTCTAAGAGAAAGTAGCCATTAGGCAGAATGCTATATAACAGTGGTTCCCAAACTTTTTCAGTCCAACGCCCCCTTGGTGCTACAAACTCATTCTCAATGTCCCCCACCCAGGGATGGGATTCAAATTTCTGTCGTGTGGCCTAATTTGAGGGTGTGGATTGCTGGTCATGTGACTGGCTAGGTGTGGCTTGCTGGTCACATGACTGGGTGGGTATGGTTTGGTGACTGGCAAACCAATATAAGTGGTCCTCACTTAATGGCCGGTTGTTTAGCAAGTGTTCTAATTTATGACTGGCCTCCCCAGAACTACTTGACCTGTTTTGGGGGTTTTGACAGCCATATACACACACATACACACACCTTTCTAACCCTGCTGGAGCAGGTCATTGGTCTAGAATTGGCAAAGCATCTCTGATTAGATTCTAGTAGTGAACAGAATCTAATCAGAGATGCTTTGCCGATTCTTGTTGATTTGTTTTGTTTGTATTTTTTTATTTTATGTTGCTGAGTTGCATTGTCATGTGTGTCCCTTCTTGTGCACAGCCCAGAAGTTTTTGTGATTCTTTGTGGCAACAATTACTGATCTCTGGCTTTGCTCTACTTTTCAAATGCGCTGCCATTACCGCATTCTAGGTGCTGGTTCTGCAGGTCCACCCCATTGAGCCTGCTGCACTGGAGGGACCTGCCCAAGCAAGTCCAAGTGGAGCAGTCCACCAAGTCAATGAGATGAGCCTGGGAGAGGGAAAGAAAGAGAGAGAGAAAAGGAAGAGAGAAAGAGAAGGAAGAAAAGACAGAGAAAATGGAAAGAAAGAAAAAGGGACAAAGAAAGAGGAGGGATGGAGGGGGGAGGGGGAGAGAGGGAAAGAGAGAGAGACCTGATACAACAGATTGAAATGAGGCCTAATTTAGAGACCCTTTTCCACACTGAAATATTTTTGCCAACATCTTTGCCAGCACATTGAAACATCTTTGGCTTCTATTAAAGGTTTTGTGAATGAAACATGATCAAGACTATCAGGAAGCTCTCACATTTTGTTGAAGCTTTAAACAGGATCCATTGGACCAGACCTCAACCCTAAAAACATGCTTTTTCCAAATGTATTACAGGGCCAATTCTGAAGAAGGCAAAACCAAAATGTACTGGTAAATTACAAGGAGAACACACACAAACACACACACTCCCTTCTAACCCTGTTGGAGCAGGTGATTGGAATAGAATAGATATCTCATTATATTTCTCCTGTCTCCCTCTTTCTTTCTTTTTCTTTCTGTTCCTTTTCTCTTTCTCTTCTTCCTTCCTTCTCTCTCTCCTCTCTCTTTCCTTCTCTCAGACTCACCCCATTGACTTCGTGCACCGCTCCGTTCGACTTGCTTGGGCAGATGCCTCCGGTGCAAGGGGCTCAATGGGGTGATCCTGCGGGACCTCACCACAAACGTGGCAGGGGGGATTTTTTTCTCACCCCGGAATTGTGCCCTGCAAGGGGCCCACCTCCAGTGCCCCCCTGCTGCCTCTTAGCGCCCCCCTAAGGCATCACACCGCCCCTCATAGGGCAGTACCGCCCATTTTGGGAACTACTGCTGTATAAGATTAGCTTTCCTCAATCAAGAGCCCTTCAGATGTGTTGAAGTTCAGCTGCTACAATTCTTAATTGATTTGAAATTGGTTTACCACATAATGAAATGGGTGTTCTGAAAATTCAGGAACCAGTCTTTTCTATTACACCTTTGCATTGGATGGAATGTATAGTTTAACCAGAGACATTCACAGTATCAAGTGAAGACAAATGAACCATAAACTTTGTCCCTTTTGATTTTTGTCATTTTGCTCAAATCAATATATCACATTTTAAAAGGCTTTATCTCCCCTCTAATTAATATTTAGTGAAAAAAATAATGGTAAAATACTAAACAGATTAAACTCAGAAAAAGAGAAATAATGGGAGAATAGAAGAGTAGGAAGAAAGGAAAGGAAAAAAAATGTTTTAAAAAACGATTTCCAATTTGTTAAACCGAAGCTGCAACTACAAATTTGATAATCTGTCATCCCATAAAGAATTATATGCAAATATCTTTTCTGTCTATAACCTATCCTTTATTTATGTGCAAATCCACAAATAATTAACATTTCAGTTCTGATGTCAGCAAAAAAAAATTCATAAAGGGTTCCTGAAACTTTATAAAAATATGTCTTATTTTAATTCTGGCCAAACCAATCAACTTTAAAGTCTTTACTTTTTATTCTAACAGTCCTGGTCTTTCATTCATTCATTCAGATGTTTTAGGATTCAATCTTTTTTCTTATAAATCCAGTAAGAAGCATAATCTTAGTCATTCTCTCGGCTTTGCATTTATATTTCTTTTGAAGCGTCATCTCTGTTTTCTTATCTCCATTTTTTATTTTTCAGCATTTCAACAATGTATTAGTGTTAATAATAATTTTATTATAATGTTATTATTCATAATAATGTTATTATGATTAGGGGGGTAGAAGCTAAAACATATGAAGAATAGTTAAAGGAATTAGGTATGTCTAGTCTAGTGGAGGAAAAAAAGGACTAGGGAAGTCATGACATCAGTATTCCAATATTTGATGGGCTTCCACAAAGATGAGGGGGTCAAACTATTTTATAAAGAACAAGAACATAAAACAAGAAACAATGGATGAAAAATAATGAAGAAGAGAAGCAACCTAGAATAAGGAGAAATTTCACAACAGTGTGAACAATTAACAAGTGGAATGGTTTGTCTTCAGAAGTTATGGGTGCCCTATCACTGGAAGCTTTTAGAAGAGACTGGACAACAACTTGTCTGAAATGGTATAGGATCTCCTGCTTGAGCAGAGGGTTAGACTAAATGACCTCCAAGGTACTTTCCAACTCTGTTATTCTGTGTGATTGTATTCTTTATATTCTAATATTTTTGCATCAGATGAGGTTTGTTTCAGCTCTTTGTCCTTCGAAAGTCATATCTTCTTTAAAATCTTTTGGAAATAATCTATCCATAGAAATAGGCCTCACTGCTGTTATAACTGCAATTTTCTGATACCATTCATCAAATGTCTCAAATATTTCAATGTCATATGATTTTCTGTCATTTTGTTCCATTGCTGACCAAAAATAAAAGGCAAGCTTTTATCTCTTTTTTTCTTTGTCTTTTTCCTTTTCTGCCTGGAATCTTTAGTCCCCTCTCGTGACCAATTTCTGAAATCAAAAAGTCTTAAATTTCTGTTACGACTTAAGACAGTCTTAAAAGTTATTTGCAACGAAGGTGATGTTTATTTACATAATTATTTCGAAAGTCCTATATCAATTTATAACTGTTTTTTGAATGAAAGTCCTATATTTCTTTTTGCTGTTTATTTCAAATTTTATAAATTCTTAAGCTTATAGTTGATTTTTCTTGTATTCTGTAATGAAGGCATACTAATCAGATGATTTTGTAAACTTACCATTTTGAAGACAGTCTTAAAGTAGATAAATAATAATGATTAGAAAATGAGTTTAATAAACCCACTTTTCTTTGTCTCCTAGCTTTCAAACCTGTGGGAAACAACTGTTCTACAGTCTCTTGTACTGAGCAGCTGTCTAAACTAGAGCACAAGTGAATTATATTCTATCCTCTCCTTTTCTGACTTCTTGGTCATTTAGCTGTGGTCTTACCTGTTTGGATGGATGTTAGCTAGTCCTTCCTTATCCAGAAGCAGCATCTTTTGTCTTCTTATTTGAGTACTGATTATTGCCACTTCTGCCTACCTCCCAGCTTGCATATCATGCTCAAAGACAAAATAAAACTGGATTTACAATAGGTGGTGAATAGTTCGTGACATTAGAGGACTCAACTGAATTGAAAACCAGCATACCCAAACTGCATGGTTATTATTTATTAAATATATTAAATATTTATTAAATTTTTATGGAACCCATCTACACTGTAAAGTGACTCTGGGAGGCTTACAGGTAATAAAATAATAGGAAATAATTTTAAAAATATTAAAACTATGCAGATCAAAATTTTAAAAACTTGTTCAGAGGTGAAGTGAGAAGTGAAAAAAAAGGGGAAAAAAAGCAACTTAATTTTCAGCTATTTGCTGAACCTTTTTAATAAAATATTTGTAAAGCCTGTCATAGCTTGGGCATTTAGGAAAAAAAAACCACCTTTGACTTCATTTGTAGAAAAAAGATAGGCTTTTACTAAAGCCAAGTTGTTACAGTGTAAGCAAAGCCAGATCTGAATATTCTCGTGTAAATCATTGATTTTCGCCTCTCCCAGCTCCTCTCTCCCATGGTCATGTGGTCAATGTCCAATAATATTCAAATTATATGCTTAAGTAACTTTCCCAACAGTTGAAGCTTCTTCAATTAATGTTTGCATTCCTTGCATGCTTATATCTTTGGATCTCTCATCTGTTGTTTTGGATTGGCACCTCTGGTTCCTATCATCCCTTTCTTGGTGTTTCATCCCCATTTTCCCCTCCCCCTTTTTATGGAAAGATACTATCAATGTGAAGTGAAGTAAAACTAGGTGGACCGCATTGCTTTTAACTACACAAATTATGAGAGCTCTATTATTAATAGAGAACTCATACATTATTTATTGCAAAGACTAATATTTGGAGCACAAAATTACAATTAAACTCTCAATTCTGGACACTAGTTTTGGTTAAAATAAAGCAAATGTGTTTTGGATATAACAAAGTTACCCACACAAGATAATCTTGGTGGAATTAGACTGATTTTTATTTTTATGTTATTTTATTTATAATTTTTTATAAATTCTTAAAATATTATCAAATTTATTTTATCAATACATAATTAGTATCACATAATTTTACTAGCAGATTATAACAGATAGATAGATAGATAGATAGATAGATAGATAGATAGATAGATAGA
>BLBF01000039.1:13402253-13421597 GCA_015471245.1 Laticauda colubrina | reverse complement strand
AGATAGATAGATAGATAGATAGATAGATAGATAGATAGATAGATAGATAGACAGACAGACAGACAGACAGACAGACAGACAGACAGACAGATAGATATATGAAAACTGCACAGGCCTATAGCTATCAAAAGTTTTGTGGGAGTGGGTAAAAATGTGGGAGAGCCATTCAGACACATTAACTGACCCTCAGAAAAGCTTTAAGTCAATATACTGATTGAAATAATACGTTTGTAGGTATAAATTTATGCTCACAAAACCAAAATCAATATTCTGTAATAAATAGTCCTGTTTTCCTAGATTCATGGCAATTTTCTGGTTGTGTAGCTGAGAGCTGAACTATGATATCAATTTGTCTAAGAAAATAAGCTTATACGTTAAAAATAAAATATTTATTTTAAGTTGGTTGAAGATGTATAAGCATACCTCTAGGTTCAATTGATTATCAAGCATTTACATCGTATACATCTGAACCAATCCACATTAAACTATTGCAGTGCCTCTTAAAATTGTTAATGTAGTTTCAACTAAAAGGCTAATCTTAAAAAATGAAGACCCATATTTGTAAGGTCATTTGAAGTTACAGCAATACTGATCTTTTGAGAAGATTTTTACCCACGTGAACGTATACACTTGCCTGTTCAATTTTTTTACTAGTGTAAGAAACCATATTTCAGAATGATCTGCTTCACAGAGATTGCAGGTGGAACTGGACTCTGAAAAGCAGTTCCCAGTCACAATCAGACAAGAAGACAAGTTCTAGACAGTTTCTGCATATGAATTAAATATTTTAAAAAATTAAGGATGGGGGGGACAGTAATAATAGAGAATGTTATATATTTAGATTTTATGCCAACTGAAAATTAGTCAAGAGTGCCTTATATTTCTTATTTCAGAAATATTTATGTATTCTTACTTATTGATTTTGTATGGCTGTCCACTTTGACTGATTTTGGCTGTGCACAAAATTTTAAAAAAGAAAATAATTAATTAAATAATTTTTAATTAAATAATTAATTATGAAACTAAGTGGTCGGGCTTAGTTTTTGGGAAGGAAAATAAAGGGGGGAAATCTGCCTCTGCCTACCATCATCCATTAGTATTCATCTGGCTAGAGTTGAGGACTGTTTGGAAAGTGAAACAGTATTTGCTGGGTGAGCAAGAAGGAGACAGCAAGCAGCCTGGGTGGGGCTTAGCTCAACTGTTCTGTACCAAAGCTGTGAAAGTAAAACTGAAACTCCTCTCCTCTGCTTGTGTTTTGCATTTGGAATAGATTTCTTTTCAGGTGGGGAGGGGGAGTAGAATCAGATTCCTTAGAATCAGAGCATGTTAATAATTATATACGAAATACTAATGCTCTGATGGTCATTTTGAAAAATCCTTTCTTAGTGAGCACCTAGAAATCAAAATGAACATATGTGTCTAATTTCATGTTTATAGGCTGTACGGTTCTGAGATTTTGTAATAATGCATGAGTGGTATTTTGCTTTTATATAGAGAGATTTAGAAGATATCAGATAACAGATAATCAGAGTTGGAAGGAACCTTGTAGGTCATCTAGTCCAACCCCCTACCCAAGCGGGAGACCCTACACCATTTCTGACAAATGGCAGTCCAATCTCTTCTTGAAAGTCTCAAGTGATGACGTTCCTACAACTTCCAAGGGCAAGCTATTCAATTGGTTGATTGTTCTCACTGTCAGAAAGCTTCTCCTTGTTTCCAGGTTAAATCTCTCCTTGTTCAGTTTCCATCCATTATTCCTTGTCTGGCCTACAGGCACTTTAGAAAACAGCTTGACCCCTTCCTCTCTGTGGCAGCTCCTCAAATATTGGAAGACCACTATCATGTCTGCTCTGGTCCTTCTCTTTACTAGACAAGCCAAGCCCAGT
This sequence comes from Laticauda colubrina, assembly GCA_015471245.1. Classification (NCBI taxonomy): domain Eukaryota; kingdom Metazoa; phylum Chordata; class Lepidosauria; order Squamata; family Elapidae; genus Laticauda; species Laticauda colubrina. The sequence goes on along the minus strand of BLBF01000039.1, from coordinate 13,419,711 downwards.
TCCTGCAACCATTTTTTGTTGTATGTTTTAGCCTCCAGTCCCCTAATCATCCTGATTGCTCTTCACTTCTCTGCTCTTTTTCTACAACAGGAAAAAAAAAACACCACTATATTTAACTTTGCTGAAATTGTTAGCAAACAATGGATAAAAATAAAGACTCAAATATATATATATTGTTAAAAGCTGTGTTTCTCTTTTGAAGAAAATATAATTAAGGCACACTATAATCTTATTATAATAAGCAGCACCAATGTTATTGTTATATATTGTGACTACCACATTACTACTACAAGGAGAACTGCCTGCAAGAAACTTAGTAATCTCCACAGTGTTTTATTGGAGTCAATAATTGTGGAATAGCTGAGGATAGTCATTTTGATGATTTGCTCCTGGGACTATTTATCAGGGAATGGTTAAAACAATACAAAAATGGAAACAAAATCTAATGAGATATATTTCTCATCATAGATTGGTTAATTCTTTTTTCTCTATTATTTATATAAGATAGGATTACGTTTTTCTCAGTTTTCCTTTGGTATGGGTTGGCAACTTCCTAGGTAGCATGTTTGGTTTCTATTGGCAAAGTCACTGTAAACACATTTGTCTTGCTTAGTAAGTCAAAAGTATAATAGAGGATCTTGAAGCATTATGAGATGCTAGGCAACCTTATATACTGTTGTTAGAGCTCTTTAAAAGATTTAGACAGCATAAAGCACTGAATTTGTGTTGACATATGTTCAGTCCGGAAAAATGCACGGTAGACCGGGTTCCTGTAAACAAGTTCTTTATTTACAACAAGCAAACAGTAGCGGAACAGTTTGGCTAAAGCCGCGGCAGCCCTTTTATACAGGCTTGCCTGCCGGCTTGTAGCCAATGGTAGCCATTTAACTTTGCCGCCTTTAAGCGGCTCTTTGGACTGATTCTTAATGAACCAATCCACTACTGGCCTTTCTGGCCAATCAGGTTATACCACTTGGACTCTACTAAGTTATACAGAACACCCCTCCCCCCTTAGTTTAGTCCTAACTGGGTGACGTAGTCGTGCAGGTAGGTGGGGCTTCTTCTGACTCTACTTGACTTGCGCAGTTCATTTTCGCTGGAGACTTCGAGCGGTTCGGTCGGGATCGCTGTCTCTCTGGCTCTTCTCCATGGAACCGCCTGGAAGGGTGAGTCAGCATGGTTGCTACCGCTTGAGTTGCTCAGGCCAGTGGCTTTGCCGCTCCTTCCTGGCTTTCCTGGGCAGGTCGAGCTGGCTTGGCTGGCCCCTTCCAGGATGGGTTTCTCTTCATCTGGATTATTTCTGCTGGTCTCATCTAACCATAAGTGTGCTCTTTGCTCTTTCTGATTGGTTAGATGTTCTGGGTTTATTTTTAATAGTTCTTTTTTACCCTCTTTATTAGTTCTTTGTATTTCCCCCTCCCCTTTGGTTTTGTTTTTGTCAATTTTTATTGTTTGAGGTTGCACGGTTGCATTTCACTCAATATTTCGGGAATGAAGCTGGTCTATGTGCCGCTTCCATTCTCTGCCATCGTCCACGGTTAGACAGTAGGACCGGGGGCCTGTTATTTGTGTGATTGTGGCTGGAAGCCATAGAGGGTCCCCGGTGAAATTTTTTGCGTAGACTAGGTCGCCGATTTCAAATGTGTGGAATCGGCTGGATGTGTCGGGGGGTTTCTCACAGGTGTAATTTGGGTGCAATCTATCTAAATGTGATCTGAGTTTCCTCCTCATTAACAATTCTGCCAGGCTCTTGTTCATTATACTACTGGGGGTGATATGTTGGAGGGTGAGTAAATGGTTTATCTTGTCTTGGACATCCCCCTGGTCCATTTTTTCTTGGCCTTCCTTAGTAAACCTGACCATTCTCTCGGCCCTACCATTTGCCGCTGGGTGGACTGGTGAGGTTAGTGCATGGCGTATACCTAAAGAAGCTAAGAACTGTTCAAATTGTATAGCTGTTGGTTGTGGCCCATTGTCGGACACTAGGACATCTGGCAACCCATGGGTTGCGAATAGTTTGTTGAGTTGCTTGATAACAGCGTCGGTTGTCGTAGATGACATTACTATAACTTCCCACCAATTTGAGTATGCATTTACGACAATCAAAAATGTATGCCCCCTAGTAGGACCTGCGAAGTCAATGTGAATCCGAGACCAGGGGCCTTGTGGGGTCTCCCAGTCCCATATTGGTGCTTGCGGTGGTGAGGGCCTTGTTCTCTGGCATTTATTGCATGTAGCAACCCAGTATTCTATATCTCTGTCTAAACCAGGCCACCAGACATAGCTCCTGCCAGGTTTTTCATTTTTACGATGCCTGGGTGGCCGTCCTGAAGCATACCCAATACCTTTGTTTGCAATCTGGAGGGAATTACCATCCGATCACCCCATAACAAACATCCCTTTTTTATTGACAGTTCAGTCTGTCTGGTCCGAAAAGGTTTAAAGTTTTCAGTTTTTTGGTTTTCCGGCCAGCCTTTACCTACCCAATTTAAAATTTGGGCAGTCACTGGGTCTTTGGTGGTGGCTCTGGCGACATCATTTGCAGATAGTGGCAGTTCCGGGCAGGCTTCTATTTGCAGGGTGGTAATTGTTGGAGCCGGGTCTTCTTCTGTTGTTGGTCGTGGTGTTCGATTTTATGCGTCTACATGTGGGATTTGTTTCCCAGGTCGATGTATCAATGTGTATGAGTATGCAGCTAGGAATTCTGACCATCTAGTCATTCGGGGAGATAAAATGTTCGGTGTGGGTTTGTTTCCCACCAAAATTCCTAGTAACGGTTTATGGTCAGTTACAATGGAAAATGTCCTCCCTAAGTACCTAGAGGTACTCATGAAAACGTTTAACTCTGGCGACGATTGCCAGGGCCTCTCTGTCTAGTTGGCTATAGTTGCATTCCGCTTTGGAGAGTGTTTTCGAGTAAAAGGCTATGGGTGCCTCTCTCCCATCGGGCAATTAGTGGCTCAGGATGCACCGACTCCGAATGGTGAGGCGTCACAGGTGACCATCAAAGGAAGTGTGTTACTAAACTGAATAAGAACGGTGTCTGAGGTTAATAAGTTTTTTATGCCTTGGAATGCTTTTTGTTCTTTATGACCCCAAGTCCAACTAGTTTTCTTATCCAGTAAATGATGTAATGGTTCTGCTATCGTTGCTTTGTGGGGGAGGAATATGTTATAGAAGTTTATTAGACCCAAAAATGCTTGCAATTCTGTTTTGTTTTTTGGTTGTGGTGCATCTTTAATAGTCTTGACCTTTTTTTTTGTAGGGTGTATACCCTCTCTGTCAATTAAATACCCCCAAAATTCGACTCAATCAATCATTAGGCAGCATTTTTCCTTTTTAACTTTCAGGCCGGATTCTCTAAATTTTGTTAGCACTTCTCTTAGCCTTGTTTCTAATTGGGTCATGTTTTTGGCTGAAATTAGGACGTCATCAAAGAACGACCCCTTTAATTCCATTTAATAGGTGTTCCATGAGGCTTTGGAAGATGCCTGGGGCAATGCTTACTCCAAATTGAAGTCTGTTACATTTGAATGCCCCTCTGTGAGTTACTATTGCCTGTGCCTCGGCCATTATTGGGTTAACTGGAAGTTGTTGATATGCTTGGGCTAAATCAAGCTTGGCAAAAAAATTTCCTCCCCCAAGCGAGTGCAGTAAATGCTGCACGACTGACACCGGGTATGCGCTTTGCTGCAAGGCATGGTTCAGGTAGCCTTGTAGTCTCTGCAGATGCGTACTGATCCATCAGGTTTTACAGGTGTTACTGTTGGTGTCTCCCATCTAGCGTGGTCAATTGGTTCTATGACCCCTTGCGCGATTAATTTGTTTAATTGTTCATCTATTTTGGCTTTTAACGCAAAGGGGACTCATCTGGCTTTTAACCTTCTGGGTGCTATCTGGGGATCTAAACTAAAGGAAATTGGGGTCCCCTGGTACCTGCCTAGAGTGCCGTCGAAGCTTCCTGGAACTTGTGTATCAGGTTTTCCTCCCAATCGGTTGCGGCTACTCGGCTCACTCCGGTCATTCTGATGCCCAATGGTATGAACCATTCGATGCCCAGGAGACTGGGATGGTCCTGGTCAACTATGGTTAGTGGTAGGACTTCAGCGTGCTGCTTGTATGTTACTCGGAAATGTCCAAGACCTACCACAGGGATTTTGTTTCCTTAGTAGTCCTTTAAAATTAATTTTTGTTTCTGGAGTTCTTTTAATTTAATATTTGGAACTAGTCGTCTGATTGTGTTCCAAGACACCATTGACAGGAAGGCTCCTGAGTCGATTTCCATCTCACAAGGGCTTCCTTCAATTTTTACAACGATTTTGACTTTTCTCCCGCGTTCCGTCTGGGCACTTCCGATAGTGACAGTTTGATGGGTCTTTTCTCGGTTGCTGGTTCCTTTGCTGCGCTCCCATTTTCTATCGTCTTTCCTCGGTTCAGTTCTTAGTGGGGAATTACTGCGTCTGCTAGGACTGTTATTTTTGCGATTCCTACAGACTTTCTCAATGTGTACCCCATTCTTGCAAGCCCGAAGATGGCATCAAGGAACCTGTACTCAAAACCACTCGAGGTGGTTTCCCCTGCAGCCAGCGCATTCCTGACAATTTCTTTTTTCGGGCTTTTTTTTGTTGGCGTACAGGGTGTGGACCTCATCATCATCGTCTTCCGTTTCTGATGATCCATCAAGGTCTTCATGGTGTGTGGTAGCAGGAGCTTGCTTCTTTCCTCTGGGTAGGGTCATCGCGTCATGATTAGCATTCATCAGCTTCATGGTGGCTGCTGACTTTTTCGCAGCTTCTGCAGCTGTGGCTTCTGCGATTGCTTCAGCCACTGTTATATTGGGTTTATTTAGCAATTTAGTTTGTAAGTTAGAGTCTCTTAGACCTAAGACGACACTATCTCACATGGCTTCATCCATGTTCAGGAACTCGCAAGCTCCACCCACAAAATCAGCGATAGTCTCGTCTTCCCTTTGGTCCCTTTTGTAGAACTCGTGCCTTTTAATAAGATTTTACACAACTGTCATGTTGTGAGCCTTTAGCATTCAGTGAAGCTCAGACCAGGTCATCTGTTTCACGTCTCTGGGCTTTGCCAATGCCTTAGCCATCTTGAACACGGTTGGCCCACAATGTGTTAGGAAGACAGCCCTCTTCCGCTGACCCGATATTTCCTCCATCTCGTTGCTCTCTAAGAACATCAGGAAACGGTCTATGTATGATTCCCAATCCTCTTCATTGGGATTGAAGGGTGCGGGCGGCACGTTACTCCTGGCCATCACTTCTAGCCTGGATTTCTTTGCCGTGGGCTCGGTCTCGTGATTTAGGACAATCCCACCTTCGTCGCCAATGTTCAGTCCAGAAAAACGCGTGGTAGACCGGGTTCCAGTAAACAGGTTCTTTATTTACAACAAGCAAACAGTAGCGGAACAGTTTGGTTAAAGCCGCGGCAGCCCTTTTATACAGGCTTGCCTGCCGGCTTGTAGCCAATGGTAGCCATTTAACTTTGCTGCCTTTAAGCAGCTCTTTGGATTGGTTCTTAATGAATCAATCCACTACTGGCCTTTCTGGCCAATCAGGTTATACCACTTGGACTCTACTAAGTTTTACAGAACACCATAAAAACATTGGATCAGGCTAGAGATCCATTCTGTATCATAGGATTCACAAATCCATTTACAAAGCCCCAAAGCATGACATGAGAGCAATACCTTTTTTCAAAAAATAACTCAAGCTTGGTGCAGGCTTAGAATCAATATCATCCACTTGTTCATTTACATATGTACTTATTTAGTACCATAGTCAAAGCAAATTATAATAGGGATTCTGCTCTGGAATTATGTATTATGAATATAATTTACATTTTAAATATTTTTAAAAAATATGATTTGTTTCTTTAGCCAAGTAAGGAAGCAGTTAAAGACGTATCGTAAATAATTAAAATATGATTAAATGCTGAGCTTCTTCTAAATTAACCATGTGATACAACCAAAGAACAACAAAAGATTGTTTCCTATTTTCAAAATCATTGTTTACAATTCTCCATAATTTATATTTTGATGAAAGAGAAGTAATATATACTTCTCCCTGTCAGAGAAATGCAGCCAGAAACCTTATTCTTGGTGAAAAAAATTTTTTTAGATGCTATGAGTGAATTTAAAATAATTTGAATTATTTCTATAAAAATGCAGAAATGAAACTAATAGAATTCATTTTCACTTCATGGGCAGGAATCCAAAAAAATTTGTACTTAGCAGAAGCTAAGGTTTATTATAACGCAAGGCTGTATTTTCTGCTCTTAACAAACATGTCCATTATTTCTTCTTAAGATATACATAAGGAAGAAGGAGAAAAATTAAAAAGGAAGAAATTTTCCTTGCTTGGTCCTTCTTTTAATAGTAATTTCCTGTATCATCAAGTAAATAACATCTTTGCTTTCTACAGAAATAAAAAGTCATGGGTGAAAGTAATTTATACTCTTATGCTACATACTTAGAGTACTTGCAGTGTACATGAGGCTGATTTTGAAGATGACTTGGTCAGTTAGGAGTAATACAAAATATACAGCAACCAGAGTGCTGGCAAGTAGAACCAGCCATTACAAAATAACATTATTTGTTTGTTGCAGGTTGGCTGCCAGATCCATTTCAAAATGTTTTTAATTTTAGCTGATCAAGTTCTATGTATTTCTATACATCAGGCACCACCTAATTCACAATCTGTCTATCTGTCCAACAGAAATGTCCACAGAGTATAATTTAAACACTCAAGATAGTTATCTTGGTAGTGCAATGGTGGACAGGCCTTTTATATATAAAAGCCAGGCAGTGCTTTCATTCCAGCACCATGGATGTCACCAGATCTTTGACCACATGACGAGGTCTGCTGTCTAGTTTAGTAACCAAGGTCTTCTTCAAGTACCACATGAAGTGAGGAGGATGTGGACCAATATTCTTCAAATGTGACCCTAATTCTATGGAACAAACTGCTATTGGATACAGTTTGATTTTTTTTTTAAGTAGATTTTAATGACTTTAAGGCCTAACTGAAAGGGAGGACAGGCATCTTTTTTTAAAAAAAATGTCAATATTCATATAGCATGGTTAATGTCACAGTTACAAGATCTGATATTCTTGAACCCTACTCAGAATCATGAGGTTGAGGTCTAGAAAATAAACAAATAATTGCAAGGATGATAATTTTTAGTAAAAAACAAGCTTTCCTTAATTTAAATGTATATTTCAGTGTTGCTGTCATAAAATTTTGACATCACCCTTATTTTAGGTATAATAGGTTACTGAAATAAGTTACTGAAAGCAATTCATTATTATTATTGGTTGCAATCCAACAATGTCATTGCTCCTATGAGATCTAGATGAGCAACTTCACTGAGAAGAGCTTTTGTGCTTCTGTTAGATATGGATAAAAGCCTCTTCTAGCACTTCCACTAGTTGTTTGGAGAAATCAGGAGTACTTTTGTTTATGTGCATATTCCTCTATACTGTAAGAAATATTGTACAAGCAAAGAGGTCAAGGAAATGAGAAGTAACGCTGCTACATTATTTTTAGAAGGGGGAGGTTTTGTTGAATGACTCCATAAGTCATTTTAAAGTTTTGCTTTAAAAAAAAAATGGTGGCTATGTCAACACTCTGAGATTTCATTAGTAAAGTAGCATGAGAAAGCGATATGAGTCTGGCTCCCAGCTTCAACTAGTGTTATCAGTGTTCTCATTTGCAAAATCTCCAAAATAAACAAGTTAGGAACAAGCAAAAGTACAAACATACACACCAGAACTTAATGAAAAAGCAATTTATCAAGTTATTTGTTTTCAGGAACTGATAGTACAGACTTGTTTTGAAATAATCTGTCTGATAAAGAGAATTGTATAATTTAAAGTCATTATTAGAATTGCATTTTGGGGGAAAACTTCAATACAACAGTTAGGTCAATAGCATCCCAAAGGAATATTCCAGTGTTATATGACTCAGGAAAGCCAACTTTAAAGAAATCTTATTTTTGCCTTAGTGAAATACATACACTCAAAGAAATGTGATAGAGACAGTAAATTGTGCTTTTGGGCACATCATTATGGTGGCATCAGGTGACATATTGCAACTTTATTCTTTACTAAACCGAATATGGGAATAGCCAGTTTGTGATGCATCTGGCCATGAGTTTGACAGCCCTGTTTTAGGCTAAAGCCATTCTAATAACTTACAGGTTATTAATCTGTTAATAGTTGTAGAAGTAAGAGACCTAGTAAGAATACTATTTGGTAGAAACAGAGATTTGCCTATGCAGTTCAAATTATTGTCCAAGAAGAAATTTAAAGCATTTTTAATTTATTCATTTCTCCACACAATTTAAAGCTCCATTTGTCAAGTCATTCTTTAAAATAATATAATGCTAACAAGAAAACACTGAATTTAAAATGTGTTAATTGTAACATTTTATCCTTGATGCTTTTCAGAAATAATATATTTCTCTTCCTGACCATGTATTGATAAAGCTAGTTCTCATTTAAGGCTTGATTCAGTAGTCTTTTATCACAGAGCTGAATGCTAAATCATCAACTTTACCATCTTGCCCGCTATAGTCATAATTATATGGTAGATCTTGGTTATTCAGGTTTTTTCCTGCGTAAAATTGGAAGTATTTTGCTGACATTTCGACAAAATCTCATTCATCATCTTCAGGCTTGTGTCTTCACTTAGACCACTTCCATTTAAACCAATAGTCAGCTCCATAGGCTCACCTTTACAAAACCTAACCAAATTTCTCGCCAAACAACTACAGCCTTATGCAGAATCCATCAACTTACACGTAAGAAACTCATTACAGTTCATTGAGATCATAAAGAAACAAAACTTACAGCCCAGCAACCTACTAGTGAGCTTCGATGTCATATCCCTCTTCACCCAAGTGCCTATAAAAGAAGCCTTGACAGCCATCCAAAACAAATACAACCCCCCCAAGCACACCCTAGATCTGACCAACCACTGCCTATCCAATACATACTTCACCTACAATGGACAAAAATACAAACAAATAGAAGGAGCACCCATGGGATCACCCTTCTCACCTGTCATCCCAAACCTCTATATGGAACACTTTGAAACACAAGCTCTAGAAAAATATGATCACAAACTCAAACTCTGGCTCAGATACGTAGATGACACCTTCATAATCTGAAGGTGAAAGGGAAAGGAAAGCTTCCTCACACACCTCAACAGCCTACATCCCAAAATACAATTCACTATGGAAACAGAAGCTAACAATCAACTTACCTTCCTAGATGTCTTAGGATACAAAAAATCCAATTGGTCCCTGGGACACACCATCTACCAGAAGAAAACACATACAAACCTCTATCTACATGCACTCTCACACCACCACCCAGCACAGATCAATTCTGTAGCCAAGACACTCATCTCCAGAACAAAATGCTTAGCTGACGAACAACACCTAAAAACCGAACTGCATATTCTCACTAATGTACTAACAGCCAATGGATTCCAAAGAAAGAAGATTACCCACCTAATCCAAAAACAAACCCCAACCAAAATCCAAGACAGAGAACAAGAAAACGGCAAAGCCCTCCTCCCATATATAAAAGGCACTACAGACAAAATCAGCAAGATCCTCCAAAAACACAACATTAAGACAGCATTCTGCACAAACAGAAAAATATCCACCATTCTAAGAAACCCTAAAGACAGAATCGAGTTAGAAAACCAAGGAGTATATGAAATCCCTTGCACCACCACATACATCGGGCAAACCAACAGAAGAATTAGTGCACGCATTGAAGAATCAAGAACTCAATCAAAAAAGAAGAACCATCCTCTTCCATGGTCCAACACCTCAAAGCCACAGGACATGAGATTGACTTTAAAAATACCAGAACTATCGACAAAACTGAACACTTCAACAACAGAATAATCAGAGAAGCCATAGAGATAGAAAAATGTCCATACAGCATGAATAAATGAGATGATACCTCCCTCCTACCAGCTATTTGGAAACCTGCCCTCATTAACAAACGAATACCTAACATGAAAAATGACACCAGACCCACACCCACGAGGGCCACACAAGATGCTACCACCACAGCCAAGCCCCCACCTGAACAGAACACAATCCCAACCAATCAGATCAGAGCCAGGCCCCCAACCAATGAGAACACACCCCCACCAAATCAGAATACAGCCAAGCCCCCACCCAGTCAAATTGCACCCCCACTGGCAGTTAAAAGGAAGAAGTAGCTGCAAGCTCACATTACTCTGAGAAGCACAAAGCCAAAGACACAAGCCTGAAGATGATGAATGAGATTTCGTCGAAACGTCGCCAAAATACTTCCAATTTTACATGGGAAAAACCTGAATAACCAAAGATCCACATACAAATACCTGCGAAACCTCAGAAAACAAAAATTATATAGTATTATCTACTTCATATTCTGCATGAATTTCTAAAACTCCTAAATTCATGATATTTTTGTAAAAATCCAGACTTCTAGAGATGCTGGTTTCAAAAAATTTTTACTTGGAAATATGCTATTTGCTTTCTAGAGCTTATCATTTTTGTTGTGTGTTCAATTAGCAACTGCAGCTTATGTCTTGGACTTTGAAACATCAGGTGTCAGCGTTCCAGCAAATCTCCATTTCAACCAATAACTCCGCGACAGACATCACTCAAAAGTTCTCTTTCATTTGGATAGTAACTGGCACAACTGGGGGAATCCCAAATCTGAAAATTCCAGGCTTCCTTGCAATAATCCAAACTGCAAATCCAACCCCTTACACCCATCATTACATCACATGCCCGAATCATCATCCATCCCAACTGAAGACCTCCCCTCATATATGCGTACAACAGCATGATCTTGAACTACAAAAAGAATATTATTTTGTCTAACTACATTTACCCCAAGAATTTCCACCATCCCACTTTCCCAGGCCCAAAATGTGGCAGCGTGCAAGCATCTGGTTTCAATATGGCTTCCAAAGTTGACATAAGGTTTTCTACTGTTGGAGTAAAACTTTTAAAAAACTAAAGAAACTTTTAATGAAAAAACAGAAAATCTGGGCTCTACGTACAGGAACAATTTTCTTTTTCTACATGTGATCTAATAGCACAGGAACAAGAAGAAAAGGTAGAAAATTATCAAGATATTTGGAAGCCTTTATAACTGGCTATTTATACTTTATAGTTGAGATATTGAACTATGTCAGCAATTCTATTGGTCTAGAAAGTTGAAATATATATTTAGTCTTTTGAACTTAAATGATGAATTGCTTTTTTTCTTCTGAACTAAGTCTGTTTGTGGTTCCATCTTTTCTCAGGATACAAGATTCTTACCATTATTTTAACAAATTAGGATTTGCTTCCCTCTTTTATTATAATGCTCACTGCCCTCAATAATGAACTTTACATTCAGCTAACCCTAGATCAGCTGAGTATTATGTTTCACATTCTTTATTTGCTGAACTGTCATTTGTATTTTTTTTAAATGAGTACTAAAAATACTATAACATTTTACATGCAAAAGCAGGAATGACTTTTTAATTTTATAACCCCTGTGGTTACATGTAGCTTTGTTGTACCAAACAACTGCCCACGTTTTCATGGACTATAGAAGATTTAGATTTAAGCTATATTGAAATGATATTTCAAAATAAACATGCACAAGACTGCAGCATTAATACTGAACTATGAACTTAGAAATCAGTGCTGCATTTAAATTACGTTCCATGTAAAACTAACTGCAGAAAAACAGTTTTTAAAGAATTTATTAGGTTAGGAAGATTCCCAAAGGTATCAATAGCTTATATGAAGAGCGTTTGTTTTAGTTGTTATGTCTTAAATTTGTTTTTCATATATGTTATTGTCACAAAGAATCACAAGGCATAGGCAGCATACAATTGTAAATAAATATTATTTTACTTATCATTATTTATAATAATATGGGAAACAACACATTATACAATTTTATTGTATTTCTGCATTCTGGTGCTTTTTATTATTTTTTTACATTTATTTTCCATTTAACAGATAACAGATAATCAGGGTTGGAAGGAACCTTATAGGTCATCTAGTCCACCCCCCCGCCCCCGCCCAAGCGGGAGACCCTACACCATTTCTAACAAATGGCAATCCAATCTCTTCTTGAAAGTCTCAAGTGATGGCGCTCCCACAACTTCCGAGGGAAAGCTGTTATTATTTATTTCCAGGTTAAATCTGTCCTTGTTCATTTAACATCCCTTTATTTATTATTTTTCTTAGATTTATAAAGCCAATGCTGTAAAACAATGCTTGTGTTACAAGATGATTATAAGGGGATTTATTTTCATATATTGGCATTGATTTAATAGGAAAATTCAGCAGAAACCATGCACCGAGCAGTATTTACTCCCCAAATCTGACACTGTTCCTGAAGTATCATTTTCCTCTAGTACTGCAGTCACAGTACTTGGCAAGCTTAGTTTGTGAAATTCTCAAATGTGAGCAACTGTGAATGATAAGAGTATGTGTTGGATGTCACACCTGTATTTTGTTCACTAATGGAAACAGCTGAGAAAATGAAATATTACTTTTCATAAATGTTATTGGGAAGGAAGTTGTTTTGGCTCAAAAATATAATCATTAATTCTGGTACATTTAACACAGAGCTGGTTTGAACAAGCCAGCAATTCTAAATGACCTTGTAACTGTGATATCTAAACACATTTTGAAACATATGGTATCTATCACCATTGAAATGTCAACAGAAAGTTTCCATTAGTGTCATTCCTGGAGATAGGGTTAGGACAACCTCACAGCAATAATTTAAATAGAAATGAGTACATATTTTATAAAGTGTTTAAGATAAGTTTTTATTTATTTAGAATTGTTATAAATTCATTGCAAATATACTTTTCTCCACTAATAAATACAATAACTACAGAGGTATAAAATGTAAAACTGCAAAGAAAAGACAAAGAACATTTGGTAGTGGAATGGTGAGTTTGATTATCAGGTTCATTTTGTTCCATTATGAACAAGAATCTTTTTGTTACCCACTCTCTCCAATTTGCACTCTAGCTATATTATAATGGAAGAAGGATTTCATGTTCCTGAGAAAATGCCAATTATGTTTCTCAAAGGTGAAACAGAAGGCTCAGTTTGGATACTAATGTTTGTGGCTTCCCAAAATGTCCATCCCAACAGCAGAAAATAATGGATAACACAATCAAACAGATACCATATGGACTACTGCTCGAATCAAATTTTATACAGCCCTAAGGACAGATGCAAACAAAAATATTTAATAAAATCAGTATTACATTTCTATACATATGTATAACAAAAAAGTAAGTGTAATAGGATCCTAAAATAATTAAGGACAAAGATACTAAAATAAATCCAAAGAAAACACTATTATAAGAAGTTACAAATCTAATTAATGATGTGGGCATTTCATACAATTGTTAGCATGAAACTGGGGTGACTTGAGAAGTTATTTTTGAGTCCTTGTTCAAAAGAAGTAACATTAAATCGAAATTCCACTCCCCATCTGCAAATTGTATATATAAAGGTCTGATTATACTGTCCTTTTATTTAGGAAATAGCATAATAGCAAATGGTTTATTATGTCTGTTTAAATACTATCACCATATGGATATAGCAAAATTGCAAAGGAGTACTCTTAAAACAGGGGTGTCAAACTTGCGTCATCATTGCATTGTTGTGTGACGTATCGGGACTTTTTCCCTCTTCACTAAACTGGGCATGGGCATGGCCAGGTTGTAATGCATCCAGCCCATGGGCCAGGAATTTGACAGCCCTGACTTAAAACATCCAGAAAGCATGGTGGGCAAATTAGCCAACCTAAAGTAAAGGCCCTAAAATTTTTTAAAATTGGTAGAGTGAATAAATAGAAGGCTCTTTGGAAACAAATGAAAAATATTGAATTGTGACACATAATTAAGCTTGTTTGGAGATCACTGTCCCAAATTCATTGCTTAAGGGAAGGTCTAGTGTTATTAACATCTAGCAAGCACATACTCTCTCTGTCTCTTTCTCTCTCACACACACATCAAACTAGATTTTTATTTATAATGAAATTGTGATTATTTCAAAGTAAATGTGCATGTGCATTACATTAGAAAAAAATGATTTTCTTCCTTTGATGTTAATATCTGTGGTGTGAGACTTTATATGATATAAAAAACAAATTGTCTTTTGTTATGTTTATTTTTTAAAAAAGTCCTTTAAATTGTAAAATGGAGGAAGGACCAAGTTTATCGCTTGTTTCATGACCAAAGTAATGCAACATGGTTGTTATCTAAACCGCTAAGTACTGTAGTTTAGATGAATGTAAAACCTGCTACATCCTGTCCCTCAAACCTGCCTCTGAAATTGATATTATTATTAGGTGCAAAGGAGAAGGAGCACTTGTCCAAGTAACCACCTTTTTTTTTCATTTAAAGCTAAACATTCTAAGATTGAAAAGAGAGGAAATACAAAAATGCTGGGGAAGAATAATCAACATTTCTGCCAGTGTTATGGTTCAAATATCCAGTTGCCCCTTTTTCTGTAGCTGTTTTAAACACAAAATCTTACTGTCTCTGAAATATAAATTAAAATTAAAATATCAGTGATGTTCACACAATAGAGAAATGTACAAAATGTAAACAATTATTTGTACTGCAAATGTGGCTTGAGCAAAAGCCATTTCACACCTTGAGAACAAACACCAAGGCTAAGGAACAGTTAAACCCAGTGATTTTTGTGCCAAGCTATTTGTTGGACTGTGTCACAACTTTAAATACGATAGACTTCAAATAGTGAAGTGACTTGTAGATTGAGTGTGTTTATAACTACAGGCATCCCTCCCTATATTGGCAGTCATCCATAACTTGCCCTGAGTCACTCAAGTTTTTCAAAGGCTCATAAAGACTCTTGCTATAGCTACTTGGTCAGAGGTACTCAAAGTTCTGTTTCATTTATGGTTTACTAGTTTCCACCTCTTGCTCCAAAATGTGATAAGAGCTTCTATAATGCATGTCAAAGCCTGAGGAAATGAGAAACAAGATTTTCCTGCTGCATACCTGACTGGTGAACAGGAAGGTGGGAGACACTTTCCCCATCTTACCCCTGCAACATAGCATAAATGTGGAATGTTCCTTTAATGCCAATAGTTGAATAAATTCTTCCCAAGTGTTAGCATAGCATAGTAAATTTTTTACAACTTATTTGTCCTTTTATGGAGTGCCTATTCGACCTTTCATTTCTTATCTTTCAGTATATTACTATATATAAATATCTCATTTCAAATGGAGCAAAGGTTTGTGTATTTTTGATAAAACAGAATCATGTGATTCAATTTGCAGAAAAAATGTGGGAGCGCCATCACTTGAGACTTTCAAGAAGAGATTGGACTGCCATTTGCCAGAAATGGTGTAGGGTCTACAGCTTGGGTAGGGGGTTGGACTAGATGACCTACAAGGTCCGTTCTAACTCTGTTCATCTATTATCTGTTACATGTTAAAATCAAGAGGAAAAAAACCATTAAATGTCTGTATTTTTGCTTTTTAAACTTTTATTCACAGTTTATGTGAAGCACTCTTTTAAGATAAGCACTAGAATTCAGTGTAATAATAAGTGTTTTCTTTTTTCCAGTTGCTATATGGTACCATCTGTGCTAACAAGGAATCCTACTCTTGAGAAGCTGTTGAAGATTTCTCCTTACCCTTGAGAAAATTAGGGGGGAAAATGTTTCTCCAGTTTTCTTCCCCACAAATTGAAAAAACATTTGAATGAACATTTGTGCCTATCAACTATCAGTTAATTTTACAGATAAGCAACTGAACTTAACAACTTATTCTGGCCCTGATATAAGTTCCCAAGCTTCAACTTGTGATACATCTGAAGTATTCTTTCCCAAGTGCAATTAAAACAGAGAAAGTTGAAAAGCAGCAGAACTCTGTTGGGCTGTTCAAACTGGCAAGGAGATGAAACAAAGTTTTCCTTGAGTGCAGATAAAAAGCATAGTAAATGTTGATGTTGATTAAATTTCTGCTGATACATTAAATAGAAGAAGGAAAATTAGTATGTTTTGTCATGTTATGATTTCACAAGCAAAGGCCAAGTGAATCATCTAATCTGAGTCATTTACAGAAACTAGAACTGCCAGATTTTACCTGATCAGGATAGGCTGTTCAGCCTTAGTTGCTGCTGACATAATAAACATTAAAAGAAAGTTGGTTAAGTCTTTGGTGCCTGGGCCTGTTTTTGCTGCCTTCCACAAATGTACTGATTCACACATGAGCCTAATAATAGGGGATTTTATAAATGCAGAATTAGCCCAAAGGCACAACCTGAGACCTGCATGTAATCCTTGTTTTTTAAAATGCTTTTTTGAGTTCTTTATCTAACCTACAATCCCAAATAGATTTCTAAATTCACACAAGGTTGACTGGCAGCTGCCACTTAGTTGATTTTTAATGTGGAGAATGAAATATATTGGACAATTAGTATATAATCACATTCATTATATTCCACTTTAAATAAAATGAAATAAGTTTTATCTATCACCTTTTCAGATGTAACTAGGCCTCCTCCAGTGAGTCATAGAGATATAATGCGTAAACCCACTTCTTATGGCTAAGCAGCTAGAAATTCATCATGTGCAATGCTGGAGACCACTGTAACTACATAGCCAAAAAGGCATTAAGAGTTGTTAACCTAATCTTATGTAGCTTTTTCTCTGGTAATATTACACTAATAACTAGACCAAACAAAACATTTGCTAGACCAATGCGCGAATATAGCTCATCAGTCTGGCACCCACATTACAGTTGAGAAAGTCCAGAAATATTTCACAAGAAGAGTTCTCCACTCCACTCCTCGTTGCAGAATACCTTATGCCACCAGACTTGAAATTCTAGATCTAGAAAACCTAGAACTACGCCGCCTTCGGTCCAATCTAAGTATGGTATATAAAACCATACATTGCAATGTCCTACCTGTCAATGAATACTTTAGCTTCAACCATAAGAACACAAGAGCAAGCAATAGATAAAAACTCAAGGTTAATTGCACCAAACTTTATTGCAGGAAATACGACTTCAGCAACAGAGTGGTCAATATCTGGAATACTCTACCTGACTCTCTGGTTTTTTTCCCCAAACCCCAAAAACTTTAACCTTAGACTATTGAACTCACCTCTTTCCTAAGAGGTCTGTGGGGGGGGACATAAGCACACCAATGTGCCTACCATCCCTGTCCTATTGTTTTTTTTTGTTTTTTGCTTATATGTATCCATGTATTTATAACTATGTTTTTTTACTTATACCTATTATCTTGCAAGCAATTGACAAAAATAAATAAAATAAAACAATAAATAAAACAATAAATAAAACAATAAATAAAACAATAAATAAATAAATAAATAAATAAATAAATAAATAAATAAATAAAT
>BLBF01000039.1:13379840-13390206 GCA_015471245.1 Laticauda colubrina | reverse complement strand
CAAACACATAAATTATACATAGTTACAACACAGTCTGGTGGAATCATCTCTTCTATTCATGCTGTCAGGTCTTTTTTCAATCTCTATGGCTTCTCTGATGATTCTGTGGCTGGGGTTTTCTATAGTGGCCAGAGTTTTAGTGCCATTGAAGTTGATGTTCTGACCTGTGGTTTTCATGTGTTGGACGAGTGAGGAGGTGTGTTCCAGCTTTTTTACTGCATTTTTGTGTTCCTCTAGGCGGGTACTTATTCTTCTATTGGTCTGTCCAATGTATGTGGCCGGGCATGATGTACAGGGAATTTCGTATATGCCTTGGTTTTCCAGGTCAATTTTGTCTTTGGGGTTTCTCAGGATGGCTGCTATTTTTTTGTCTGTTTTGAAGGCAGTCTTGATGTGATGCCTGTGTAGTATCTTACTGATTTTATCTGTAGTACCTCTTATGTAGGGCAAGACAGCTGTTCCATAGGTCTGTTGGTCTTCTAGGTCTCTGTTATGTCTTGGTGTGTTTTTGTGGATCAGGTCGGTGATTTTGTTTTTTTGGAAGCCATTGGCTGTCAATACTTCAGTCAGGGTGCATAGTTCAGTCTTTCTATGTGTCTTATCTGCCAGGCGTTTGGTTCTGGTAATTAGTGTTTTCGCTACAGAATTTATCTGTGCTGGGTGGTGGTGGGATTGGGCGTTGAGGTAGCGGTTGGTGTGTGTTTTCTTTTGGTATATGGTGTGTCCCAGTGTGCCATCTGTTCTTTTGTAGATTAGTACATCTAGGAATGGTAGTTGTTTGTTTATTTCCATTTCTGTTGTGTCTTGGTGTGTTTTTGTGGATCAAGTTGGTGATTTTGTTTTTTTGGAAGCCATTGGCTATCAATACTTCAGTCAGGGTGCATAGTTCAGTCTTTACAGTTCAGAAGCCTGATGATGGCAGATGAGATTCTGCTGAAACGTTGCTACAACTTTTACAGAACTACAATGACGTGGGATAATACCCGAGGAGAGCTGAATAGCACACATGTAAGTTTCCGCAAAAGCTTAAAAAAACAAATATCTGACCTCTACAGGGAGGAAATAAACAGCCAGATCAAAAGCTATGAGAAGCTGGAAGTTAAAAGAGCAGGAATACTATGTGACCTAAAATTCCTATGCAGCTGTAGAGACAACAATGCAACACCAACCTGCTTCAAATTAACATTTCATAACAACACAGCAGCTAACAAAAATATCCTGAAAAGAACAGAGATAGCTTTACTCAGAAATGAAGTTCACAGTAAAAGATTCCAATTAGATCAGTTAAACAAAGATTTGCTGGCACTACACCTGGAATTGAGCAGCAAAATCCACCCTCTACTTTGGGATAAGATAAAACAACTTACAACTTGGAGAGCTGAAACTGAAACCACTTACAAAAATGAAAAACTCTCAAAGAAACTAAAAAAATTAGAAAATGACAAGAAAATTCCCAATAACCCACCACAACACCTAAAACAATTAGTATATAACATTTCCAACAGAGAACTCAACAAAACAGAAACAGATGTCCTATCCAAAGGATTCAATTATGCCATAGCACCCAAAAAAATCCCAACAGAATCCATCATATGTGCAGTAGAATCCAGCCTAACCAAATTAAATACAGATGAAGCTGACAGAATAAGACACCAGGTTACTCACATCTTATGTACAACGAAACCACCAAAAAGTAATTTGCAAAAAGATGAATTCAGAGCACTACAAACCCTGAAAAATGATAACAGCATAATAATACTCCCAACAGACAAAGGAAATGCCACAGTAGTAATGGACAGAAAAGACTATGAAACAAAATTGACAGACCTACTCCAAGACTCCACATACAAACCTATAAACACAGACCCAACCACATATCTAGAAAAATTAACCAAGAAGAAAATTATAACCAGCCACATAAGCAAAGAAATCCAACAGACGATCATCCCAAAAGAAAAATCTTCTAGATGCCCCAAATTATACAGCCTCCCAAAAATACACAAAGAAGGCATACCTCTCAGACCCATAGTCAGCTCCATAAAAGCACCATTACAAAACCTAGCTAAATACTTAGCAAAACAACTACAGCCCCATGCTGAAACTGCAGCTTCATATGTACAAAACTCATACCACTTCTTAGAAATGATCAAAGATCTACACATGGAACAAGAAGATCTGCTTGTAAGTTTCGACGTGGTTTCACTATTCACTCAAGTCCCGATAAAAGAAACTCTTGAAATCATCAAAAATAAATACCAACCAGCTAAAGACCTCATGGAACTAATGGAACACTGCCTAACCAATACATATTTCATATACAAAGGACAAAGATACAAGAAAATTGAAGGAGCCCCTATGGGATCACCACTGTCACCCGTTATTGCAAACCTGTTCATGGAAGAATTCGAATCCAGAGCCCTGGCTAATGCCACCCACAAACCCAAACTATGGCTAAGATACATCGATGACACATTTGTGATTTGGCCCCATGGAAAAGAAAACCTAAACAATTTCCTAACACACCTAAACAGCACACACCCCAAAATCAAGTTCACCATGGAAGCGGAAATAAACAAACAACTACCATTCCTAGATGTACTAATTTACAAAAGAACAGATGGCACACTGGGACACACCATATACCAGAAGAAAACACACACCAACCGCTACCTCAACGCCCAATCCCACCACCACCCAGCACAGATAAATTCCGTGGCTAAAACACTAATTACCAGAACCAAACGCCTGGCAGATAAGACACATATAAAGACTGAACTATGCACCCTGACTGAAGTATTGACAGCCAATGGCTTCCAAAAAAACAAAATCACCAACCTGATCCACAAAAACACACTAAGACATAACAGAGACCTAGAAAACCAACAGACCTATGGAACAGCTGTCTTGCCCTACATAAGAGGTACTACATATAAAATCAGTAAGATACTACACAGGCATCACATCAAGACTGCCTTCAAAACAGACAGAAAAATAGCAGCCATCCTTAGAAACCCCAAAGACAAAACTGACCTGGAAAACTAAGGCATATACGAAGTTCCCTGTACATCATGCCCGGCCACATACATTGGACAGACCAATAGAAGAATAAGTACCCGCCTAGGTGAATACAAAAATGCAGTAAAAAAGCTGGAAAACACCTCCTCACTAGTCCAACACATAAAAACCACAGGTCACAACATCAACTTCAATGGCACTAAAACCCTAGCCACTATAGAAAACCCCAACCACAGAATCATCAGAGAAGTCATAGAGATAGAAAAAAGACCTGAAAGCATGAATAGAAGAGATGATTCCAGAAGACTGTCAATCATTTGGAAGCCTGCACTCTCAAATAGAAAGATCTCCACACCACAAAACAGACAAACACCTGAGCACAAACAGATTCCCTCTGATGCCTCCAACTCAAACACCCCCTCACCAGGCACCCAGGTGAAACCTAGCTTCCTAATGGATAGCAGCCGTCCTTTCACACGAAGTCAAGCTGCACTGAAAGCGTCCAATACAGGAACAGAGTGTTGCCAGCCAATCAAAGCCACAAAACAGACAGAAGAAACCAGAAACACCAATCAATCAAACTCCAAGTCCAGTGAAGACAGACCTAGACTCCTAGCCAATCAGAATAGACCAGCCTCGAATTTGAAACCAGGAGCTGTGAAACCCACATCCACAAAGAAGCCTGAGGATGGCAGATGAGATTCTGCTGAAACGTTGCTACAACTTTAACAGAACTACAACGATGTGGGATAATACCCGAGGGAAGCTGAACAGCACACATGTAAGTACCCGCGATAACTTAAAAAAACAAATATATATATATATATATATATGTATGTATGTATGTATGTATGTATGTTTGTGTGTGTGTGTGTGTGTGTGTGTGTGTGCTGTTCAGCTTCCTTTGGGTATTATCCCACATCATTGTAGTGCTTTTAAAGTTGTAGCAATGTTTCATCAGAATATCATCTGCTGAAACGTTGCTACAACTTTAAAAGCACTACAATGACATGGGATAATACCCGAAGGAAGCTGAACAGCACACATGTAAGCACCCGCGAAAACTTATGTATATATATACATATATAAATTCATTTCTTAAATAGATGGAATTCTGATTTTCATAATTCAGCTGTTCTTTGTTTTACTGAAACCTGGCTTAATCCACAAATTCATGGGAATAACAGCATATGAATCCCAGGATTTCAGACATTTAGATCAGATAGAATTGAAGAGACATCAGGTAAAACAAAGGGTGGAGGATTATGTTTATACATCAACAACATAGTTGTTGGTCTCAGGATATACAAGTTTTGTGATGAAAACTTAGAGTCTTTACACATCAACTGCAAGCCCTTTTACTCTCCTCAATAGCTGTGTATGTTCTCTTCATTTCTCCTAATAGCTGTGTATGTTCCTCCACAAGCCTGTGTAAACAAGGCATTACGAACTCTTGCTGATCAAATTATGGAGACTGAAGCCAAACACCCAGGTTCCCTTCCATCATTTTAGGAGATTTCAATCAAGCAAATTTAAGGAAAGAGCTCCCAAAATATTTCCAGCATGTAAATTGTCCCACCAAGGCAAAAATACTTTAGACCACTGCTACACAACAGTAAAAGATGCTTATAGCTCTTTACTATGATCACCTCTGGGACACTCTGACTACTGCATGATTCACCTTGTACCTGCCTACAGACAAAGACTTAAAACCATAAAACCAACAATTAAATCAGTGAAGACTTGGTCAGATGAGGCAAAGCTGAAATTCCAGGCCTGCTTTGATTACACTGATTAGAATTTTTTAAAGATGCCTCTGCAGACCTAGATGAGATCCCAGATACTGTAACATCATATGTTAGCTTCTGCGAAGACTTATGTGTACCAACAAGGAACCTGCAAATATATAGTAACAATAAACCTTGGTTCACAGCTAAACTTAAACAGGTGCACTATCCCAAAGAGGAAGCCCACAGAAAAGGTGACAGAATGCTATACAACCAGGCCAGAAACTTATTAACAAGAGAAACCAGAGCAGCAAAAAAAAAAAAAAACTCTGAAAAGTTAAAGAATCAATTCTCAACAAACGAACCAGCAAACATATGGAAAACTCTTAAAAACATCACTGGCTTCAGCAAACCTCCTTCCTAGACAGAAGGAAATCATCAACTAGCAGATGACATGAATGTGTTTAACTGCAGGTTTGAAAAGAAAGTACATCCACCTATCTCCACAACCCACATCTCAAACACACAAACAACAGCCAACCCTCCTACAACTGGCCCCAATCCATTGGGCTCACAACCTCTGGTGGTCACAGAAAAAGAAGTGCAAGAACTATTACACAGACAGAAGCCAGGAAAAGCACCAGGGCCAGACAAGATAATTCCTTCTTGCTTAAAAGTCTGTGCTGACCAATTGGCCCCCATCTTCACCCGAATCTTCAATAGATCACTAGAGATGTGATATGTTCCTTCCTGCTTCAAAAGTTCTACCATCATCCCAGTTCCAAAGAAACCCTCCATCAAGGAACTGAATGACTACAGACCAGTTGCTCTAACATCTGTAGTTATGAAAATCTTTGAAAGGCTTGTGCTGTCCCACCTGAAAACCATCAGAGATCTGCTGTTAAATCCCATGCAGTTTGCGTACTGAGCAAATAGATCGACAGATGATGCTGTTAACATGGCTCTGCATTACATCCTACAACACCTTGAATCTCCAAATACCTATGCAAGGGTCCTCTTTGTAGACTTCAGTTCAGCATTCAATATCACCATTCTAGACACTCTTTTTAAGTAAATTAAACCAACTAGCGGTACCTGAACACAACTGTAAGTGGATCATAAGTTTTCTAACAGACAGGAAGCAGCAGGTGAAGTTAGGTGGAATCATTTCCGATACCTGTACAATCAGCACAGGGCCCCCCCAAGGCCGTGTGCTATCTCCACTTCTCCCTATATACCAATGACTGCATCTCAAACGATCTATCTGTTAAAATACTGAAGTTTGCTGATGACACAACAGTGATTGGCCTCATTCAAGACAACGGATTCAGATGAATCTGCACACAGACAGGAGGTGATACAACTTGCCTCGTGGTGCAGCTGGAACAATCTGGAACTGAACATACTCAAAACCATAGAAATGGAGGTAAGCTTTAGAAGAAACCCTCCCATACCACCACCTCTTACAATACTAGACAACACAATATCAATTGTAGAGACCTTTAGATTTCTAGGTTCTATTATATCACATGACCTAAAATGGACGCCTAACATCAAAAACGTCACCTAAAAAGCACAACAAAGAATGTTCTTTCTGCACCAACTTAGAAAGCTGAAACTGCCCAAGGAGCTGCTGATACAGAGGAATGATTGGTCTGTCATCTGCACCTCTATAACTGTCTGGTTTGGTTCTGCAACCCAACAGGACAGACACAGACTTCAGAGGATAATTAGGACTGCAGAAAAAATAAGTACTACCCACCTGCCTTCAGTTGAGGACCTGCATACTGTCAAAAAGAGGGCTGTGAAAATATTTTTACAGACCCCTCAAATCCCGGACATAAACTGTTTCAACTCCTTCCCTCAAAACGACGCTGTAGAGCTCTGCAGACCAGAACAACTAGACACAAGAACAGTTTTTTGCCGAAAGCCATCACTCTGCTAAACAAATAATTCTCTCAACACTGTTCAACTATTTATAAAGTGTACACTACTATTTCTGTTAATCTTCTCATCACTCCTTATCATACACTACTATTACTGTTAATCTTCTCATCACTCCTTATCACCCATCCCACTTGTGATTGTAGGACTGTAACTTTGTTGCTTGTATCCTTACGATTTATATTGACTGTTTCCTAGTATGATTTGTTTGTTGATTGTACCCTATGACTATCATTAAATGTTGTACATTATGATTCTTGATTCTTAACGAATGTACCTTTTCTTTATGTATACTGAGAGTATTTACACCAAGACAAATTCCTTGTGTGTCCAATCACACTTGGCCAATAAAGTATTCTATTCTATTCTTAAAGTATTAAATTATTGGAATCTCTTTGTGTGCTTAAAGCAAACATACATAAAAAACACCAGTTCACAGCTAGTTCAGTCTCCATTATACATTGCATAATGATGACAAATGAGCATTTTTATGTAATTTTCTTTGCAGCAATTGTTTATCTTTGTATAACTTCATGGTTTATCATTGTCTTCTTTTGCATGTTTTATGACTGTGCAACTTTTCCTACAATCTCACATAATATCTGTTTATTCATTTAGCTTTTTTGAGATCAGTTAAGACCAGCTAAATGCTGCCATCTGCTGAAAATTGTAGTTGTTTTCTTCTAAAGTCTACAGATATAAATGTAATTCAGTGTTTTCAGAAGATTAGCAGGGACAGCATTGTTGGAATTATCTGAGTATTGTCTTATTACTTCATTGTTTTATAATATTGTAGCAATTATTGTTACAATTATTGTGAAAAAGATATAGTCTAACAAATATAATTAACAATTAAAATAAGTTTAATGAAACAAAATATTGCTGAAACAATAACTTACCATCCAACAACAACAACAAAAAAAGATGATCTGTTTGATAACAGATGTATGTCGGAAACACACCACAGTACTCACGGGGGACTTTCACCACCCTGACATCAACCAGGAAATAAACTCTATACTGAGTGGGAGATGGAAAAGGTTCCTGACCAATCTAGCTGACAACTTTGTCATTCAAAAGATAGAGGAGGGAACTAAACAGACAACTATACTGTACTTAATTCTTATTAACAGAAAAGTGATTGAGGAGGTTGAATTTGCAAGACAGTGACCATGTCATACTGGAATTCAATATAATGCAGGCACAAGCAATAGAAAATAATCAAACCAGTGTCTTAGACTTTAAAAAAGTTAATTTTAACAAACTTAGAACTTGGGCAGGATTCCATGGATGAAAATATTAAAGAAGAAAACAACTCAAGAAGCTTTGGAGACTCTGAAAAATATAATTATTAAAACACAATACTACTGAGAAAAAAAACAAGAAATCTAAGAAGAAATCAGCATGGTTACACAAAGAACTTTCTGATTAACTGAAAGAAAAAAAAGATAAGTACAAAAAATGGAAAGAGGAAATACTAGCAAATATTTGAATCTGCAAAGATGCTATATAAACCAAGGTTCACAATGAAGCAAGACTTATAACAAATGTCAAAAATAATAAAGTTTCTTTCCACATAAAAAAAAAGAATAGAATAGAATTCTTTATTGGCCATGTATGATTGTACACACAAGGAATTTGTCTTAGTACATATGCTCTCAGTGTACATACAGAAAAATATCAAGGAAATAATTGGTTCACAAGTGGGAGAAGATGATAAGAAAGTAACGGGCAGTAGAGAAAAAGCAGAGCTGTTCAATTCATTATTTGCATCTGTCTTCATAAAAGGAAATATAGCCCATCCTATCAAAAACAGGATGAAATAATGAAATAAGTTAAGACTCATTAAGATTCTTAACAGATAAATGTGGGATTAATAATGACTGCTTTAACATCCTTGCAAATCAATTGTTTCATGATCTACTTCAATAATGTTTAGTTGCCAGTCTCACATGATTGATTAATAGTTCATCAGTTGGTGTGTTTTATGCATGGATGGGATTCAAATTTTTAACAACTGGTTCTGTGGGTGTGGCTTAGTTGGTGAGCATGGCTTGCTGGTCATGTGACTGGCTGGGTGTGGCCAACTCAACATCACTCACATTGAGGCACGAATCTCCTTGCCTGGCTTCTCATGACTATGGGGATGCTGCAACAGTTATAAGTGTGAATAATAGTCATAAGTCACTTTTTTCAGTGCCACTGTAACGTTGAATGGTCACTCCACACAAGCAAAGTACCAGCAAAGGAGGGGGAAAAAACTCCAGACAAGTTCCTGAGTCAGGAAGTCTAGTCCTGCCAAGAATGTAATAAGGGTTAATGGAGAGGCAGTTTCTGTAAGCAACACCAGAATGTTTCCTTCCTGCCTTCCTTACAGGATTAGGCCAGTAATTTTTTTTTACAACTGGTTCTCCGAACTGCTTAGAATGTTAACAACTGATTCTAGCAAATAGGTGTGAATTGATAGAATGTGAACATTTCCTTTTTAATTTTCTAGGATCATTACAGTTTCCAATTTTTGAAATAGACAGGTGGTGAATCATGGTGACAATAAATGCAATAAATACAATATTTCACTGTTTAGCTGACCCAGACCATATTTTATATATGGGATGGTGTGCTAATAATAATATGATTCTGTAATGATGAGTCCTTGGTACTCTCTGAGTTTAGTTGTTTGCTTGCAATTCTTTCATTACCCAATATTAAGGAATCCAAGAGAACTCCTAACTGTTCATCTAAGACATAAAAATCTATCTCTTAAAATGTTCTTTATTTTCTTAGCATTTGCTTTCTCAAAATTTCATCTAAATTTGCTTTCACATTGGATTATGTATTACCGTCCACAGGGAAAACAATTTTCTGTTTTAGACATTATACTTTTGACATTTTGTAGCCAGTGCCTAAAACAATGGTGACAGACTAAGTAATTCATGAAAAAATGTGGTTTTTATTCTTGTTTTCGGAGAAAATATTTACAATTAGATGAACATAATGGCTGCATACATCTTAACACCTGTCAGCAGAACATGTTCAACAGTAGTGCAGAATATAGAAATAAAATAAGAAAAAGAAACATGCATAACATTTTCATTGGGTTTTACTTAAAGGAAACACTTCTAGACATAAACTAGTATTTGTTCTTGTCTAGACAAAATTCACAGAAATATTTGCTTTAAAATTACAGACAAAATAAATACACCATTATATCCATTTTATTTGTTTGTTCATTTGGTTGGTTGGTTGGTTGGTTGGTTGGTTGTCACATTTTGAGGAAGCTGCTAGTGAAGTTCACTGTCACACAAGCTACTGTATTTAATATTTAATCTTCATATGAAAGGCATATGACACAACTTTATAAGCACTTCACAAGTAAACATCCAAAACTGCAATATATAAGTCAGTTTTCTTCTCTGATAATTGCAAACCTGGGACCCAAGTCTTGTGCATATTTTATGGAGATGGCAAAAAAAAAAAAAGCAATAATACTGAAGCATAACAAAAGATTACTGTGAGCATCATTTTACAGCTTTGATCCAAATGTTTTCTTCAGTCTCTTATTTCTTTCAGAAACCACCCAAGGCAATAACAGTAGAGGTCTTTATACAACACACACTTTGGCTGCTGCACTGATTTTTCAATGAAAAAGCAATTTCCATGTAACAAAATATGTTTGCACA
>BLBF01000039.1:13346185-13379088 GCA_015471245.1 Laticauda colubrina | reverse complement strand
ATATATATATATATATATATATATATATATATATATATATATATATATATATATATATATATGTCTGTCTATCTCACAAGAGAATATGAGGAAAAATTTATGAGGAAATATAAATATACATATGTATATAAATATACATATAGTGTTGGTACAAAGAAAGATGGGATGCTCATTTGTTCACATCAATTTGCAGAGTAATAATAAAGATGAACAGTGCAAACAGCTGCAGTTTTAGACACAATATTTTGCTGTCCTTTAAAGGACAGACTTTTTTATGGCATATCGTAGACTAAAATAATAATAATAAACTTGCAGATTAAGCAGATTAAGATATCTTACCCTATAGAACAGGGGTGTCAAACCTGCGGCGTCACATGACATATCACAACTTTTTTCATCTTCGCTAAACTGGGCATGGACGCATCCGGCTCACAGTCTGAGAGTTTGACAACCCTGCTATAGAAAATCAAGAAGAGGAATCCAGAAAACTTATTCATGGTAATATCCTCTTGCACTCTGGAGTAGCTTTGTTCCTGAATTTAGGATCACCCCTTCTAAAACTATCATTTTTGAAAGCCATTAAGGTTGTACTTTTCTAGTGGACCTGAGAGATAGGAAATGCAATATAATGGAAACCACATCTTCCATGAAATGTTGCATAATCTCATTCTGAGGCCACATGATGCACTATTATATATTTATGAGGCTTCTTTTTAACATGTTGCGATATATATATTTCTATTTTATTGTAAGCTACCTAGAATCATAAAGGTAGATGGTATAGAAAATTATGTATAACTAAAATCATCCCACAAATAGTATTTGCATATAAAGTATACTTATTTTGTGGTTTAGCTTTATGTTTTTAGATTTTAATTGGATTTAATTCTCACGTTAAACTCCTTTATATAGTAAAATATTATATTTATAAGGAAATTCAGTTTTATTATTATGATTATCATATTGTTAGTGAGATTCAAGTTCTTTAAGAAGCAGAGAAGAACTATATTTCTCTGAGGACATTGGTGTTATTTTTATGTAACCCATATGAGAAATGTTTCCTTATAACATGAAATTACACTTTCAAATAGTTTGTAAAAATGCTATACCAAAGAAAATTGTATAAAACAATATATATTATTAAATTATACAAGAAAACAGGGTGATGCATATTATGTCCTTTAAATGAAGGGCACCTGATTTACCCATTTTTCAAATCATATGCATTTTGATAGCATTTAATATTTAAATAAATATTTTTGCTTCATGCTGCTGCAGAGTTAGAAATCAACCTAGTTTTGCAATAGCTTGTATTTAAATGTATACTAAGCAGATATAAAAAAGATCTGATATAATTTTTGGAATACTGTAATAAAGAAATAACTGTTCACATCCAGGAAATATGACAATAAAATAATATTATAGTCATATAGCTCATTAGAATCCCTTTAGAAAGAAGCAAGATCCATGTTTCTGAATTCTTGATTTGTTGTAAACACTTAATCACCTCCCTTTGCTTTTACAGACACAATTATCTAAATCCTGGATATTGTTATCTTCTAATAATTTATCATGCAGTCATTTGAACCTGAGACTTTCTGCTTGTAAAATATATCCTCTAATCTACAGTTCTGAGTAACTCCTGACTTAGCAAAGTAACTAGCTCTTTTGAAATAAAACTTAGTCTTATTTCCAAAGAGATAGCTTTTTGCAGATACCTGATTATTATTACTGTTTGTTATTGTTATTCTTTCCTGAATTTTTGGACAACTTTATAATATGTGCAGAGTAGTTCTGAAAACTATACTATAATGTATTCCTGATAAAATTAGTCAAAATGGCTAATTCTTTCCTAGGAATGTTTGCTGTAAAGATAACAGCACTATTTACATAGGCAGGAATTAACTAGGTGATGCTTCCCACTCAATTTCCTATTATATATTTACTGGCCACCTAATTCCAGTGAGAAGCAGAATATTCACAAATTAGGGATTTTCTATTCTATTTCAGTGATTTTTCTGAAAAAAGCACCTTGAGTTGACAATTTTGCATACAAATAGATTGATTTCAACTCATATTTTCAAATGCCAGTAGAATCGCACGGTTTATTTTTCAGTCTAAATTAAAATTCACCCACTTTTTAAAAAAACTTATAATACCAGTCTGAGGCTGATGTTTATATCTTATGTTTAAAATACACTTTTGTTTATGTATATGTATTATGTATAAACAAACTTAAATAGATGAAGAATTCAAATTAAATTAAAATATGATTTAAAGTAGTGCATGAAGTGTTTGCATACAGTGACTGATTCCTTTAATCATAACTCAGAGTTGAAATGGTTTCTTGCTGAGGAAGTGAATACTTCAATACAAACAAAGAATAGAATTGAAATAAACATTTAAGAAAGGTCAAAACATCTTTATATGTTTGCTTGTCTTCTTTGGTTAAAAATTTAGAAAATACAGAAAGCCATGTAGATTGTGTTAAGAACTTCGAATTACATGTGAAAGAACCAATGTGAATATAAAAATTCTACAGGGGGCTGGTGGTTGAGGTGGTTGGCCCCAGACCATTAACAGGAATGTAAAAGCTTTTTTAAAAAAAATCAAAAAACGAAGTGGCAGAAACATTAAAAACTTTTTAAACTGTTTCTGAATCCAAATCCAGAGACCAATTCTACAGTGTTTTCACACAAAATATATTTTGCCTTATCATCAGTAACGTTTCTGGAAGAGATGACTAAAATGCCTGTGTTCATATAGAAAGAAAGAAGTTAAAGCTGAAGGATAAATAATTTTATATCTCTGACATTTTTACATTAAGACATGGTAGATTTTTTAGCCATGTTTTAAAATATACAAGTTACCTATTATGTCATTAATCTGCCTAACATACTTCCAGCTTCAAATCCAGTTTGTGAGAATGTTTCCTCTTACAGAATAAATTAGAATATCCATATGAATACCTTTTTATTTTCTGAGAAGTGTATCTTTTCTCACTAAAACATATCTATGTTGTACTTCCTATAAAACATTGATATCCAAAAATAAGGAGGCATTCATTGAATTGCAAGATTGTCAGAATGACAAAATGGATCATGCATTTTGTATAACTAAAAGACTTTGCAAAGGTTTTTCAAACCTTTAAATCTGAGGGCACCTTTAATTGTCCAGTAAATGCTGAGTAGACCTATATTATAATATTTAGCAAGTAGTAAGCAATTTTCCAATTTATGTTTTGTAAATAGACAATAACATGGATGTAAAATACCCCATAAATCCATCATTAAGATATTTCTTTTATTCTCAGGAATATTTTTTCGTCCAACAAATGATTTAATGTTTGCAATTAGTCAGTGTCCACCCACTTCAGATAAAAAGCAAACTTTTTATCTTTAAAATTTTTTAAATATATTTTCATTGAAAAATATTGGATTAAAAATGCACATAGTGACTTTCAAACGATATTTGGAGTAGAAGGTTTATCTTTTTTCTCAGCCAATTTATGGATTTGTTCAGAACCTTTTGTTATCCTCAAATATGCTGACTATTTTCTTGGAACAAGTGGTTCAAAATTATTTAAGTATTTATTATTTAAATGCCGGATCAGGCTGATTTCAAATGTATTTACCTCAGAAGTTTATTTGATTTCAGGGGTACTAATTTTTCAGTAAGTAAGTATACAGTAGAGTTATTTGAGTATATGTTATCTATAAGTTCCATAATTTTTCAGCATGGTTAACATTTTTAGGCCAATATTATTTATAATGAGCACTTACATAAATTGATGCGTAAATCACCTCCTATCTAATTATAGATATAGCCAAATCATTGCACTAGGGCCATTCAAAGCTATGCCACAAATTTCAGGAATACAATGGTTGTTGAAAAATATGGTACTGAATTGTAAATACTACCATCTATCATAATATCTGAGATGGTTATCTAAGGAAGCTACTCTTCCCAGTCATATCCACCCATCCATTAGAGTGTGGTGGCAAGGAATGTTGGATCCTGTTCCCAAGGGAGGTATAGGCAGGATCGAGAAAAAGAACCTTCTCTGTGGCTCCCTCCCTTTGGAATATCATCTTTTCAGAAATTAGACTGACTCCTACTTTGACACTGTTTCATAAGGCCCTTGAAACTTTATTTTGCCAGTGAGCCTGGGGAACCCAGAATGGGATGGCCCATCAAATGGCTTATTTGACTTTGTTGTTGCCAGGAGTGGATGGATGGGGGGTTAGTTTTTCCCCCCATACTGTGTTGTTAAAAACAACTGTGTTGTTTTATTGTTTGTAAGCTGCCTAGAGTCACTGTGAGAGAGTAGGCAGCTATATAAATTTTCTAAATAAGTAAATAAATAATATATTTATTTTTGACATTGTTATTTCATAAGGATAATATAAAAGATTTATACCTTCCCATCTTTTCGGCTGCTGTCTTTTTTCCCCTCACTCCAGCTTTAACAGAAGACCAAAAAATTCTAATATTGTGCTGCAATGACCTAGCCTAACTTTTTGTATGTCAAAAATCTTGTATTTGAGTTCAATTGTCAATCATATTTGTGATATGGCTGGAAATTACCAATGTATCTTTTTCCAGAATAGAATTGACACATTAAATGAAACATCAGTATAATTTCATAGAATAAGTGATTTGTGGATTGCATGTATTTGTATTTGCATGCAGCTTCTTTTTTCTGTGTGTTATATAAAAAGCATTCTGTGTTTAATACAAAGGCCATTGGCAGTGTTCTTAAATCTAGAAAATAAGCTTCATTATTTAAAATAGTTAACATTTTTAGACTCAAGACTCAAAACAGTGTTCACTTATAAAATTTAAAGGAGGCTTGATTGTATGGCACTTATCTTAGGACTTTGGGAACTTCCTTTTCATAGATTAAAAAAATATAGCTGAATTAAAAATTATAACAAGGACTTCAAAGAATACTATATTATGTAGCAATATATAGAAAGATTGGCAGTAAAATTTTACCTAACAGCATTGTTATTTACTTTGCAAAACTAAAGTTAATAACAAGTAAAAATACTGTGGTAATTTATGCTGCATCTTCATTGAATGTACCAACCCCCACCCCACCCCTGTTCATTGAGACTTTGCATAGCAAGTTGCATAAGTATTTTGTTTCTTGGGGTATTTTTTTTCCCATTGAACTCCTGTTCATTAAAAAGTATTTCAATACTGATTTTTATTACTGTAATCAAAATGAGAACTGTTGAAAAGTGAAAAACTTAATTTTGTTTTTTGTGAATGTCCTCATGCCTAACAATTTTATAGATAACCCAGTAGAAAATGTTGAATATAAGAAAGGCTAAAGGGAAACAGGCTCGGGATAAGGTATCAATTTTCTTGGCCCGATCAATGAATACCTTCCTCATTTCTTCAAGAGTAAGGGATGCAGACTGAACTGGATTATTGGACCCTTTTGGAACCACTCCATCCTTTGCTTGTATACATGGTGGGCTCATTCCATAGCCTGTAAAATTGAACTGATTCTCCCTTATATCATCATCCTGTTAAAGAAAGAAAAAAAGAAAGACAGAAATAGAATTCTTGAATTTAAATATTTTTGTCAAATTTACATTTTCATTTAAAAAGAAACTCTGTGTTTATAAGAAAATTTTCTCTTTTCTTTTTCTAAATAATATAAATGGGAAAAGATATCCCCATTGTAAAAATCACTTGTAAAAATAAAGTAGTGACTGAGAACAAAAACATCGCCGCTTCAAAGTGCAGGAAATGTTGCTGCTTGACTCTTTAATTTTGAAAGAGGAATCTTCTGTCTTTTTTTCCCCCATTCCTTGTCCTCTTATCTCTTACTTATCCTATTGCTTTTATCATTTTTCCCTTTTCTCTTTTGCTTCTTTTCATATGCAGTAACTCCTTTTCCTTGCTCTATTCCCCAACCTGCTTTTGGTTCCTCTCTTTTTTTTTTCCTGCAAGAAAAATATACTGGGAACATATGAGAGTGATTTTGTTTGTGAGAAATAATGTTTACTGTTGGCAGAAAGTTAATATATAATTTCTGGAATGTAAAGTCAACCTATATATACTCTAAATTAGTATACAATTTTGTCACATATAAAAATGGGTGGTGCACTCATATAACATGAGCTTCTCCTTTCAAGTTTGCTAATATGGTGTTGTAGAAGATCCATACTGCTTAAAACAGGATGACCAACCTTGGCAACTTTAACACTTGTGGATCTCAACTCCCAGAATTCATTAGCTAGTCATGCTGACTGGGGAATTCTGGGAGTTAAAGTCCACAACTTTTAAAGTTGCCAGGGTTGGACACTCTGGTTTAGAATATGACTATACTTTTGAATTATCTGCCACAATGTAAAATTTATCACTCTCTAAAGAAATATAGACTTAGTCAGCATGGGGCATAGAAGAAAGGATGATAACATGGGAAAAATGGTGTGATATATATGTGCAAAGCTGGATCAAAAATAAGTATTTGCTTTCTGATTAAAAACTGGCCATTTATTAATGATACTGAATGTATGGTCAACATTTTATGATGTATTTAAAATTGCACTGAATTATTTTCTCCATTAGTAATATATATTATAATACATTTTTTATGTATTAAAGCAATACAAAATAAAATACATGTGTCAAATACACACATTAAAAAAAAAGAATCTGAAAAAGTTGGTGTCAGAATCAGTGAGATGGATATTGGACATTGCCCAAGTTTTTCTATAATTTTATACTATTTTTTAAAGACCACTCTTCCTTTGTGAGATGGAATAATCTTAAATTCAGAGATATTTTCTTTTCAAGAGATGGTGGTATCTATTACCACAGTGAGCTGGGTAGAAAACAATGATAATAAATAAATATGGTATTTAAACAAAATTTACAGTGTCTACAGAATATGTTAAAAGAGTAAAGATGTTTGCTGAGACAATACATTGATGCTCTACTTTTGATGTGTATGTTCCATATAGTACACATAAAAAAAAATCAGAGTTCCAGTTGCATAATTGAGGCCAGCAATGTGAAACTTTTTATTATATTCTGTAGATATTTTACCATATTCTATAGATGTATTTGACTTCTTTCTTGCATCAATTTTTACAGCTTTTTTTCCCAGCTGTATCTTGTTTCCATTTTTATTTTGAAACTGGACTGGTTTTTTTTTCTACCTTATTTTTTTGTCTTTTCTCCTTTTTGACTTTATAATATTTTAGGCTAGAGATTACCTTTTAGTCCATTTTTAAAAATCTTTTTACCTTTTTAATTAATTTTTATTATATTCTGTTTGGAAAAGGAGGGGGGAAGTGAAAGCAGAGGAAACTTTGTAATACTGCCAACTAGAGGCTTAGAAATATTGTATTTCTTTTTTTTTCTCTACACCAGACAAAGCTGAGAAAGAATTGAAAGTTCTTTTCAAGGACTTTGAACCTGTTTGATAAGATAGAGGGAAGAGCATGGGAGAGTATTATTGCAGGTGCTCTTCTGGGTTTCTATCAGTAGCTGGAGTCTGGTGTTGAAGTTTACAGAAAAAAGACAATAAGACTCTAGAGAAGAGAGTTATAAAACTTAGCAAAAGCCTTGGATAACTAAATAAGGTGCAGTGTGTTCTTTTTCTTTTTTAAGCTGGGCTATTCCTTACTTTAACAAACCCCCTCCTTATCAGTTTATTATTTGTAATAGTAATTCGGATTTTTGGCCTTTTGGAATTTGCTTTTGTCTTTCTTTTTGCTTTTGGAGCCTAATTTCTACTTTTGTATTTCATTTTAAAGGACAAGTCTTAGTATTAATGTTCTCTTTCTTTCTTTCTTTCTTTTTTTTAGGGGAGTAGTCTTTTTTCTTTTTTCTGTCTTGCTCTGCTGCATTTTTAAATTTATTTTTCATGTTGGTTTTTTTTGTGTGTGGCTTCTTTTTATTATAAATCTTTTCATACCTGAGACTTTTTAATTAGATTAAGGTGTTGAAGAACCTGAATAATTTCTTTTTTTTTTCTTTAGTTTTCTTTTTGAGTTTTTACTGTTATTTAATCAATCGATTAGATTAAGATGTACAAGAACCTGAAGAAACATTTTTTTTAATCTTGCTTTTTTTTTTCCGCTATTTTTATTTGGAATTACAATTGGTTCTTACATGAGTAGATTAAGGTCTAGAAGAACCTGAAGATTTTGAATCATCTGAAATGAGCAGGAAACTAACAGCAGCTGGTTCTTCAATTCCTACTTCTTCCTCTTCACCATCTGAAGGACAACGCTCAATACAGACGATGTTACAACAAGAAAAAGAACAGAAAAAGGTGACACTGAAGATGATAATTCAAGGAATTCAAAACATACAAGCAAGAACAGAGAATATTGAAAAGAGAATAGAAAAAAAAATGATGAAAAGATGGAGAATATTCAACAAATGCTGATGAAGTATGATGAGAGATTCCAAAAAATTGAAGAAGATAAACAAAGAAATAAGAAGATTGGAGATATTGATGTCAGATTAACTGTGGTTGAACAAGATAAAAGTGGAATGCTGAGATGGGAGATGGACAGATCAGAATTTTATCTCAGATTCTAAAATATAGATGAAGAAAAGGGACAAAACTTAGCTGAGATAATGATAGAAAACTTGGCTGAAGCTCTGGAAATAACCAAAGAGAAGAAGATGGATGGAATAGACAAGGTATTTCGAGTCTTCACAAGATATGCAATGAGAAACAGTCTCCCAAGAGAAATTCACATCACAGGTGTGAATGCACATTACAGGTGGCAAGAGAGAAAACATTGAAATATAAAGAGAAGGAGATTGTGGTCCTGAAATAAGTACCCTGAATAGTGAGAGAGATGAGAAGAGAATATCGATTCCTGACTAAAATTCTACTTAAAAAAGAGGTGAATTATAGATGGTTGAT
The DNA here is from genome assembly GCA_015471245.1 of Laticauda colubrina. NCBI lineage: Eukaryota > Metazoa > Chordata > Lepidosauria > Squamata > Elapidae > Laticauda > Laticauda colubrina. The sequence continues at coordinate 13,370,180 of BLBF01000039.1, read as the reverse complement.
TCCAGAAGGTTTAATGTTCACATGGCAGGAACAGAGACACAGAACTGATTCAATTGAGAAAGCTGAATTATTTTATACAGAATATTTTGGAGGGAAAGAGGAGGAGACAGAAAAAGAAATGTCACTAAATGGAATTCCAAGAGGACTGCCAAATAGCAACTGAAAAAGAAAAAGATGCAGTACGCGGAAAGGTGGAAGCTAAAGAACAACGCGAACCAAGATCTATGAGAACTGCCAAACCTACCTATAAAGTATAATCATGGAAGAGAAAAAACTGATTACAATTAATATAAATGGACTTAACTCAGCTGGTAAAAGAAGGAAAACTTTCCATAAATTAGAGAAATTAAATTTGATATAATCTGCCTACAAGAAGTAGATATTAAAAAGCAACATGAACAACTGTTGATAAAGCCAAAGCTAGGGAAAATATTTACTTCTTTGACACAGTGCAAGAAAAGAGGAGTAGTTTTATGTATTAAAGATATTATTCCAGCGAAATTGATCCATACAGATGATGATGGAAGATTACTAATGGTGGAAATAATGGACAATAACATGAAAACACTCCTGATTGCAATCTATGCCCCGAATGACAATCAAGAAGAATTTTATAGAAAATTATATATGAAAATAATTGAACTGGACTATGCTAATATCGTTATGATAGTAGACTTTAATGGAATTATAGACAATAAATTGGACTATACAACACAGAAAACAACAAAGCAAAGCAGAAAGACTCTCCCTAAATCCTTTTTTATCCTGTGATAATTCTTTTTTTCTTAAACCAGCCTCCCTCAAGGGGCTGATATGTTACTTGAACATTAAATGTGGGGAAAATATCTTGGAATGTGAACATGACCTCTCAATGCGATGTGGCTACAAAGAAAAAAGTAAATACTGTTGAACTGTAGGTCAGGAAAAGGCAAGAAGACTCTTTAAATTCTTGAATAAAAGGGTGCCACAGGAAGATATGCTCTCTCCTTTGTTCCAGAGTGCAAGATACATAATAGTTTATATTTAATTAACAGGAAGCCAGATTCCATTGGGCATTAGAATAAACATTAATGTAGTAAAAAGAATTTGTCAATGGATTCAATTAACCAGAGAGGTGGTAGGCTTCCTTTCACTGAGTGTTTTTTTTTTAAAAAAAAGCTAAAATAACCATCTGTTGGAGACATTTTAATTTAGATTCCTGCACTGAGTAGAATATGAATGCCCACTTCAAACTTTATGATTGTGATTCTTGTTAATAATGGGCCAATTTACATTTTAATTTTGGCAAGTCATCAGTTTGTCATGCCATTTCTTCATGACATATGTTATATTCTTAAAAAGCCACTGTTTTTAGAAGATTTTTGCATATACAGTATGTATCTCAATGAATTATCCACAAGTGAGCTTGATTAAAGATGTTTTACATCAAACTGTCAAATGAATACAGCCATGTAGAAAATTGGTTTGAAAACCTCCAGATGGAACCAAACCAATTCATAAAAATTGTGTAAACTTAATATAGCAATTCACATGTGTGGTTGCAATTCACATAAATGCTTTCATGGATTTGCTGCAACTACTGAAGTCTACAGAACCAAGACAAGAAAATTTAAAGTGAGTATCATTGCATGTGTTACTTTATTTTGTTTTTTAGTTTAGTATTTTTTTAATACTATCCAGAGTTATGTTATTTGAATTGGGCTGAAATATAGATCTTTTGAATAGATGGATCAATGGTCAGACAGACAGATAGGTTTGTATGGGTTACTAACAAATAGATGTGAATCAGACACATAAAATGAGAAATGGAATGCTTATTATACATCTGAAAGTTGTTTTTCTTTTAAAACATGGTGACGGATTGCTTTTATTGTACATCATAACAATGTTGAAGACAATAATTTAAAGTAATATAATAGTTTTGGCTTAATGTGAACAACAAATACTTTGTCTGAAAAGAATATTGATATTATCTTCATCTGCAATTGGCTGACCAAAAAAACAGGCATGGCATTCTTGGTATAATATAGTATACTTCTATATTATGTACATATGCACCATTCCCCAAAGGATGTAAGGGTTCTGTATCAAATATGAAGTTGTTACTTAGCATTATCCTTTTTATTATTCATAATAGTCTCTTGAGCATAGTTAGCACAATAATAATTCCATTATTGTTTCTACAATTGGCAGTATATAAGGTAGACTTATCTAGACTTAATTGCGAAGCATAGCAGGGTTGGGAATGGAATGGAATGGAAAAGACCAATACATTCTGGAGACTGAAACACTTCCAAAAAAAAGATGATAGTAAAACACAAGTTTTTTGGGAGCATTCTGAAGTACCTACCTGAGTAAGATTTAAGGTAAGGGTATCAGGGATAGGAAAGCAGCACAGTGGCAGTTAAAGTGCTGTGCTTGTCAATTGAAAAGTGGGTAGCCAGGGTTCAAGACCTGAGCACCCTAGAATGTGGTCCTCACCCCAATTCCTGCTAACCTAGCAGTTTGAAAGCAGGAAAATGTGAGTAGATAAATAGATACTACTTTGATGGGAAAGTAACAGAACTCTGTAACAGCATTGGCTCAATGGCCATAAAACGGAGATGAGAAATGTCCCCTGTAGCTGGCAACGACTGGCAGAGTAAAATCCCTAGGGACTTCTTTACTTTTATCTGGAATAGGATAAAACTGGTGAAAATGTTAAATCACAACCATATTCACAATTGAGGGAGGCACATGTTGTAAAGATGAAGAATAGTATAAATGAGTCAGGTCATATTAAATCATTTTGATTTAAACAATTAAATGATTTAATATATATAATGTATTGAGTAGGTTTGTGCACTTTACTGAAAAATGGTTTTGGAAGAACTGGTTTAGTTATTGCAATAGCTGAACTATTGGGACTGGACAGAATATAATTCTTTAAAAAGACTATCAATGTAGATGTGTTAGTGTAGCACAGTAAAATATAACATTAGGAAACTACAGATATTAATTCAAAACAGCTGTTTAAATAAGCCAAAATAAATATTGAATCTTGAGTCTATAAATATTGAAGAGCCTTTTCATTGCTATGATTTAATATTTAATGTAGTGTAAATTCAGTAGTTGTGTGCATGAAAAGAAAATGGGCTTGACTGTGTTACCTCAAATATGAAGTATTACAGTTTGCATCAGGGGTGAGATTCCAATTTTTTAACAACTGGTTCTGTGGGTGTGGCTTAGTTGGTGAGCATGGCTTGCTGGTCATGTGACTGGCTGGGTGTGGCCAACTCAACATCACTCACATTGAGGCACGCATCTCCTTGCCTGGCCTCTCATGACTATGGGGATGCTGCAACAGTTGTAAGTGTGAATAATAGTCATAAGTCACTTTTTTCAGTGCCACTGTAACTTTGAATGGTCACTCCACACAAGTAAAGTACCAGCAAAGGAGGGAAAAAAACTCCAGACAAGTTCCTGAGTCAGGAAGTCTAGTCCTGCCAAGAATGTAATAAGGGTTAATGGAGAGGCAGTTTCTGTAAGCAACACCAGAATGTTTCCTTCCTGCCTTCCTTACAGGATTAGGCCAGTAATTTCTTTTTACAACTGGTTCTCTGAACTGCTTAGAATGTTAACAACTGATTCTAGCAAATAGGTACGAACTGGTAGAATCCACACCCCTGGTATGCATCATAAATAATCTGTATCCATGTCATGTAAATACTCAGTCTAAGGGAAAGAAAAATATGTCTTAGAATTTCAAAGAAGCAACATTCACATATAGTTATTGGTGCAGCTTCACTCTGGCATTTTATACTGTAATCCAGATATAATGTCTTCTGACATTACCATTATAAGATCTTATAAAGATCACAGAGGTATGCAGAAATCTAATCACCATCAGGTTATTTAATACACTTCCTTATATTAAGGTGCTTATGACAGAATCAGAAGAAAAATATTTAAGATGGAGAAATTTCCATATCCACCCTTTATTTGCCCCTGCATATATTTTGCCCCTGCTTGCCCTAAAATCAACCATGGCATTTATAATTCCCATGGTGTAATGGTTTTCTTTGCCTTACCTTTTGTTATTCTATTGTATGTTGTAAAAAACACCTAGACAAAGCTTCAGTTTATTGCATCACTGTTTAAAATTAATTCTGAGGTCTAAAAAATAAATAGTTTTGACCCTTATAATATGCCTCACATTTTTTGTATCTATTTGACATGGGAAAACTCCTCTTGCCTTTCACCCACATAAAAAAAAAACCACCTTTTCTTTATGAGTTGCTTTTTCTCTTCATTTAAAAAGCTAAATATATTCATCATTTCTCTTCCATAGAATAGTTGTAGGAAATAATGTTAAGATATCTCAAATCATCAGTTTCCATGACCAATCAACCTTTTAGTATTTTGGTGACATTAAACTTTGCAGAAATCTCTGCAGGATTCTTTACTTAAATTCTTTTAAATCTTTACTTTGAAGATCTCACAAAATTTGTGAATTACATATGCTTTATGTCAACCAAAAACAAAATGTCATTCTAGATCAAAATATTGTTTTATATTTCACTTAAGATCAATCTATCATTGTTATAAATTGTCAGAAGTTTCTTGGTTATATTTCTGTAGCCTGTTCTTGTCATATTTACCTTATTCTTCTTTCTCTTTCGGTGAAATCTTAACAATTCTTTATGTTGTCTTGACACAAAATTTACAGCTGCATACTCCAGAAGCGCCGAGAAAACAAAAAGCAAGCAAACAGCCATCCAGATGTCAATAGCCTTGACATATGATACCTATAGATAGTACAGAGTAGAAGATTGCTGGTATAAAAACATAGGACAGTGTAATGTTTCAAAATGTCAAGGGAAGAAAATGTGTCTCCTTAAATCATAGTAAAGAGTGAACTACAACAAAAGGATAAAAGAGGAAAATCTGTATGTCCTACAAGCAACATTATTAGAAAGGCGTTTTAATGTCAAAGCAGTATCTTAAGACTTTATGACATTCCATGTTAGGAAAAAATATGCTAGATCACCTGAAGTAATCATCAGAGATTATTCATAGTGAAAGGCAGAAAACTTTGACTCAAATTACTGAATGTTTGGCATTCCATTTATGATGCTTTATGTCTTGCATCATTCTACAAGAATTATCAGATAAACAAATCAGATTGACATAACTGCCACAATTTGTTTTCTGGAAAATGAAATAAAATAATTTAGTTTGTTTTTAATTTTTTAAAAAATAACTTATTTTTCTTATGGCAATGGATATGTGGTGGCTTGACTAATGCTACTTTTCAATAATAGCCATGATTACAGATGAATTGTAGAACTCTATTATAAAAGTAATGTAGTAATTCATACTATATTATAAAGCATGCCTTATTTAGACAGTACATATCTTATAAGATGCAAAGACATATTTATTTCTATATCCAATTAACTTTGATATTTACAATATAAGAAGTAGAGCTACTGTATGTATGAGAGACTATTCTCTATAATCAATCAAAACCTTCAAAAGGGCTCACCTTTGGGAGTGAAGCCCGTGATCCTGAACTCTGGGTTGTCATAGTGAGTACAGTTGTTATACCTAGAGCTACTCTAGCTGGAGCAGCATCCATGTTGATCCAAAATGACACCCATGATAGTATGACAATCAGGAGACTGGGAATATACATTTGAATGAGATAATATCCCATCTGCCTTTCAAGATGGAATCGAACTTCAATGCAGGTAAACTTTCCTGTTTATAACAGAGAACAACTGTTAGAGGTACCAGTTATATTCCATTATCAGCTGCCCTTGGTGCAATGACAGAATAATGTCCATTACTTGTTGCTTGTAATGTGTTACAGCATCCCTCACTAATTGTTCATATACTTGTTCATTTGTTTATTGTATCTGTTCTCTACAACACCTATAGTTCTCTACAACACCTCTACAACACTCATTCATCTTCCTGGAAGTAATAGCATTTAATCATCTGCTTGTGAATTCCAGCCAATGTGATTAAACCAATCTTGCCTGGAGTAGTACAAATAAATTGTATGTTTATCATGGTCAACTTGAGTACAGCTGAATTCTACCCAGTGCCCAAGGTTAGGCATGCAAGGCAGAAAATCCCATAAGGATTTCCAGGATGAATTCAAATTTAATTTTACTTTAGGGAACCCTTGACCCACTGGGTTATCTTTTTAGAAATATTTCCTTATCAGATTCTCAATTTCTTTAACAATGACCGAATTTCCTTGAAAAAATTGACAGTACCTTCATTGAAAATAACTCATTTGAACATTTTGTATTGTATCAGAAACTTTTATGTTTCAATTTTATGACAATTTCAATGTCATAAAAAGGTTTATAAAATCATCTGAATTTCAATTTCATGGGAATCATAAGTTCTGAATTTTGGACATATTATGGAAGTTAACTGATTTGAGGTACTTTGGTTCAAAAAAAGTCCCACTTTGTTCAGTTAAATGTTATAGAAACAAAAATTTTATAGTATAATCTATAGAAAGTAGCCATTTAAATAACTTTAAAGCAAATAGAATTCATTTAAAGAGATTTATTATAACCTCCTGAATAGATAATTAAAGATGGAGTTACTTCAGTAATAATGTTTAATAATAATAATAATAGGTTGTCTAAAACTCACTTTACTCTGCTTCTTTGTAGGGCTGATGCTAGTAACAAACAGAAGAAATGCAAAAATACTTGCAAAATACAACAATAATTGTTCTTTGAAAACCGGAGGTAATCAACATGATACCATTCCTATTTATTACACTATGATCATTTTCTTTAATCAACAGTGGCAGAAGACAGCTGTTCCCAACGGTCATAAAGATGCTTGATTTCCTGTTTTGATAAATATCTAGCAGCATTCCAGATGTAAAACATTTGTATGTGAAAAATAAGCCAAAAAATATAGGGGAGCAGCAGCAGAATTTTACTTTATCATAATAACATAGGAAGCTTTTCCTCCCTTAAATCAGCAATCACCAGTTTTTTAATAACAATAACGATATTTATGTTTTCCTTTATAGTCCTGAATCTGGAGGTAGCAAATTAAAATAAAATTAGTCTAATAAAAAGAATCATACATTTGAAACTGAGGACAAAATCCTTCAAAATGCTATAGAACAGTATTCTCATGTACCCAGCCTACAATGTTTTTCCTAATTTTGTCTATACTCAAGCAAATTCTCTAAATTCTAAAATTTTCACAGAAAAAAAATACCTTGACTTTACTTCTTTCACTGTACTGGATTGTTTATTTGCTAATATTTAGTGGCTGATGTTATTGCCTATTCAATTGCCATTTCATGTTGAAGTTATGACGTGTGTTATCAAACTCTTCTCCTACATATAAATATTCCTTGGCCCAAGAACCATTACTACTCTGTGATTAACTACACATTTGAATATATCTCGGGCAACAAAGAGTTACAATGTTCTTTCAATTGTCAAAACACTGACTATTTTTCATACCTGTATTGTAGTGTTTTGTGCAGTAACAAAGATCTTTATCTTCTTTCAACAAAAACTGTGGCAAAGTGAGTCCTTCAGCTACTTGTACAGCACCGTTTTCTTGCCATTCAAATACAAGGTCATTCATTGTATAACCAACTAGGAAAGAAAGTAAAACAAGGTTGAATGAAAGTTAACACACATTTCATGCTAAAATTTTCTCCAATTCAACAGTGTAGGATCAAATATAAAAAAAGAATACTGTTCTCAAATAAAAATCTCTGAATCACTTACATGTGGCTCATGTTAAATTATGTATGTGAAATTTAAAGTGTATAAATTTCTGGAGTATTATATGAGAAAACAAAACTTCTGCACCAGTCATGTCATTGCTTTATTAATTTTAACTCATAAAATAAGATAAGCCTTGATGGAAGTAATATACCAATAATTTTATCATATACATGCAGTCCTCGGCTTACAACAGTTCTCTTAATGACTGTTCAAAGTTACAATGGCACTGAAAAAAGTGATTTATAACTGTTTTTCACACTTATAGCCCCATGGTCACATGATCAAAATTCAAACACTTTGCAACTGGTTCATATTTATGATGCTTGCAAAGTTCCAGGTTCATGCAATTACCTTTTGCAACCTTCTAAATAGCAAAGTCAATGGTGAAGCCAGATTCAGGTAACTACTCTAACTTACAACTATAGTGGTTCACTTAACAACAGTTGCAAGAAAGGTTGTAAAATGGACAAAATTCACTTAACAAATGTCTCACTTAGCAACATAAATTTTGGTCTCAGTTGTGGTCATAAATTGAGGATATTTGTATTTAATAGCAATCTGATCCAACCAATGATATAGTATAGAAATTGGTGGTAAGTCACATGTAAAATCTTATTACAATTATACCACTTCAAGACAGTCTATTAAACTTGAAAACTGATGATGTAAGAGATATGCATTATGAATTCTGAACTGCATCTAATTTTTTTATTTTTGCTAATAGAGATCATAAGTTCCCCAAAAGCAGAAAAGGAAGTTTTAAATCACTGAATTAGATTCAGGTGTTCTGAAAGTAACATAAAATGATCTCTATAAAATATTGCTAAAGATGAAGTTGCAGAGAATTCGTTTGATGCAGAGGTTAAGATGCTGGCCTAGAATCCAGGAAACTTCCAGGCTTCCCTTTAGCACAAAAACTAACTTTGGGCCAGTCCCTTTTTCAGTTCAATTCATTTTATGAAATTGTGGTGAGGAAAAGTGGAGGCAGGATTATTAGATATGTTCACTATTTTGATTGTATGTACTGTATATATTGCATATATGCATATATGTATGGTGGGCTATCAATCGAAATAACAGTAGAATTATTTAAAATCTTACAACATGATGCAATTAAGATACAACACACAGTTTGTAGACAAGTACGGAAATTGTACCAATACCTCAAATACTAGAAAGGATCAATTTGTAAAAGTCGTAGTGACCCAGTAGTTAGAATGCAGTGTTGCAGCTTTTCTCTGCCCACTACCAGGAGTTCAGTCCTGACTGGTTCAGTGTTGACTCAGCTTTCCATCCTTCTGAGGTTGATAAAATAAAGACCCACATTGTTGGGGACAATATGCTGACATTTATAAATTGCTCAGAGAGTGCTATAAAACACTATGAATATATGTCATGCTATTGCTAAATGCTGTTGCTATTTCAAGACAAAAAAGGTGCTAAGAAAAGACAAAGCTACCAGATGTTTGCACTTATCATAGGTGGTAGTAAGATAGAGCTAAAGGTCTGGCAATTCAGATCTTGGGAAACTGGGACCAAAACAGCCAGGTGTACAAACCGGGTGAAAATGGTCTTCCACTATAAACCTTAATTATTTAATTCATATGCAAAATATTTCAAAATGTTGGATTGGAAAATTTTGAAATTAAAATTGCTGCAAGAAAAAACAAAACCTCACAAATGTTAATGGTACAACAATGATAGCTGGGAGTGAGGAAGACTCAAGGAATTTCTTGTTGAAGGTAAAAGAAGCAAAGATAGAAGCTCGTATACTACCAATAATAAAAAATAGCTAAGGTTTTGTCAATAAGAATTTCCAACCTATGATAGGAGATAGAGTTGAATAATCTTCCTAAGCTTTCTCTTTCAAAATTATATCAAAATTACAGGGTGAGTATAGTCATAAAACAGAGTCATCTGCTACATGGAAAAATGATTGATAGATTGATAGAAAAATTATGATAGATTTAAACAAAATATTAAAATGCAAAGAAATCATACCAACAACACGATGCAATGTTTTTATTAGTTAGATACCGTTTGTGAAAATTGGATCAGAAAGACTGAACAAAAAATGATGTGTTTGAACTGTAATGTGACAAAATAGTTGAAAATAACTTGAACAAGAAGAAAAAGAAAAACCTCAGTATTAAAGAAAAGAAAACAGGACAACTCAGGGAAAGCATTAATAACAAAACTAAAGGTAACTATTTTGTACATATAATATTAAGTCAAGAGATATTGAAAAGACTCTGTTGCTTGGAAAATAAAAAGCTATTGAAAGAAAGGCTGACAGAAGACAGAGTGACCGTAAGGTCCATATCATTCAAGATGTAATTCTTCGTTTGACAAAGAGTGTCTGATGCTCAGGAACCAGATTTATCGGGTTTACCTGCTCTGTTGTAATTGGGGGGATAAATGCCCACCAGAGGACTACTATCACTTGAAGCGGGAGTATAAAGGACTAATTGATAAGAAAAAGAAAGCTAAAGATAAAGAGAAGTGGGACCTACTTCTCCTCTCCATCCAGCAGAAAAACACTCGATTATTTTGGCAAATTGTTGCCAGCTTCTTGCCGGGTCATCAAGAACTCCCTCCTCTCTGCTGTATTTTCAACAGAGATTGGGAAAACCATTTCTTGGCAATTTTCCAGGTGTCAACAAGTTCGACCGTGCTTGGGCCACAGCTGCCTCCTGCAGTTCCTGACTGGCAACCCATGAGTCATGCTGAGATTACTGAGCTTATCTCCGAATTCAAGTCAGGCAAAGCCCCTGGCCCTGATGCTATACCCCCTGATTTTCTAAAATCCAATCCCGAGTGGTGGATTCCTCTCTTAGCAAGACTCTTTATGCATATCAATATTTCTGGCAGGATCCCTACCTCCTGGAGCTTAGTAATTATTGTTCCAGTTTTTAAACGAGGAAATAGGAACAACCCAGCCAACTATCATCCCATAAGTCTGCTCTCCATCATTGGACAACTGTATGCTAAATATCTCCAACATAGACTCCTCACTTGGATTGAGGTGTCCAATATTATTGGTGCTGAACAGATTGAGTTTAAAGCAGGCTGTGTCACACTGGACCACTGCTTTGTCTTAGTGCACCATAAATATACACCATATCAGGTGGCAAACTTTTTACTGCTTTTATCGACCTAAAGTCAGTGTTTAACTCAGTCCCTAAGGGACTGTTGTGGTCAAAACTGCTCAATAGTTCTATCAATAGACGTCTTCTGTTCCTAATTAGATCCTTGTATGACCAGACCTCTAGTCAGGTCAGGTGTGGTTTGCAGGGAGAACTTTCAAATTCTATCCCGATTAAGAACAGAGTAAGGCAGGGTTGTGTTCTGGCTCCTCTTTTGTTTAATTTATTCTTATCTGACTTGGCCATATTGAGTCCCATGCCCCAAAGCTGTCAACTATGAAGATCCCGCTTCTCCTTTATGCTGATGATGCGGCCCTCCTTTCATTGTCAAGGCCAGGTCTGAAAAGATTACTTTCTGCATTTGGCTCTTATTGTGCTGAGAACCACTTGTCCATTAATTATGACAAATCCAAAGTATTGGTGTTCTCTAGAGCCAGGAAATTGTATAACTGGGCTATCAATGGTAATGTTGTTAAGCAGGTTTTCCATTTTAAATATTTAGGTATTCAATTTCAGAACACCAGTGCTTGGACTAGACATTAGACTAGACTAGAGATTATGGCCTTAAGGACGCCCAATTTAGGGTAGTCCAACGGCTTGTCTACGAGCCAGAGCAAACAAAACTTGCTCCCCTCTGATCTTCAGCCAATTTAATAATTATGGACTGAGGATGGCTTCCTATTTTTACATTCTAATCATTCCCAATTATAGAAGAGCTTTCTCCCTAGCTTGCATTAATGTTCTGCCCTCAGCATTGTTTAGCAAGTGTTCTAATTTAAGAGGCTCCCGATTTACGAGCGGCTATGCCCCTGTGACAGAGCTGAGGTTGAAACTGTGAAGTATGTCCTTTTATATTGTTTTATGTGTAATGCAGGCAGATCTAAGTTACTGTCTCTCCTTGAAACAGACCCTTCTAGACCCAATGTTAATAATTTGTCCTTATATTGTCTAGGGCAGTGGTTCCCAAACTTTTTCAGTCCACCGCCCCCTCTGTGCCCCCCACTCAGGGGTGGGATTTAAATTTCTGTGGGTGTGGCCTAATTTGAGGGTGTGGCTTGCTGGTGACTGGGTGGGCATGGCTTGCTGGTCATGTGACTGGCTGGCATGGTTTGCTGGCTGGGCATGGCTTGCTAGTTACATGACCGGATAGGTGTGGTTTGGTGGGCATGTGACTGGGTGGGCATGGCCAGGGGACTGGCAAACCAAATACAAGTGGTTCTCAGTTAATGGCCCATTGTTTAGCAAGTGTTCTAATTTATGACTGGCCTCCCCAGAGCTATTTGACTTGTTTTTGGAATTTTGACAGCCATGCACACACACACACACATCCTTCTAACCCTGCTGGAGCAGATCATTGGACTAGAATTGGCAAAGCATTTCTGATTAGATTCTAATAGTGAATAAAATCTAATCAAAGATGCTTTGCCGATTCTTGTTGATTTGTTTTATTTTTATTTCTTTATTTTATGTTGCTGAATTGCATTGACATGTGTGTCCCTTCTTGTGCACAACCCAGAAGCTTTTGTGATTCTTTGCAGCAAAAATTACCGACCTCTGGCTTTGCTTGACTTTTCAAATGTGCCATCACTGCCACATTTTAGGTGCCAGCCCCACAGGTCCACCCCATTGAGCCCGCTGCACCAGAGGAAATTGCCCAAGCAAGTCTGAGTGAAGTTGTGCACCAAGTCAATGGGGTGAACCTGAGAAAAAGAAAGAGAGAGAGAGAAAAGAGAGAGAGAGAGAAAGAGAGAAGGAAGAATAGAAAGAGAAAAGGGAAAGAAAGAAAAAGGGACAGATGAAGAAAGGGGGAATGGAAGGAAGGGACAGAAAGAAAAAGAAATAAAGAAGGAGGGAGGGAGGGAGGAGAAAGATAATGAGATATCTATTCTAGTCCAATCACCTGTTGCAGGTTTAGAAGGGAGTGTGTGTGTGTGTGTGTGTGTGTTTTCCTTGTAATTTACCAGTACATTTTGGTTTTGCCTTCTTCAGAATTGGCACTGTAATACATTGGGGAAAAGCATTTTTTTAGGGTTGAGGTCTGGTCCAATGGATCCTGTTTAAAGCCTCAACAAAATGTAAGAGCTTCCTGATAGTCTTCCTGATAGTTTCATCCACAAAACCTTTAATAGAAGCCAAATTTGTTTCAATGGGGAAAAGGGCCTCAAACTAAACTAGTCCTCATTTCAATCTGATGCTTCAGTGCTCTCTCTCTTTCTCTCTCTCCCTCCCTCCCTCCCTCTCTTTCTTACTCCCTCCCAGAGTGGCTTTGCTCTACTTTCCCAATGTGCCTGTGGGGCCGGCGCTTCAAACATGGATGGATGAATAGAGAGAGAGAGAGAGAGACAGAGACAGAGACAGGTAGGTAGATATATTGGTAGATAGGTAGGTGAGTAGGTAGGTAAGTAGGCAGGCAGGCAAGCAGGCAGGAAGACAGACAGACATTTTGGATGGATGTATGGATAGGTAGGTAGGTAGATAAGTAGGTAGATAGATATAGGTAGGTTGGTAGGTCAGTAGGTAGGTAGGTAGACAGAAAGACAGGTGGACAGACAGACAGGCAAGTAGGTAGGCAGGAAAGCAGGCAGACAGACCTTTTGGATGGATGGATGGATGGACGGACAAACAGACAGACAGACAGACAGACAGACAGACAGACAGACAGACAGACAGACAGACAGACAGACAGAACGCGACAGGGTGGCACTTTGGGAAAGTAAAGCAAAGCCGCTGTCATTGCATTCGAGGCGCCGGCTCCAGAGCTGTGCAACAGTCAATAGGGTGAGCCTGCAGTGCCAGTGCCATGACCCCCCCCCGCCACTTTCTAGCACCCTTCTGCCAGCCCCCCTGGGGGCATTCGAGATGCTGGCACCACAGGCTCACCCCATTGACTGTTGCACCGGAGAGGTGCAAGGGTCTCAATGGGGGTGAGCCTCTGGAGCTGGCGCATCGAACACAGTGGTGGCACATTGCAAAAGTAGAGCAAAGCCGCCTACCCTGGGCTTCCTCAACCCTGCCCTGCTCCAGGAAGGAGGGAACAGCACCACCCTGAGAGGGGGAGCAGCTTGGGAGGCTGATCCCTGCCAGGAGGGGCACCCTGTGAACTTGCTGTCAGGCATGGCAACTACAAAGAGGGATAGGCTTGGATGAGCCTGGATATTGGGCATGTGGTCAAAGCCCCCCTTCCTCTGCCTCTCCCAGGTCAGGGGACTGCAATCTTAAACACTCAAAGAGCCATTTGGACCTGTTTCCCACAGAAAACAAAACACTGGGAGCCCCAAGACATGGGTGGGTGTGGCAACCCAATGTCACTCCCACTGAGTCACATGACCCCCCAGGTTTTGTGGTTTTCTGTGTTTTCTTTGGAGAACATGTTGCTCTCTCTCTCTCCTCCCTCCCTCTCCCATCTCTATCTCCCTCTATCACCCTCTCCATCCTTTCCTCCTTCTCATCTCTTTCTTTCTTTCTCCCTCCCTCTCTCTCTCTCTCTCCTCTAACTCTCTCTCTTTCTCTCAATGACTCTTCCTCCCTCCTTCTTCCCCATTCCCCACCCCCCTTTCCAAGTCCCACATCCAGGGAATAACTGTAAGGAAATTTGGCCACGTTCTTTCTGTCTGTGGAAAGATAAAAAAATAAACCTTGCATTCCAAAAAGAGTGACAGTCAGGCTGCTACCTCACAGTGCTACAAGGTTGATGCCTTAGATTGCTGCTGAATCCTTGCAAAACTGGACAAAGACAGAGAGGGGAGCAGATAGAGCTGAATTGATGCCGAATCTCTCCCCCTTCCTTTGTATCGCTCTCTCTCTCTCTCCCTCTCTCTCTCTCCCTCTGTGTGTGTGTGTGTGTGTGTGTGTGTGTGTGTGTGTGCGCGTGCATGTGTGTATCTCGCTCTCTCTTGCTCCCTGTCTGTGTCTCTTCTCACTCTCTTGGAAAGCCCTGCATGCTCTTCTTGGGGCTCTTCGCTGTCCCCTTTTCTTTCTTCCTTTTGGAAATCTGGGCTGGCTGACGAACAAGAGGAGGAGGAGGGGGAGGAGGGAAGCCTCCATCATGGCTTCCACTCGTTCCTCAGCTAGCTTGGATTTCCAAAAGGAAAGAAGAGAAAAGGATAGTGAAGAGCCCCAAGTAGAGCATGCAGGGCTTTCCGAGAGTGTGAGAAGCTTCTTTTCTTTCTTCTTGGCAAGTTTTTAGAAATCTAGGTTGGCTGAGGAATGAGCGCAAGCCGTAACAGAGGCTTCCTTCCTCTCTCTCCCCTCCTTCTCCTCTCGTGTGCACCTCCAGGCCCCACCACAGCCAGCTCCATGGCTGTTCACTGCTCTTGCAGCACCTGTGCAGCACACTCAAATTTAGTGCACTTTACTCCATCCCCACCATCTCCTCCTGGAGCCCATTACCATGCGGTGCATTGGAGCTGCCACATTTGAGGCACCGGCTCCGGAGCAGTGCAACAGTCAATGGGGTGACCCTGCAGGGCTTTGAACGCCCCCCTGCCCCCGCTTAGCACCCCCCCTGCCAGCCCCTTGCCACTTAGCGCCCCCCTAAGACATCCCACCGCCCCCAGGGAGTGGTACCGCCCACTTTGGGAACCACTGGTCTAGGGGATGGCTCCTCATATATCACTTCTTTGGTTTCCAAATTTTTTTAAGAGCTGTAACCATCAGAGGAGAATTCTGTAATTCCCCTTAGTCAAGTTTTTTGTGACCAATTGTTCATGATTAATTTTCCCATGTTCTTTTGTTGTACTTGTGTTTTGGTCTGTGACCGCAAATAAAGTATTATTATTATAGAGAGAAGAAATTTCCCTATTCCTCTGAAAGAATATGTGAAATAAAAGTTGGGTTTTGTGTTATATAATGAAGATATACAATAAATGATAAAGTGTGTTACTTTTCTATGAGTTAGATGTAATTCCTCTGAATCCTCACTCTGGCACCATTTTCTTTTCTTCCTGCCATTTTCCCAGAAGGGCAGGGTCCAGAAATAGGGCTTTTCATCAAAGAGTGAAATAGCATTGACCTGGAAATGTTTTGGCTGATTTTCTACTCCAAAATGACCTTGAGCCACATCATCATTATGCAGCACAGCTTAGCTTCCACAACTACTGTTGTGTGCTTCTCCTACTAAAGAACTAATATCAGCTGCATGAAAACTTTTTGAGACAAACTTTTTGGCCCAAATTCTAAATAGGGTACAAATGTAAACTTGAGTCAGTGCAAACAAATTCTTGAGAGCCATAGCCCTATTTGTAGCCCTTGCAATTAACACGAGGTTAGTTTGGAAACAGGAATGCTTAAAGTTCAAGTATGAGTATGGATTTTAATGGCTAATTTTTGGCTGAAACTACAAATTTCCAAACAAACTTGCCACCTTTCCCTCAAACTGAAAATTGCTGGAATAACAGAAGCTTGTCTCATAGGAGTTTATGAATAATTTCCCCTTAACTAATGAGTTCCCCATGACTAATAGGGACATTCTGTATTAGAAAACATTTTTCTTTGCCAGGATTATGTTATCTTTAATGTTTGTTTTTTCCAAACATTATTACTCAATTGAGTGACTACTTAATGTACTGGGACTTCAACTTACCAAATTTCTCACTTCACTGGCTTGGAATCCTGGAAGTTATACGAGCATAATTTGAACATGGAAAAAGAAGTTTCCTGTGCATGAAAGTTCATATTATCACAAATAATAGTAGATAATGTATCTCAAGGATAGATTAATTTATACTTACAGCTTTCCAGTTGCATTATACACGTCTGGACATCCATTGGAAAATTTTTGAGATCCATTGGACAAGAAAGTATTAAAGTCAACCTGAAAGAATGCAAAGCAAATAAAATAAAAAGAATATTTTTTTCACATACATTTCCTACATAAGGAGGAAAATTGGCAAATCCAGCACATGTAAAATTAATACAAAATAATAAACTACAATTCATTTAAATGATGAAATATTATAAAGTTGTCTCTGTATTAGACTCCAAGTGCTTAGAACTTTAAAACTGCAATTTTGTCAACCTTTCTTGGAAACGAACCTTATAAAATCAGAGAAACGTATTTATGAATAAACATCTCAAAAATTATTTTGTATTTTTACAGAATTCTCTACATATAATTTGTACTTATGTTGAGCAATATGGTACATTATAACCTAATCCTGTATCTTTCATTGATTTGTGAAATTATTATAAAAACAACATATTCAGTGTTTCAAATGAAAGCCACATGAATGATTTCTGCTACAAATAATATTAATTTTTCATTTCAAATAAAAGTAACTTTTGTTAAGACTTAAAAATTTAGGAGAATCAATGGAAGAATTTTAACAGAGAATAGATGAAATATGCTATAGTATAAAAAACAAATTATTAGAAAACCTAATCCAGATATACTCTGAAAAAAAAATCTTTGAACAAACACAGGAATATTAAACCCTTATTCAGAATCAGTGCAATCTCCAATATGTGTATTCTGCAATGCATTGTATACTAATGAACTACAACTTAAACCTCATATATGCAATGAAGTTATGGAACATTTAAGGAAAAGGCAGAATTTTTAAATATTGGATATAGGTAAACCACAGACTTTTGACAGCAACAAATACAGACAACTTATACCAGGAGCACACAAATTAGCTTTGTAGGCAAACTGAAAGAAGGAACTCTTTAAGCATTGGGAAAAATTTGAGAAGTTAAAAATTCTACTAAGGCTTTTAGTAATATTTATTTATAATTACTGAGTTTGTAAATCAATGTGAATCTATAAAAGCAACAATCATTATGCTTAAATGGAACTTAGATTACCTTGAAATTGTGCTATAACCTCATATTTTTGTACTCAACAATTTACCTGATAGAATAAAGAACATTTCCATTTTTAAAAATTCGAAGCAATTTATTGTCAGTTGTTACTTCATGAAAGTTGGCACCCTTTTCATTGGCAAAAAATAAATCAGGTTTCCAGATTGAATCCAGCATGGATGGATCTAAATCTAAAGAGTCATCTGGATATTCACTATAAGAAAGGCGTGGATCATTCCAGTTCTGACGGAGAAAAATGTTCACTCGATAATCCTAAGGAAAAAAACAAAAAATGAAAACAAGAAAGTTATTTTTATTGTTACATTTAATTGGATAATCCATATAGTATTTAATTAACTTTTCCAATTAATGAAAACAAATTATTTAGCCTGACACGTATTTTAAAAATATGCTTTTAAAATACTAGGCATGTTATTGTATGAAACCTAACCATTGAATAAGCACATTGATCTCTATTTTTTGCAGGAATTTCTATAAAAACAAAAAGTAATGTCATATTTGTGTAAAGAGATTACAACATAAACCTTATATTTTCTCCTCTTATGCTGCATTTATCCGAAAGAAATAGTTTACTTTGGAAATAAATTTGGGACAGGTGACAAAAATATGTTTTAATAGCTGTTCATTTGCAGGATTCTCTTCAAGAGTGAAAATCATGATTTCCAAAGGTATAATAAGTAACTAGGAATGCAAAGCTCCAGCATTCACCATTACTATAAACTATTTTACTGTGTTTTTTTTTAATATCACATCAGAGGAAAGGGTGAAGAAGAGGAGTAAGATATAGCTGACTGATTTAGGAAATTTTCACTTCGAAGAAAAACAGATTAAAATTACATAAACCAGTAACTTTCTTTTCCAATTAAGCAGGATATGTTCTTGGAAACATTACATATATAATTGGTTGTTCATTTGCAAATCTTTTCAATTATTCTCCTTATTGTATTAATTATTATATTTATTCATAGTAATTCATAAACTTTTAATTATTATACCATAATATCATCAGTCATTCATTAAAAACTATATAGTTACTAAGAGTTGCACCAACTTGATGGCATATAATCAATCAACTTATGAGAAAAAAATTGTCCAATGAGCTTGCTGCTTTGCTCCTGGACATTTCTCAGGGCTTTGGGGTGAAGTGTCCTAATCATTTATAAAAATCTTGAGTGATCAGTTGGTTTTGTGACAGGTTAATAGGTTGAATCACAAGACTCATTGAGACTGATTTTTGTCTTGTGACTTCTAACTTGTAGCTGTCAGGTGTGAAATTGAACTGGTAAGGTGGTGGTTGCTTCTATCATCAACTGATGGTTAGGATGGTCTACTTCCTTATAGGTTCATATACTGGTACTAAGTCAGTGTGTTTGTTGATGAACCAATTGGTAGAATGCCAGGCTTTGATAAAGTGCCTGATGGGTGTTTGGTGTCAATGACTTTGTCTTTGTTCCATTCAAACCAGGCTACTGCAACCTCTAGGAATAGCAATAGCCCACAAACCCACATTCATACTCAGACGGAAACAAAGTTCAAAGACAGGACATAGAAGGAAGCACCAGTGTAATGTACAGAATCAGCTGCAAAAATTGTAACCAGTCTGCCCAATTGTATCTTGGGCAGACAGGACAACGGCCAGAAACTAGAATCCATGAATATCAGCTGGCTGTCAAATGGCATGATCCAAAGTCCCTGATCACCAGTCACATCGACAACAAACATGAGTTCAACTGAAACAAAGTGTTCTGATCCAATCTTTGCAAGCAATGAGAAACCACTTACTCATGTGTAAAACAAACACCCTTTTAAAACAAGGCAGGAACAGTCTTTATTCACACTGGTTAGGCAAAACCAAAAATAATTAGTCACAAATGAAAGTCTTTTCCCTTTCTGAAAACAGGGCACAAACAGTCTCTGTTCACTTGAGAACTCAAGATAAAAAATCCTTCTATGATTAAGTCAAGGAAGAACAGTTCCGGCTGAAACAAATTCATTATCTATTATTTCCCAGCAGGGAGACTCAGTTGGCACCTCAAATACAAATCTGGTTCTGGCAAAGATAAGCGGACTCAATTGATATCCAAACTCTGTCAAGGATCTTGGAGAACTCATCTCTAATGATCTAAATGCTAGAGCCCACTGTAACTACATA
The DNA here is from genome assembly GCA_015471245.1 of Laticauda colubrina. Lineage (NCBI taxonomy): Eukaryota > Metazoa > Chordata > Lepidosauria > Squamata > Elapidae > Laticauda > Laticauda colubrina. Next base: position 13,350,294 of record BLBF01000039.1, on the reverse strand, counting down.
GCCAAAAAGACATTAAGAGTTGTTTACCTAGTCTTACATAGCTTTTTCTCTGGTAATATTACACTAATAACTAGAGCATACAAAACATTTGCTAGACCAATATTCCAATACAGCTCATCAGTCTGGAACCCACATTACAGTTGAGAAAGTCCAGAAATATTTCCCAAGAAGAATTCTCCACTCCTCTCCTCGTTGCAGAATACCTTATGCCACCAGACTCAAAATTCTAGACCTAGAAAATCTAGAACTATGGCGCCTTCAGTCTGATCTAAGTATGGTATATAAAATCATACATTGCAATGTCCTACCTGTCAATGAATACTTCAGTTTCAACCATAACAATATAAGAGCAAACAATAGATTTGCTCAAGGTTAATCGCACCAAACTTGATTGCAGGAAATATGACTTCAGCAACAGGGTGGTCAGTGTCTGGAATACTCTACCTGACTCTGTGGTTTCTTCCCCAAACCCCAAAAACTTTAACCTTAGAGGGACGTGCATAAGCGCACCAATTGTGCCTACTGTCCCTGTCCTATTGTTTCTTTTATTTTATTTTTTTAATTTTTCTTATATGTATCCATTTATGCATAACTATGTTTTTACTTATACCTATTATGTTGTAAGCAATTGACAAAAAAAATATATACACAAATATACAATATGACAGGCCACTCCCAAAACCCTATTATTTATTTTCCAGCCAGAGAGGGGCTGGCTAGCATCTATGACTTCTTTTCCCTCAGTGGGATTATTGCCTTCCAATGCTCATCAGAGCCTTCAAAATGCTCCAAAACTGGCCCTCCTCCCTCTCCTCATCTGACTCTGCTGCTAGCTCTGCTGGAAGCTGACAAGCCACAACACAAAGGCAAAGTCATTGGCCATGCCAGAACCAGTCAGGAACACAAGTTTATCGAAGCCTGGCATTCTACCAACAGCCAATCAACAAACACATTGACTTAGAACTGGTGTATGAACCAATAAGGAAGCAGACCATCCAAACCACCAATTGACAACAGAGCTGACAACTCTCTCATCAGCTGAATTTTGTGCCTCAACATCAACCAGTCCAGAAGTCACAAGATCAGAATCAGCCTTGTGATTCAATCACTCTTGTGAGTCAATCAGTCTCAAGACCAACTGATCATCCAGGAAGTATATAAATGAACAGGACACTTCATCTCAAAAGCTTGCTGAAGGTGTTATCTAGTTTGGTAACAAAATGTTTGGGAGCCAAGCAGCAAGATCGGAGGACAAACTTCTGCCTAAATTTACAACCTGAGCTACAAATATTCTCCATAATTTCTAAAAAAAATATGTGTCTAATGCTGCTGTTTGGTAATTCCTGCTGGAAATGGCAGAACTATAATCACATTTTTTCCAACCAATAGATCAGAATGGACTTTACAGGTTTGCAAAATAGCAGAGACAATTTGTGTTACAGAGGAAAACATGTAAATCCAGATCTTATATGCAGATAAGTTGATGCTCAATTTTTTGCTCAAAATATGTTGAAAATATGATAAAAATGCCCCTCTTTGTAAATGCTCAAAATTATGTATGTTTTAATTTTCATAATTGGCATATATGTGGGTAGCATGCTATACATTTGTAAGTTCATATGACATTAGTTATGTAGCCAGAGCAAATATTGAGGATCTGTCTTATGATAGAATATAATAGAGCTGGAAGGGACCTTGGAGGTCTTCTAGTCCAGGAGAATCTATGCTATTTCAGACAAATGACTGTCTAGTCTCTTAAAATCCTCCAGTGATGAAGCACCCATGATTTCTGAAGGCAAGATGTTCCACTGGTTAATTGTCCTCACTGTTAGGAAGTTTCTCCTTAATTCCAGATTCTAGAAACCATTATTTCTTGTCCTGCTTTCTGGTGTTTTAGAGAATACTTTGACCCGTCTTCTCATTGGCAGCCCCTCAAAGACTGGAATACTGCTAATTCTTCTTTTCTTTGGGCTAGCCAAACTCAAATCCTTTTCATATGTCGTTTTCCATATGTTTTAGTCTCCAAGCCTTTGATCATCTTAGTTGCTCTTCTCTGAATTTTTTTTCCAAAGTCTCAATATTTTTTTTCTGGTATGGTGACCAAAATCAGTTGCAATATTCCAGGTGTGGTCTTATTAGGGTTTATAAAGTGGTAATAATACTTCATCTCATCTTGATTCTATGCCTCTGTTTTACAATCCAAGATTGTATTAGCTATTTTGGCTGCTGCTTCACACTGCTGGCTCATGTTTAAGTGATTATCCATTAAGACTCCAAAGTTCCTCTCACAGTTACTGTTTTTGACCCAGGGCTCACCTAATCTGTACTTATACCTTTGATTTTTCCTTACTAAATGCAAAGATTTGCTGTTCTCCATATTAAAATTCATTTTGTTGGATAGGGCCTATTGTTCAAGATTGTCAAGAACTTTTTGGATCCTGAGCTTGTCTTCTGAGGTATTGACTATTCCTGCCAGTTTAATGTCATCTGCAAATTTGATGAGTTCCCCTTCTATTCCCTCATCTAATCATTTATGAAGATATTGAAGAGTACTGGGCCTAAGGTGGAGCCTTGTGGTACCCCACTACCTACTTCTTTCCATATGGATATAGTACCATTAAGGGCTACTTGTTGAGTACGGTTTGTCATCCAGCTACAAATCCATTTGGTGGTAATGTTATCTATTCCATATTTTTCTAGCTTACCAAGAAGTAAGCTTTGTTCTACTTTGTCAAATACCTTACTGAAATCTAAATATATTATGTCCACAGCATTTCGCTGATCTTCTAATAGTCACTTTGTGAAAGAATGGAATAATGATGGTAAAGCACAAGAACAACATACTTGATTCAGGATAATATATGAAGCTATTACCATTTCAGTGTTTTTATTGTTTGGAAAAATTGAGGAATATGTCTTAAAGTCATTGCTAATGTAATAGTTATATATTAGATATTTCATTTAAAAATATATTATAAGACTTTAAAAAAATGAAAAGTCTTTTCTTCTACAGCCCTCAATTTCTTTTTCTATATTAAAGAAACTATTCACCTGATAACTTCTGACAGCCTCTCCAACCATAGAAACTGCTTAGTGAATCATGAAGGCAGAATTAAAATCCTTCTGGCAATGTTGGCACTTTCTGAAATAATGTCTCTGATGATGTTCATTGACAGCTGAACATTTAAGAGTTTAGATGTGACCTTCCCTGCTGTTCTTTGAGATAGAATATATGTTCAGTGACCTATTCAGGATTATGTATGCACCTGTAAGCCATTCAGCATTACAGGACAGAAAATAATAGCTCACTTTTTATATTCAGTTCTATTGTAAAAGTGTTTTAGTGCTCACTTAAATATCCCTGAATAATATTTTTATTTCTATAAATTCCTAGTGAACATGATAAAAGCTGGCATAAGAGGATTGAAGGTAACTCATAATAATTATATTAATTTGACCAAAGACACAAGATAAACAAAAAAGTTCTTGCCTTATTTAATTTTCAGAGTGAGATGGATTCCCTTGCTTTAAACAATAAGCTTCACTGTTGACTCTTAAATGAGCTTTTTCTATTCTGCGCTCTTATTTTCTCTTCCCCCTTTTATCTCACAATTATCACAAATTTCATTCTGGCTTTAATTTTCATTCAAAACAGTTACGTTAGCTTCCTAAGAACAACTACCAACAACCTGGATTTCCAATTTTATTGCTAATGTCCAGAATTGAGGGAATGCATACTGATCTCAATTTTTTTAAACAAGTAACTTTTTTACTTTTTAAAAAAATAATTACCAATCTGAATTTGGTAGAACTGACCATTGTGATTAAAAACATAGCAAATTCATATTACACCAGACGGAGTTGTTTGAAAACAAGGGAAGTTTCCAGCAATTGCATGGCTGAGTTCAGACAGTTTTCTTGGAAACAAGAAATAGAAGTTTGTCACTGTATTTTTCTAGGAAATGTTTTAAACTATTTTAAAAGTTTAGATAGAGCCCTGGGAATTCTTAGTTATATGTTACTTATGCTTTTGGGGATCCAACAAAAGTGACTAAGTGGTGGATTGCGGTATCTGCTATCCCGCATCAGATGGGCGTCTCATGATAGGG
>BLBF01000039.1:13329755-13341185 GCA_015471245.1 Laticauda colubrina | reverse complement strand
GCATTGATACACAGTTGCAAACACATAAATGATACATAGTTACAACAGTGGATGAGATTGGAGACACTTTATAACTAGAGAATTTTTCATGTATAACATACACTAGACTTTAGTAGTTTGCTTTATTTATTTAAAGCTTTTATATTCTATCTTGAAACTTGAATATTTATGTAGAATAAAAGAAATAAGAATAAGAGGCACTGAAATAATGCTACAAATGTTGAATTTAGTTGAATTCCAAAGGAAAAGTGCTGTTTCATTTTCACCTTGAGGCTAATAAAATAGGAAAAATGTTCAATACATACAATGGTCATTTACATTACATTTATTTTTGTAAACTTTGCTGATATCTGCTCTCCAACAGGAGAAATTGAACATAATGGAGTTCCGCTTTTCATAAACTATTTTTTTTATCTGCAGTTAGAATAATCTAAAGGCAAGAGTTTATTCCCCAGTCTCATTTCTAAAATACATGTAGTTGACATAAAATATATAGTAGGTCTTTGAAAATAAGAATACAAGCACAAGGGTGCAAGTTTCTTATTCCAACTATTCCCATTCTGAATGGAAAGTTACAAGTATTTCAAAAGGAATTCCTTTCCCATATGAGCAAGACATTCCTTTTTCAAACTATTGTATTTAAAATGTTTTTTACAAGTTCTTCTTGCAGCTTTATCTTTGTAATAGTATTCTGAGTGTTTCTCTCATTAAACCTTTTGAAAAAAAAAGTCACTTCAGTTCACTAAAGTTTACTGTAGACAAAAGAAAATAGCTTCTTCCACTGGAGTAAATGGGAAAATGATGTTAAGTGGAATTTCTACATTCAAATGGAGCTTTAAATTAGTTTTCAGTTAATATGTTTCCAAAGGAATTCGGTTAGTGCTTACTAGCAGTATTTCATGCAATTTCAGCAAGGTTATAATAAAATATGGTGCTTTATGCTTTTATATTGTCAATAATTAATGTAGAAATGAATAGGTTCTATGGCTTTATTTTTAAAGAGATGCAGGCAAAAATGCCACTGTACAAAGATTGTGTTATTAATCTTTGACTATATTATATTGATTTGTATTGTTATTATAATTCAGAATTTGTAAAAAAAAAACCAAACTGTTATGATCTGAAATCATTAAACCCTTTTTTATTCTAAACTACAATAGTTTCAGGTGATATCAATACTAAAATACTGTTTTTTAAAAAAAATGAACAATAATAAGAATGCAACCTTTTCCAGGATAATTTACAATTGCCAGATTTTCCCAATACCAACATGCAATTGGTATTTTAAAAGAAGAATTAAGAAAAGGAAACATTTTGATATTGCTCATTCTGAAGTCTAAAGAAAGCATGCATGCTTTAAAGCCTGTTTGTATTTGCTCTATGAAGTCCTACAGCACAGTTCATTAGTCAGAAAAAATTATGCCAGCCCTGTATTGGTTCCAAACATGTGCATATTTTTAAGTCTTTAAACATTCACAAAACGTTATACTAAGTTTTTTTTTCTTAAAATAGTAAATAAATAACTTCTTAATGTATATACCTCACTGTTGAATTTAAAAAGTGCACATATATTTAGTGAGGCATAACTACGAGATAAAACTGGAAGGTGGAAAGGTAGAATTAAAGGTGGAATTTTGAGACCATGCCAAAAATTAAAGAATCTTAATTAAATACTCTGCCATCCTTACACCCTATAATGGTGTAGTGTAGCAACACAGATACCAGACAACATTTTTGTTTTGATTTGTTGACAATCTTAATTACAATAATTAATGCTATTTTTAATCTAATTAGAATTAAAATGGTTTTCTCCTGCCTATTGGATACTGCATTTAGTTGCCTAACAATTGTGGAAAAATTAATGTGAGATTGAAATGAAAAAAAGATACCTTGCTTTGAAAATCATCACAATACTTTCTGTACCTTAGTTATTACAAATTTCAGTAATGCTTTTTTTTTGCACTGATAAATTTATTTGACAAGGATGAGTTCACTAATAAGCTACATGCCCAAAGCTGTGATTACTGACTGTGACTGCAGATGCACTAATGTAATCCCCATGCTTATACTTAGTTTTAGTGTAAACTCATCACTAAGTGACTGAACTAGTGATGAAACAAATGCTGGGAATTAACTTTGCAACTAAAGTATGCCAAGTATTCTGCTATTTTGTTTTTATATCTTTACATTTATCATTTTCTTGAAGTGATGCTAAAGTTATGACAGAAATGTATTTAGTTTGCATTTAAACATGAACATCCTAACTGACGTCTCTCCAGCATAATAACAGCTATCCTTATTAGGCTGAAGATCTCCCATTCTTTTTCCATGAGCCAATGAAAAGCCCCCAGGGAGTATTTGAGTGTAATAGTATCATTCATTATCAATTTATAATGTTGTGCCTTCTTTCTTTCTTTTTTTTTTGAAAGTGATATAATCGCCACTTATTTTCCGCAAATTTGTTCAGTTTTTTAAAAATTCATCTGCTTTGATGGCCATCTTTGTATCCCCAGGAAACAAATTCCCTTACTAATTATGCACTATGTGTAACAGCATTTTTCTTTATTTATACTGAATTGTCCACCTTCAGTTGCTTCATACTTTGAAGAGGAATAAAAACCAGTATCCATTCTCTCTTCATCACAAACAATTGCTTAAATGTTTACTGTAGAATTCTTTATAGACTAGACTAGGATAGAATAGAATAGAATAGAATAGAATAGAATAGAATAGAATAGAATAGAATAGAATAGAATAGAATTCTTTATTGGTCAAGTATGATTGGACACACAAGGAATTTGTCTTGGCGCATATGCTCTCAGTGTACTAAAAGAAAAATAAAATACATTCATCAAGATTCAAGAATCATAAGGTACAACACTCAATAATAATCATAGGGTACAATAAGCAATCAAAAGTAAATGATTTGATTAGCTATACACAAAGAAGTCAGTGTTGACTCCCAGCAACAAACAGATAGCTGGTGTCCTGATCCCTTGAGTCTTCTAACATTGTAAAATTTATTTTGCTGCTGGTGGTCATCTTCTTCTTTTGTCCACTTTTTCCAAAACCTTTGATTTGTCATGGTATCTGGATTTTCATATATTATGTCTAAAATATTATAATTTAAATATTGTCATTTACCCCTTGAGTGAGAAATCTGAATTGATTTGTTTCTTTTCTGGGTTATTTATGGTGCTGTTAGGATATCCATGGAATTTAGGAATATTATTTTATTGTGATTACCAACCAATTAAAATTCTCTTTTCCCCTCTACTTTCATGGTTCTGAGTAATGCTCCCAACCAATTCAAGGCTTTGAGGCCTTGGCTTCCTCAAAAATCCTGTTTATTGGGTTCATCATATGGCACGGTGAAAGATGAAAACAACACTGAATAATTCCTGTGCTTTTGGTGTAATTAAAGAATAGATATTGTTCAGCCCCTTTGTGTCACAAGTCAGGTTAGCCAACCAAGCCGGTGATGAACTTTTCAGCAATCCCTCCTGCCGTTGCTGATCTGGCATTGGTTCTCAAGAGCCTTATTATTATTATGTCTGAAAGAAAGCATTCTACATCCCATGTCATCTGCCCCCATAAGGATTGCAACTAAGAAATGAAGCAAGAAAAATATGGCTTCAGTTAGAATCATTTTGAGAGTTGACATCTCTACAATAAAGCACAGCTGCTATTATGTTCCACACTAGAGAGTTATTGCAGCATTTTAATAACTTACTGTTCTTGTTCTAAATATTTCTCTATTACACGGTCAGATACATGGTCAGAATCATGCTATTCTCAGTATGCACACACCTAAAGACATCATGAAATGGGCAATTTTATTTATTTCCAAATAATCCCCTAAATTCAAGATTTTTTCAGATTTAGTTTTAAAAAGAAAAAAATACATTTATAAGATGTACTATGTAAACAGCAAAAACTAATATTCAGCATCACAAATCAAACACTGTCAGAATCAATAATTGGCAGGATAGATTATATTAAGACAATGTGTATAAACATTATCTTACTATTAATGAGATGTTCCAAAATGAAATGCCAAAAACAAAATGGGAATGAACTTAATTCCATTGCCATATACTTCAGTCTTCTGATCAAGTACCTGTGTGACAGTCATACATTCAAAAATAGGGGAAATAGTAGCGTTTGGTTTCTGCTTATACTGGGCCACTGATGAAAGAAAACAAAGTGCCATTGTGCTGCTCCTGCCCCTCCCATTAATAGCTTTTTTTTTGTTTTGTTTTTTACTTGAGAAACAGCACAGTAGATAAAATTAGAGGGAAGTCTGGAGTAAGTGTTAACTTAGAGAATCAATATAAAGATGGAGCAGTGTTGTTTTGTCACTGCATAAAAGCAGACTTGGCACATCTTGGGTTTGTTAGGCTGAGCTTCCTGGAAGAGCAACAAGATGCATACCAGAAGATGTAGCTTGCGTGACAGATTACATAATATGTATGGTTTCTTTGAATTGATATTGGTTGGCTTTGTCAGTTGGAATCTTGACATAGTGTACATATATATATGTATCATGTATACAGTATCCATTGTATATTACTATAATTTCAGAATAATTTCACAATCTCTTTTATATTCTATATGTTCATGCTTCTGAATAATCACTTTGCTGCAGTAGCTCATTTTGATAAATAGTTTGAGAATCCAACTTTTCAAAGTCTCTCTGCTCTTCTGCTCTGCTCAGCTCATGAAAAGGGCATTAATGGGATTCATGGGATCAGTGTGTATTATTCAAATTACATATTTCTATGAGATATGATACAAGTTCATAATGATGATGATATCAAAATGTACAGATTGTCATTTTCACATAATGATAGTTAGCCGTGGAGCCCTGTTTTGTATAAACTGGGCCTAAATCAATTGTACTGATGCATTGTAGCTGTGTACCTTTTCTCTTCTATTTTTATTTTTTACAATAGAAACAAACAAGATTTAACATTTTTTTTTAAAAAAAGTATTAAACTTATTATTAAAATACATATACATTCTTAAAAAAAACATAGTTAAAAGCATAACCAAAACAGGAAGAACCAAATGCATCAAATAAAGATGAATTTCAAGGTATTCTGAATCTTTGACCAAAAGCTATGCAAATTAAATGACAAATATTATGCAACATATTGCTGACACTCTGTATATAAAACATTTCAAATATTATATAATATAAAGGAACTGTTTTACCACTGCAGTGTTTTCTTTGACAACTAGTTCCCAGTGAAATTGTCTGTCTTGAATCTTAATGGAATGTTTTCATAAGTAACTCATAAGTAAGCATGCATTTATAGAATGATATCCTACTAATTAAAACAGCATTAAAGTACTACATATATGTGATGCATAATGCATATAAATGGTCTAGTTTAATTTTATTTATTTATTCACCTTCTATAGCTGCCCAACTAAATCAGGTGACTCTGCGTGCTTAAATTTTTATTTTGTTTTATTATGAAAAAAGTTAAAGAATATTGAAGCTCATATTATAAAATGGCTGCTTTGATCCTGACTAAATTTGGCAAAAAAAATCATTTTAACTGCAAAGATGCATAATTGAAAAGGAAACCATTAGATACCAGCAATCTCTGAAATCAGGAGTACAATTTAATACTAGCTGATGAAAACTGTGTGATGTAATGAAAAATTATAACTGCTTGTACTCAGGCCCCTGGAGATTTATATATGCAGTATATATCCAAAATTGCAGTTTTCATTCTTGATTAAAATGAGAGATGAAATGAAGAAGTCTCTGGATACAAGGACAAGATCTGCTGAAAGTTGAACAAGCACAGTCAATGTGATCAGAATAGATTTACTAATTCCTGCTCAGCAATTACGGACTTTCCCCATATGGTTGGCATAAAATAACCGATCAATGGATGTACAGCTCAAATATGATTCAATTTCTTTATGTGACAGAAGCAAATTAATGTGTTTAGATTTGCTCTTCTTCATCATTAAAATGAATGAATGCACTATTAATAAGAACCAGAAGTACACTTTTATTTATGGATTTGGCTACATTTTCTTTTCTTTTTTTATTTGGGTTTTCACCAAAAAAATACAATACAAATAAAACATCTTTTTTTGAAAATAGCATTGTCCCAGATTACACTTCTTCATACAGACACAAACTCAGTTTCATGCTCACTTTTATGTTCTATTCCATATCTTATTACTGTTTTACATTTTCTACATAGTTTTTCTCCTCTTAATTTTCTCAATTTTATTTTAATTATCTCATATCAATTCAAATCATTATATTTATACTTTTGTCTGTCCTGTTTCAATTTCATATTTTCTTTTCTCATTAAAAATTTTTTCTCCTGTTGTTACTAATTGGAGTATGACACCTTTATATCTTTCAATTTTATCCATTCAACTCTTATTTAAGCTTCAATATATACCTTGAGGTTATAACATTCAATATGATACATAACTTCCAATCAAATTCTGCTTGGTACATTCTTAAAAATACACACTATATTCTTAAAAAGTGATTATAAATATATGTAATTAAAACACACATTCCATTCCAATTCAATTCTATCATTAATATTCATTGAAGTCTTAACATCTTTAACATTACTTTTCAATTAAATATCATACTTCCTTGGGAAAACTTATAAGCTTTCCATAATTAATCCCCTATTTCTCTTCCCTTATATTTTATAAAACATTAAAAAATTAAAATGTTCCCATCCTTTCCTAATTCAATTCTCTCGTTCATTTTATTTCATTTATTTATTAACAAACATTTCACTAGATTGCAATAACTATTTTATCCATCATTTTAATCATACATTGTTTCATATTTTCTAAAATTATTTCTATTTCTAATATAACAATACTATCTTATGTACTTTTGCAGAATCCCTTTTTCAATTAAATTTTCACCCATTATCTCTAAATAGGCCCTGTTTTTCCACATCTTGTTTCTGTCCTTTATAACTTCTTTTCCTTTCCTTCTTCCCTCTCTTCTTCTCCCTCCTCTTTTTACCCTCTTGTCTCTCTAGTTGTAATTCTCTCTTCTGTTACTTTCTAATATTATACTTATTTTTCAAGTTATTATTCCTTTTCTTGGTTGTTTTTTCAAATTTTAAACTTTTCATTCTCTTTCCTTTTTTTCCCCCCACATAAAATTACTTGTTCATTAAAGATGGCTTCTTCTTTGTCCCAGTCTTCTTGTTCTGCAAGCATTTCTTATTGTTTCTCATAGTTCCAGACCTCCATTTCTAAGAATTGAAATATGAAGCCAAAAAGAACTTCTCCCTTCTTGTGCATCTTCTTTGTACTTTTTAAGTTCCATTTTCAGTTCATCTAAAAGTAGTGCCATTTTAAAACACTTTTAAACAACTACCCAATTGATTTTAGTCATTCAAATCCAATAACCAAAAATCCAGAGATCACCAAATATTCCAAATACTCCCAAGCTGTTTCTTCACGCTTCTTTTTTCCACTTTCTCTTCCTGGGGTTCTACTATTTTGTAGCCAAGTTTCAGTTAAAATGTATCTTTTAGAAGTCTTCTTGAGGTTTTACTGTAAATTTCTTTGAATTCCAGGCAGTCTCCTACCTTTTTTCCAGATCCTGCCCTTTTAATCTTTATTATCCCTTTGACTTTTTATTTTCAGCTTAAATGCCTATTGATGTCAAAGTTGATTTTTTTCCCCAATTTCTTATTTTGATCTCTTAGCTGTCAGTATAAGGAAAAGAAGAGAAGAAAAAAACCCAAATGCTTTCCCTTTTCTCTCTCTTTCGCTGCTTCAGAATCTTCTTTGGGAACAATGTTACTTTTTTAAAGTTTAAATTCCAGAGTATCTTAGGTGTTGCTTTTGCAGTTTAACCTGGTCAACCAAAATTTTCTCTTCTTATCTTCCTCCTACAATGGTCCTAAGGTAAGTGGGTAAGACTTCCTCTGAAAATAAGACCTGGTGCTTAGTTTGGGGCCCAAAAGAAAATAAACACCGAGTCTTATTTTCAGGAAAATGCTGATGTTTCATTTAAACTTATATTTGTGTCTGTCGGTATAATGTGTGTTTTAGTTGTGAATCTATGATGCCATATAAATAAATAAATTTTAATCTGTTGAATTTTCCATAAAGAACATCTTACCATTGTTGTTTCTGCAATGGATCCAAAACTATTAATGAAGATGTTGCACGTAACATTTACTGGAGGCCCTAAAAAACATTAAGGCATGAAGAAATTAGTGTCTATATGAAAGCGAAGTTTGTACTATTTTCAAAATGTATTAACAGGCTAAATTTTAGTGGAAAAATAAGATATTTTAAGGTACAGTTGAATATTGAATATTATATTGGCATGGTAATCATGTATCTAAATTCTTAAAATCCATTAGTAATTATGATGACCCGGGGCATGGCACAAAAGCAACAAACTACAAAAATAGGTAAAGTTCCTTTAATACTTTCAACTTGCCCCCCAGTGTCCAGTTATCATTGGTTGGAGAAAACCGTTCTCTCCCAAGAACAGTTTTTAAAGGGAAGAAATTCCATCTGAACCCAAAGTACATATAAATTATAAATAAAAATTAACACAAATCATGCTGCAGCAATTAACGAGTCAGGGCAGGATAAGGAATTGAAGACTTCAAAAGATAATGAAACACACACAGTTGGGAAGATGCCAGAACCAGATAAGACTTGAGAAACTAAAATAATTCATACTTTGCTTTCAGCAAGGAGCTGTGTGCAAACACCTTTTTATCCTGTTTTCCTAGCTATAGCTAATGAAGGGAATTGGGCCTTTTTCTCCGCCGTAACCAACGTTGCTCCTTATCTGTTCCTCCCTGCATGCCCTAGGATGAAGAGGGGGTGGGCCTGGGTCTTCCTCTGAATATCCTCCTGGACCATGCCCTTCCCCAGTTTCCTTCAAAGCCACTGGAGCTATACTCCCACTCCCTGTCAGCTTTTCCACCTCTCCCTCAGAATCAGATTCCAACAGGAGCATGACAGTAATTGAACAAGCTTCTAGAACATTTCTTTCTAAACAATGAAGCATTTATGATAGTTGAATGAAATATTTGGATGCTTTTGAGATATAATTTTGTGCAGCTTGTTGAGTAGTTGATTTTACTTTGAGTGATACAATAGACAATACAGTTCTACAGCAAAATGACTAAAAGTGACATTATTTCATAAAGCTATTCCTTCAATCCAATGCAATTCAACCTAGTCATACTGTGTAATTCTGAAAGTTAACAAGGGTATTTCATGCTAGTATCATTATTCACACACGGTTTACACTATAATTGCAAACATTTAGAGGCAAAAACTCTTCTATTTAAAACTTTAAATTACATCATAGTTCAGTGCACAAATAAAATGTAAAATATTTCCAACAAATGACATAAATATACTTGTGAAAGGAAATTCACTTCATTTCTTGGCAATTATTATAGTGTTATATTTTTTTAATCATTTGAAACATGCCTTCTTATAATTAAATTAAAGAGAAAAATTAAATTCTCTTCCCAAATGGTTCAATGTATCTTAGTGAAATGAAGTAATCATATATTTATTTTATGCCTATCTTAATATCACTTCCATGTTTTATGTTTGAATGACCAAACCCTATCAATGAAGTTATTGTCCAATTGATAGTGGCAATCACAAAACACTAATTCAAAAGAAAAAAAATCTGGTAGCTTGCTTGCTATCATACAATTTATTCTTATCTGCCTACCTATCTATTTTTCCATCTTTTGTGGGGATAAGCAGATACAAACTAATAAATAATGCTGTAGCCATTCCTTTTTTAAAAAAGGGCCTATTGACCATGAGACCCATTGTAAATTTATAAAAACAATAATATAGAAGTCCCAAGCTAATGTTTTATTTTGAAGCATGGTAACTTCTTTTTAAATTTTGATTAATTTTAAACAAAATTAGTTGAGTTAATTAAATTAGTTGTATATAATTCCCACATATTTTATTTTTCAGATATATAGCACTGTAGATAAATAATATTTTATTTTCTGCTTTCTGCTTAACTGGAACCCAAGTATTTGTAAAATACCACAAATTATCACCAGGTTGGGGTGGATAGATTCAGAAAATTTCAAACAATATCCTAAATATTTTGAAGTTGCGAAATTCACTAATGGCTTTACATATGTCCCATTCTACACTATAAAATAATAAATCAGGGTGATTGCACTGTTTATATCATAAGCTTCAATATCCAATCACTAAATGAATCACTAAGATCTAAGTTTTCTATTTATATCTTTTCTTCTGAGATCTTTTTAAAAGCACAAATAAAGGAGAGGAAATTATTTGTTCGAAATAACCTTTTGTTCAGAATAGTTTTATATTAAATTGAACTGGAAGTTGTGCTGATTAGGTAAACATCAATAAATAAATATAACAGCTTATGTCCTGGCAATAGTTGTGTAGGAATGAAAAGTAATGAAATTATAATGCAATATTAGAAGTACCTTTCATCTTAAGTAATTATAGAAGTTTATATCCATCCAAATTTATTTCTAATGGTCTGTGGATCAGTGTAGCATTGCATGGTTACATATCAACATCCAACTCTAGGTTAACCCACTGGAATGTATGGAGCTGTGCAAGTAGGAAGATGAGCAAAGTTTGAGCCGATGAGTGAGGAGTGAGCCAAGTCGAGCTGAGGAATGAAGAAGGACAGAGGAACAGCAGATGGTGGAGAATGCGCAAAAGAGGCAGTGTAGGATTCAAATTTTTTTACTACCGGTTCTGTGGGTGTGGCTTCGTGGACGTGGCAGGGAAAGGATACTGTAAAACCTCCAGTCAGAGGTGGTATTTGCTGGTTCTCTGAACTACTTAAAATTTCTGCTTCCGGTTCTCCAGAACTGGTCAGAACCTGCTGAATACCACCTCTGCACTAGGGCCTCCATCCCAGGGCTATTTGCCAGCTTACTAGCCTGCTTTTCTGAAAGTATAGTGCCATGGGAGACTCCATCTCAAGGTGGATTCAGAAGATCTGGGACTGGCCTGGCAGCAGAAGTCACCACAAAGGTGCAGGGGAGGAGGGAAGGAGGAGGGGCAGAAAAACTATTTTTAAGTTTAAGAACACTCTTAAGGCATACAGGTCTATGCATAAAATGAAGATACTACTTTTTTAACTTCTGGCCTGAATGGTCCTCCAAGGCCTGAAAAATAATCCAAGGTTTCCTTCAGACTTAAAAATTGAGAAAAACTGTGCTAAATCATACTGCTTAAATCGAATAGTTATTTGTTATTTGAGTTATAGATACATAATAAAATTATTTGGTAACTCTAGGATATTTCTAATTTTTGCTTTGTTCTGTGCAATGTTGTAACTATGTATCATTTATGTGTTTGCAATGGTGTATCAATGCAACTATGTATCATTCAGACATTTGCAACATTGTA
>BLBF01000039.1:13310749-13329355 GCA_015471245.1 Laticauda colubrina | reverse complement strand
CAGTGCAAAGATTTCAATATTGCTTTTCTAGATTTCCCTTCTAGTGTATTTGTAAGCTATAATATGTTTGTAATGCAGGATTTATATTGATGAAAGCACACTGAAGAAGATCAGCCTGCCAACTAATGCTTATGTTATTTTAACTATTTCCACTTTCTCATGTTTGATTTTGATTCTATCAAAGTCTTTTCAAGATTCCAATAGATTTGGACCAATCCTTTAATACCTTTCTGTACCTTCATATAATTTCTCCCATTGCATTGTGGGACTATGCATTTATTTTTCTCTATTTTCTTAATTCATTAAAAACAACCAAATAAAAGCAAGTATGTGGAAAGAAAAACACTAAAAAACTTATGTCATCTCTTAAATAACTGAAGCAACTGAAGTGTTCACATATATGCACAATTCTCCATGTAAAAGACATGATTGAACTACCTGCTCTGCAATTGTTAAAAATTGAAGCTTATTAAATAATTTATTCCCTTTTCTAGTTAAATCACCAATTTCCCTTCACAATTCATTTTAAATGTCATGATTTCTTTCCATTCTTTAGCAGCCAATTTTTACTCCCAACTATTCTGCTCTTGTACATTTGACCATCTTAACTGATATCAGCTTGATATATTTGTTTGTTTGTTAAATTTATTTGCTCTTGAAAAATTATACAATAAAAGTTGCTAAGGAATCTTGTATTTTTTTATTGTACCATGTAGTCTTTACTTTTCATTATGGATTTTACTTCCAGCTTTGACTAATTATGGATAGTATACAATTCAGCATACAGTTTTCACTGTATCCATAGATTTTTGTTTGTATTATCTAGTCAGATAATATTACTACTATTAGTAAATTAAAACAAATAGTAGTATTATCTAGTATTACAAAAGCATGATGATTTAATTATAAAAACAGTAGGATTTTAATAGCTGCAAGGACCATAGATTTCTTTGTAATAATATGTTGGTTATGAAATTGTTGCTGGATTATCAGATTATGTCTCCCTTCCCCAGCAAATTAGTATTATTGATAAATAAAATAGTGTCTTATTTAATATAATGTTAGATATCTATCTTAGTTTCAAATATATTTGTGTAAATTCAAAATAAACCCTTTTATATTCTTTCAAAAAAAATTATTGTTATCCTTTTTACATTGTAATTCATTCAGTATCTACTCTATTCTTTTTTTCAAAAAAAATATGCTTCATCTTTAATTAAGCTTCTCCCTTGCAAATTCTTTCCAAATTTCAATATGGATAAAAATATTTTTTGTGAAAATGTATAGAATAAAGGCCATAATCTAAATTTCAGTTTTAGTTAAAATGTGTTATTTAAGAAAGTAATTTAGAAGGAACATTCGCACAAAAGAAAATATTGGAACTAAATAAATAACCTACAAGATTAACTTACCTTTGAAATTTGGTCTGATTCTTGCATCATAGCCAGACATTCTTCCCATTAATTTATCCAGAAAATCCGAAGGAGACATAGGCATACTACGGGATCTCGCACTGTCAATTTCCTTGGTGGCAACCAAACTAAAAGAAAAAAAAAAAACATCGGTGTAACCATACATTTTTTTTCAGGACTCAAAAACTATGTCTTTGTAAGATGAGATTCATCATTTGAGTTCGGCATCACAATCAAAGTCAACCCTCCCCAAAGTACCATATGATTTGCTAGATTCTATTTCAATATTTCTTTTAACCAGTCTCACAATTGTTTTGTGAAAAAAAAAAGTACCCTAAACACTGAACAGGTTACCAATGAGCTTTCAGCTGCAATTCAAGGGTAGATTGTCACATTGACTCTACTATCCTTTCAAAGATCCTTGAAGGCCAGTTTTGAATGTCCATTTAGGTTCAATCATGTTGGGTTAGTTTATGATGTATATTTGTTCCCTTCATTATGAAAATATTTTTCTGGTTTCACATACTTTTGGTTCTATTTTTAATTAAATTATAACCAGCATTATTGTTAAGAGCTATGGTGGCACAGTGGGTAGAATGCAGTACTTCAGAGTACTTCGGCTGCCTGCTGGCTGTCTGCTATTTGGTCATTCAAATCTCACCCGGCTCAAGGTTTCCATCTTTCTGTGGTCAGTAATATGATGACCCAGATTGTTGGGGGAAATAAACCAACTCTGTAAAATTGCTTAGAGAGGGCTGTAAACACTGTGAAACAGTATATAAGTCTAAATGCTATTGCTATTGCTATTGCTAAGTGATTTAAGTAACTTGCATTATTTATTTTTATTTTATTTAGTTATTACATTTATTTACACCCTTCTCAATTCAAGGTGACTCTGGGCAACTGATAATATTAAAAGCTAGGAAACCATAAAACATAAATATTTCTAAAGACAATAAAATAGAAGTACAATCAAGAATAAAATTACATTTAGAAGATGGAGAGGTATTATAAAATAGTTTAATCTCAAGTTTTTAACATGAAAAATGAGGATTCTTTTTCTTTTAACTATAAGACATCTGTTTTTTTGTTCTTAATTATTATTTGATTCATTTTATATGGATTAATTCATTGTACTTCAATTAGAATCTATTAAAATGCAGCAGTATATAATTATATGGAGCAAATAAATATAATATATAATAAAAGTGTTCCTTTAAAAATTTGGAATGTAGTATTAGGATATAGCTAACAATGGGCTAATTACTATGACTATTTGAAAAAAAAACACTGCTGTGAATAGTGCTGTGAAAACTACTCTGAATTCACTGCTGTGAATAACTAATACTAGTAATGTTTAAAACATCCTGTTAATCTTCATCGAAAGGTAAACATATCAAAGATGAATCTGCTGGTAAGGGAAGACAATAGAAAAGGTTAGGATTAACATTTTGTAATTAGCCAAAATTACAAAAAACAAACCCAATATTTATCAAAATTTAATTGGCAATTGTATACCTTTAACCTTAACAGGAAAGTTATCATTTTTAGCTACTACACAGTAGGGTTTTTTTTACAGCTCAGATCAAATAGTCAGAGCTTGTTCATCTTGTAGTAGCCTTTTGTACCTATGCAAAGTACGTATGTAAGAAAGTAAAAAGTATTATTATATATTATTTTAAAAATCCCAGACAAAAATACCATCTGTAATATGCATCTAGCCTCTGACGAAGGATTATGGAATCCTCAGTATTCATCATTTTTGCTGAAGGTGGACAGAACCCTTGATCCTTTCCAATACCTCAGAAGTTGCCACAAAGAAGAGGGATTCAACCTATTCTCCAAAACACCTGAAGGCAGGACAAGAAGTAATGGATGGAAACTAATCAAGGAGAAAAGCAACCTAGAGCTAAGGAGATATTTCCTGACAGAACAATTAATCATGGAACAATTTGCCTCCAGAAGTAGTGAATGCTCCAACATTGAAAGTTTTTAAGAAGAGATTAGACGACCATTTGCCTGAAGTGGTATAGGGTTTTCTGCTTGAGCAGGAGTTTGGACTAGAAGACCTCCAAGGCAGGGGTGGGTGTCTACCAGTTCTGTCCACCTCTGTAGAACCAGTAGCTCTGAAGAGCAGCAGACATAGAGCCGGTTCTATGTCTGCTGATGTTTTTGCCCACCCGCCCACCTGTGCTCTTATCTGACCTTTACTTCCTGCTTTTTCAACTTCAGCAGCCGTACGAGTTAAAAAAGCAGGAAAAAAGGCTGTTTCAAAGGCTGCTTCTCTGCATGCAGCATGCTGATGACGATTTACAGGCACGTGCATGCAGCATGCAGGGAAGCATATTGTAAATCACCGAACCTCGTAAATCACCGAACCGATAGTTAACGCTGTTGGATCCCACCCCTGCTCGAAGGTCTCTCCCAACTCTGTTATTCTGTTATTCTAAAATCTTGTTATAATCATTAAAGAAGATATATATAGAAAGAATAGAATTCTTTATTGGCCAAGTGTGGTTGGACACAAAAGGAATTTGTCTTGGTGGAAATGGTCTCAGTATACATAAAAGAAAAGATATATTTGTCAAAAGTCAAGAATCATCAGAGGAGCTTCCCAGCATAAAAATACAGGACCAGTGATACTTAGGTATTCTTCGAATTACAACCACAATTGAACCCAAAATTACAATTACTGAGACATTTGTTGTTTCTCCATTTTACAACCTTTCTTGCCACAGTTATTAAGTGAATCATTGCACTTGTTAAATGAGTAATTAACGGTTGTTAAATGAATATTGATCAACATTGACTTTGCTTGTCAGAAAGTTGAAAAAGATGATCACATGACCCTGGAACGCCGCAATCATCATAAATATAAGTCAGTTGTCAAGCATCTGAATTTTGATCACATGACCATGGGGATGCTATAACGATTGTAAGTGTGAAAAACAGTCATAAGTCTCTTTTTTCAATTATGTTGCAACTTCAAATGGTCATTAAATGATCTGTTGTAAGTCAACGGCTGCTTGTAGAAGCCATAGTGATATAACAACATTTATAAATAAATAAATCCATATATTATAGTCTTTATTATTAACACAAAGCAAGACAAATATGGGGAAGCAATGTCTCAGTGGTTAAAAATGCCAAGCTTGGTTAAAGACCTGAGCACCCCACGACAGGATGAGCTTCCATCCTTGCCCCAGCTCCTGTCCACCTAGCAGCTTAAAGCATGCAAATGAGAATAAATAGGTATCAATTCAGTGAGAGGTTAACAGTACTCTGTACACCTTGGCATATAATCACACTGGCCACCTGACCACAGAAGCCTCTTTGGACAATGCCTGCTCTCTTGGCTAAGAAACAGGGAGAGCACTGCACCCTAGAGGTGAACATGACTGGACAGAGAAACCTTTACCCAGGATAAATGTAATGATGTCATAGAACAGTATTAAGAATCAAGTATATCAGATATCTTTAAAAGAAATCTCAAGTTTAGGGATAATAAACTGCTTGAAAAATTCCTAAAAACCATGATGAAATGCAATTGATTATTTGGACTGAAATTATTTTTTTTTAATAATAATATTTAGAGTAAGATGGATGGTTCCCCATCAAGATCTCTTAGAATGCCTATCTAAATAGGAGAATACGTGGAAAGAATTTGTTACGCAGCAATGTTATGCTCAGTTATGTCAACACTGAACATAATAGATTCCAGCACCATCAAATAATTTTTGTTTAGCCAGGTATGTTTTTTTTAAGTGTAAAACAAAGTATCTCTTGCACGCTTTTGGAACTTCTATTCTTTTTATTTGGTTTTCTTATGTATCTTTATGTATCTAAATTTTGGAATTATTTTCATAATCAACAACAAAACAATTACAAAATTATGCTACTTTTTGAAAAAAAATGTTGAATTTAGACATTTATCTACCATAGAGTACAGTGAGACAATCTAAGATTACCATGGTTTTCACTGCACAACCCAAATTTACATTAAAAATAGCCACTTCCTGGCTTCATTGCTGTTACAGTAAAGCTTGGCTCTGGAAAAAATGATTTATGTCATCAAAATTTTCTGCTGACTTAAGAATAAATGTTAATGGAAGGGAGGCTCAACCATGTTATACTCAGACTTGGATGTAATGAGCTTTTATTATGACATCGCAATATATATTTGATTATAAACCATGTACATGAATATGTCACTGTCAGTGTTATAGCAATAGCACTAAGACTTATATACCACTTCATAATACTTTACATCCCTCTCTAAGCAGTTTACAGAGTCAGCATATGGCCCCAAATAATCTGTCCTCATTTTACTGAAGGATGGATATCTAAAGGGCCTGTCACATTGGCTGATGGATGCAAAACGTTTGTAAAAAGGACACAGCAGATGAGAAAATGTTCCATCCATTGTTATCCTCTCTCAAAAGTGCCCTGAATTTGCATAAGCAGAGCAGACAACAACAGAAAGGAATGGATGGGGGGAGAACGTAGAGGGGATGTAAAATGGATGCTCCATAGAAGCCTAGGGGATGGAAGTGGATGGGAGCAGATGGCACATCCGCGGGGCTTCCGGCGGAGCACAGCGAAGTGGACGCTCAACGGAAGGAACGGATGCAGAGCGGATGCGAAGCAGATACAGCAGATGCAGAGTGGAAGCCTAGCAGAAGCCTAGCGGATGCCTATTGGATGCAGAGCATTCACTACAGATGCGGGGAGGATGCACTGCGTCAGTCCGCAGATATAAAGGGAAGCAGCTCGCAAGCAGGTCACCATTCAGAGGAAAGACCTGCTGCCAGACACAGCTCCAGCCAGCCAGCGAGCCAGCCACCAACCATGGGGAAGAAGAGGAAGCCTGTGGCATCTGCTGCCAGCCCTGGCAAAAGGGACAGGGCCACCATCCCACCCCTGGCGCTGACTCTGCTTCTGCCGGGGCTTCTGCTGCTCGGGCTGACTCTGCTGGTGCTGGAGCTTCTGCTGGCGCTGCTCCTGGTGCTGGGGCTTCTGCTGGTGCTTACTCTGCTGGTGCTGCTCCTGGTGCTGGGGCTTCTGCTGGTGCTTACTCTGCTGGCGCTGCTCCTGGTCCTGCTGGTCCTGCTGGTGCTCCTGGTGCTGCTGGTGTTGTGTGGCACCCTCCAGCTGTACTGCATGCTCCTGTACTTGGTCCCTGAGGCCAGGTGGCGCAGTCAGTGCCACCTTCAGCCCAGGGTCCAGGCTGGGCCAGAAGTTGGTGCTCTGCTTGATAAACCTGGGTCTCAGCCACTCCACAACTTCGTCAAACATGGCTGGTGGCATCCTCATGAAGTTCTGGAATGCACAAGGGTCTTCGTTCCTGAGCTCCACCATCAGCTTGTTACACAGTCCATACTCTCCTCTTCTGGTGATCCATCTTCGGACCCAGACACTTCTTGGCTACCTCCTTTTCTTTGTGTAGAACAGGTGAAAGAGCCTGTAGATGGCTTTGCACTGTTGTAGAATGATGGTGGCTACCAAAAGGACTGTGTGATGATCCATGGTGGAGATGACTGGATGCTGTGGAAGAGCAAGAGAAGAGCAAGGCTGAAGAGGTCTGCACTGCAGGGCTGCTGGACTGAAAGTGAGATCAAGGTGGGTTCCTCCCCCTTTTTATAGGAAATATAGGTTTTCCACTAGATGTCCTTTTGCATCCTCTAGGCATCCTGCAGACATCCTAAATATCCGAGATACATCCCCTCTGCGAACATTTTTTCCATTTTAATGCTTTTTATGCGAGCTGCATCCGCTTTCATCCTTTCTATGTCTGTGCTACTAATGCTGCGCGTCCATTCTGCGTTGGTATACTCAATATGATTTGCTTCTATTTGTTATTCACTTCAGTTTGATTGGCATATTTTCTATGTTGGCAGTAAGAAAATGAGCTTAACACAGCATGGGGTTTCAAATATAAATAGAAAGCTAATTTTAATTTGTTTTCTAGAAATAAGTTAGTATGCCTCACTATAGTTTCTTATAAAAATCTTGCTTATTTTTCATTAGAAAAGTTTTATCTAAAGCTATTATAAGTGAAGACAAATTATCTTTATATATTTAAAATCTGGAAATTGTATCTTATCCTGCCTGTATTGGCCATTTCTCATATTTAATATAAGACCAAAATGGGAAGTTTAGTAAATGAAATGAATAGTGAAATGAAATGAAATGAAATGGTGCTTTTTATTTTTTATTTTTACCTATGAACAAAGATCAAGATTATGGAGGTTAGCTGAGTCCCTAGATAGAAAGAGTTTAAAAAGATAAATGTACTCTAAAAATATCATTTTTCTCAGGTAGGCTATTAATGTTGGTCAAATAGTGGAAGGGCAGAAAAAAGGGCTGTCTAGAAATCTTAATACCTAATTAGTAAGAAATATCTACTCTCATTAAAAGTATCATTATTTAGTGCCACTTCTGGACTTCAGGACAGATGCTTGGAACATAATGTACATAAAAGTTTGCTAAGCTTCCCCTTGTTCACTGGAGCTTCACACTGACTGCTATCCTGAGTATCTCCCAGAGGGCAATGAAAAAAACATAGAAAGTGGAAAACAAATTGCATCAAATAAGTTTTACATCCTTGAAAATTTTGAACAGGGTTATTCAAGGAACCTAAGAGACTTTCAAAGAGGTTGTTTATATATATTAACTACACTTTAAGAAATGTACAGCTATAGAATATTATGGAAGATCATATTTTTTGTTTTATACAGATTCTTGGTTTCAGTAGTAATATTGATTACTGGTAATAAATAACTTCTTTATCTATAAAAATGTGGCTGCCCTCCCTCATAGTTAAACAAGCTAGACTCATTAAGTACAAAATCATATATGCAAATGAAAAAAAAAGAAGAAACAAAGAAAGAAAGGGAGGGAGGGAAGCATCCTTTCAAATAATTATAACAGAACATGTAACAAGCCAATACAAATAATAATACAGAATCTATAATATCGAATATATTAGGCTATTACCACAAAGAATGGGAAAGATGATAACTCCTCTGTAAACCCAAAGAAGGAAGACTTCAAAAATATTTTTTACATTTTTATGCTTGTTTTCATAGTTCTTGAGATAGTTTTATAGTTCTGTTTGGAATTTCATGCAAAAATATCTCTGGTTCTTTTTTTCTCAATTAATATCTTTTAAAGATATATTTATTATCTATAGCAGTGTTTCTCAACCATGGAAATTTTAAGATGTGTAAACTACTTAACTTCCAGAAATCCCCAGTTAGCTTTAGTTAGTGAGATGGGCAATATATAAATTAATAAAATAAAATAATAAATACATTTAAAAACTGGCCCATATTGATCTAGAGGATATACATTCTCTTTGTCCAGTGATTCAAAAATGACCCACAGGAAAAAAAAATCTTAAAGGTACTGGTAGAAAAAATTGGTAACAAACGTTTTCTGGAAAAGTATTTTGGGTTTAATTATCCCTTGCTAAATGGGACAGACAACCTGCAAAAGGCTTCATCCTAATCTGCTGGAGAAGGAGTCGCAATATTATTTATTATTATTATTTAATCTTAGGCATCTCCAAGTGCTCTCAACAACATACAATCAATATTGTACCCAGAGGAAAGATGGAGTGCCAGCAGGCTGCAAAGCAAAATCTTCTGTTATTATCTTTCAATACCTCTAGGCCCTCCTTTGGATTTATAAAGTGATGGTTCACCCTCTTTCTAAATACTAACACCGTATATTACAACTATAAAGATAAAATATAATACAAACTAAAGAAAAAATAAAGGAATATTAAAAACCCAGAACATTTATCAAAGAAAAAAAATTATAACATGCCCTGTACCTGAGTTGATATATTTTGAGAAAGTATGGAATGACATGCTTTCTACATTTGTAATGTAGCTCTGCCAGTTCCTATATAGGTGTATCAGTCAGGGTGTATAATAGTGGACTAAATCAACCTATAATCTATGCAATATAGGAAAATCAATTTTTAAAAGATCCATTTATCCCTACAAGTAATCATGCAGAAAGACAGCTTTTGTGCATGCTCCAAATGAACATGCACTATAGGACTATTGATGCCATAAGACTCAGGGTGGCATAGAAAGTGAAAACATCAAATATTTGTCATGGAAGGTTAACTCAGCCAGTTCTCTCTATGAACATGAACAAGTCTTCTCTGGTGTATAAAGGTTTCTCTGTCTGAACAAGGTCTTAACATTCATGTATCAGTTGGATGAAGACCAGCACCATTTTATCAGGGAACAAGTTATGCTATCACCTACAGTTTCAAGGATGCCACCCGTCAGAGAAAAGAGTGCAGTCTACATATCAAAAAGATATTAACATGAAATGAATGAAGAACTTTTGTAAATTATTTTTGACCCTTGGCTTCTGGGTGAAAAGAAAATGCTTTAGCCTGACAGTTTTAAGCAAAGAATAAATGATGATCATTTGCTGCAAAACACAGGAAAGGCTTTGTCAAGTCAGGACAAGAAAGTAGCATTACATGTTAAGAGACAGCATTATTGTATTCCATAATACTCATACAAATATTGCAGGAAAAATAAGGGACACTATATTTATATGAATAATATTATATAATAATATCAGCATTTTACTGGGATGTACAAACTTGTTCTTCATTCTAAAACTCACTAATTAAAACTTATTAAGATACATAGTACATATTGTATTTAAAAAATGTTACTCACCATTTGATTGCAATGAAATCAAATTAAATATGATTAATGGGTGACTAATGTACTTTAGGATTTCATCCAGTAGATTAATTCAATACATTGTCTATTTTATCTCAGTAGTAAATCAAGCAAAGAAAACCAGACATTTATGCATAATTGTTAGTTATTCAAATATTAAAGGCAGCTATACAGGAAATTTCTAAATTTCTGAAGTCCAAAACAGTCCTGAGGAAAAGGGACTAGGATTTCAGGTATAAATATAAGATTAGGAAAACTCTCTTTCATAAAGTACAGGTAGGGAATCTGTGACACTACAGAAATTGTGAAACTACAGCTCGAACTACAACAATTTCAACCAGCATGACTAGTGATGAGGAATTGTATACGTACAATTCAGCATCATATGGAGGAGTTATCAGAATCAGAAAATTCAGAAAATTCCAAACATTAACCTGCGGCACCATGGAGTACTGTGGAGGAATTTTCTATCAGATTGGCTGAATCTTTTTAGAAACTTTGAGTGTGGTAAAATATGGTTCCATGCACACCTTTTCTTGCCCTCCCCATAGAATTTTCTGAGAAAGAAAAATGCAAATAATCAATAAAAAAAGATAAAAGCTATTAATATAACAGATACTGGCATGACTGGATCTATCCAAATTTTTAAAAAGCCTTTAAATATAATTAAAAACAAAACAAAAATAGGATGGAAAGATTATGGGGTGGCTGGACAGAAGCACCATGCATACATTTTATTGTGGGTTCTTACTTGTCTTAACAAATCTTCACTCTAGTGATCTTACAAAAATATTGTAGCACAGTACAATGTTCACTTCTGCATGATTTGATGATGCTAATGTGGTTTGTCAAATATCTTTTATTGTGCACATTACCACTCACAAGTTGCTTTTATTGTTAGAAAGCATAGAGGTTTCTATAAAAAATATTTGTTTTACCATATGTGTTTACTTACAGGGCTGTAGACAACTCCAAATGAAATTTACTCTGAACAGATTACACATTTTATTTGGATAAATAAGATTAAAAATATATAATATATCTAATAAAAATAATGCCATACAATTTAGTGCAATAAATTAAAAACCAAAATATTAGAGAAAAGGAACATAACAGTTCCATCCCTAAGGCCTATTTTTTTTTTTAGATGCAGTTTTGTACAAACTGTTTCTCCTCCTTTCCATTATATGTTTTGTTTTATTTTATTCTTTGTAATTACTGCTTATATACATTAATTTATAGAATGATCACTTCTGGACAGGCATAAGTCAGGTTTAGTAATGTTTGGGAAGTATCCACAAAATAATTTCACTATGCTAATAAACTATATAAGCAAGACTAGAATATATTCTTTCCTTCTCTTTTTTAACTAAAACACAAGATAATTGGTTGTAAAAATGTTTAGATAACAAGAGATGTGTAAAATTGAAAATCATTCCATAGTCTATACAAGGACTCTTGCTCACTTACAAGATCCACATTTTTTTTTATAATTCAAGGCTAGAATCACCTAACTATCAATTTTTTTTGCTGTCAGAAACATTTTTATTGATACCTTTATTATATTTTAACTTTTTGACTGAAAATATTTAAATAAACACTTCTCAATAGTTTTAAAACATATTTATTTATATGATGCATTATTTGCATTTGCTCATGTGAATGCTTTTTTCTCAAAAATAAAATCTAATAATTTTCAGTGTTAAGAGTAACATGCCACTGCTATTTGTATTTTTGAGACTATTATTTATTGTAGATAGTTGATATGTCTTTTCAATAACTTAGGCATATATATTATGCAAGATGTATTCAATTCTTGAAAACAAAACATCAGAACAGAGTTGCATTTCATATATCTTGGTAAAATTATTTATAATAGTTAGAATTCAGCATGGCATAAGATTTTTGTGGAAAAGATTCCTTATACTACATGATTTGTAAACTTTATATATCACTGAATATTTACAGTGTAAATTACTTTAAAAACATCCAGTTTTGTCTTCCCATTTCAGTTGCATAAAATTAAACTGTCTTAAATCCAAACACCTTAGTTTGAAAGTGTTTGTGATATCAGTTACAAGAAATATAAATATATCCGATAAATTTCAAACACAAGAGTAGTATTCAAATACAAAAAGAAAGCTTTTATATTCTATTTCGTCATGTCTTGGAGTGGGGAGAATATTTAAGGAAAAGATTTATGGAGAAACTTAAATTGCATTTTGTTATTGTTGTCATAGGTAACATATACATAATTCTTCTTATTTTATTTATTCTATGAAA
Organism: Laticauda colubrina; assembly: GCA_015471245.1. Classification (NCBI taxonomy): domain Eukaryota; kingdom Metazoa; phylum Chordata; class Lepidosauria; order Squamata; family Elapidae; genus Laticauda; species Laticauda colubrina. Next base: position 13,316,943 of record BLBF01000039.1, on the reverse strand, counting down.
GTATATTTGAAGAGGAGGTTAAGAAGAGACACCATAATTCATGAAAACAGTATATCATGTAGTTTAAACTAAAAGATATATAATATTTACACATGGATGCCAAAAAGCAGACTTTGAATACTGACTGAAATTCATCTTTTTGTTACACTACTAGGAGAATGAAAGTCCTTTTGAACATTTGCTATGCCTTGCTTCATTTGTGCTGCCCCCCCCCCAAACACAGTATGAAACAATGATGCTTAAGAGAACTGAGAGAATTTAAAGCAGTGTAAAGCGCATCTGAATCAAGGGAAAAAGGAGGCAAGAACCATTTGATCTGCCAACAAATAATTTGGTCTAATGCACCAGGCTAGAAACCTCTGAGTTCTAGTCCTGCCTCAGGTATGAAGACCAGCTGGGTGATTTTGGGCCAGTCACTCTCAGTCTAACTTATCTCTCAGAGTTGTTGTGGGGAAAATAGGAAGAGGAAAGAGTCTTAGGTGTTTGCTGCTTTGAATTAGTTACAAAAATTATAAATTGAGATTTTAAAAAGTACTTATAAAACAGAATAAAATATTAGGACAAGAGATTGAGACAAAATAATATTGTCCAGAATATACCAGGTCATCATTCTAAACAATGTCTGCAGAATATTAGATTACATAATCCTTTTTACAGCTCTATCATTGCACTCCCCCTCCCCCTTTGTCTATTTACATCACCCAAAAAACATATCTGCTGATATTTATCGAGGCTTACCTGAGCAGCACCGCAGCTTCCCACAGATAGAATCCTGAGACAGCAACGCGCAGGTTTTTAATGTGGGCCATGGTATGGCGAGGTATTTACAGCCTGCTCCCAAAAGAAGGTGTCGGAGTCATCAGGGGACGAGGAGGCTCTGAAGGATCGGAGAGTTCGGAATGAGAAAGCGGCCGAGTTTTCAGGACCCTGGAGAGCGACCCGAGGACGTCTTTTCCCAGCCTGATCTATTCGCCGGCGCTCGGGATCTCGTGCATTTTGGGGTTGTTGTTGGCAACCAGCTCGCCGAGGTTTGTATTGTGCATCTAAAGAGAAAGGCTAATCCCAGGGGGCAAGACCAGGCAGCCAATGAAGGGCATCGGGAAAAGGCAAGCAGCAGCAAAGTAGACCTACTTTGAGGTTTTCCTCTGTCCCTTCTTTCCTTCTCTGTCCAGAAGCCAACACGCCACATTCCTGAACACTGGCAATGGCAAGGCTAGAAAGGGAAAGAGGCGGAGACCGATTCAAAGCAGTGGACTCCCACCCACCCCAGTAGGGAAGCTCCCAGACTGACAGAAGGCTGTGCAAGAGTTGTTTGACTCAAGAGTAAGAGAGAACGGGATGCAAAAATGAGGTGGAGCAGGGACAAAATTGGTACTGTGAATCCCCTCAAAGAGGCATTCTTTAGCAAAGGAAAGAGGAAAGAACTTATGAACTACAGGACAGAACTACCGAAAGGGACAAAACATCTTCCAAAGGAGATAGTTTTTTTAAAAAGAGTTTTCGTGGATTGATATGCACACCTGCAATGCCTAATGTAAAGATGGGTCGCTCTGGGAATAATTTGTCTTGAAGTTTATATCAAAGGTTGAGCAATGGAAGCCTGGAGGAAACCTGTGATGAGGGATGTGTGATCTTAGACTTCCAGAGAAGGAGAATTTTTACCAGTCTTTTGTATATTTGGAAGACATGTGGAGAAGGAGGTGAATTGCATCCCCTCCTTTTTTGTCTTTTTCTGTCTCCCTTTCTGTTTCTCTATGAATGCATTGGAGATAGTAAAACTTTCACTCATAAATTATCAATATGAATGCTCTATTAACAAAGCAGCATAAATGGCCTTCTCTGAAGATGCATGTTCTATTTTATTTATTTAGGTGCACTGACATGAGTCTAAATAATAAAACACATATGCCAAAATATGTGGGTGATGACAAAATAAGCATTATAATTTTACGTATTACTTAATGTAAGTATTTTAGCATATAAGCATCATTTTTAATGAAATCAACTATTACTTAAGTAGAAATTTGCAAATTCCACCCAAATTAAATTAATATGATTACTATTTGTAAATGCATAGTGCAATAAAGGTGAAAGCACATTTAGGTTCCTTTTATACATTTTTTTAAAAAAGTAATTGTTTTTTTTTTCCTAAGAGATTGATGGAATCACTAATATTTTTCATAATAGTACTTAAAACTTATAAACTCGCATTTCTAATATAAACATAAAGAGGCTCTACTTTGTAAAGTAGTATGCTTTATGCTTCTAATAGGCTTTATGCTTCCAATATGCTTTATGCTTCTAATATACTTTATTTAGTAGTTCCAAAATGTTGTGTATATGTAGCAATTTATTTTACTTATTTTACATATTTTGATTTGATGCACTGATTGCTTTTAACAAAGAATTAAAAATATCCATTACAGAAAACCCTCTTTGAACAGAATAAGGCTTTATAGCATACTGTACATATTTTGGTTTGAGATGTTCAGTTAAAGGCCCTGTCACACTGCCCAACGGATGCAAAACGTTTGTAAAAAGGACACAGCGGACGAGAAAAATGTTCCATCCGTTGTTATCCGCTCTCAAAAGGGGCAAAAATTTGCATAAGCAGAGCGGATAACATGGAAAGGAATGGACGGGGGGAGGACACAGAGCGGATGGAAAGCGGATGCGGAACGGAAGCCTAGCGGATGGAAGCGGATGCAGAGCGGATGCAGAGCGGATGCGTAGAGGATGCGTAGAGGATGTGTAGAGGATGCAGAGCGGATGCAGAGCGGCTGCGTAGAGGATGCAGAGTGGATGCGTAGACAATGCAGAGCGGATGCAGAGCGGATGTGTAGTGGATGACGCGGATGCGTAGCTGCATCCGCTTTCATCCTTTCTCCGTCCGTGCTACTAATGCTGCACGTCTGTTCCGCTTCCTCCCTGCGTCCATTTACCGCTGGAAGGGATTTGAGTTGCGCGGATGAGCAGCGGATGCCTAGCGGATATAGCAGATGTGTAATGGATGGAGAACGGATGTCCCCCGTATGCCTAGAGGATGCAGAACGGATGCATTGGATACATTTTCTGCTCAAAAGTTTTGAGCAGCTCAAAACCTTCTGAGCGAATGAAATGTCAATAGACGGATGCTGGATGGATAGAGAGGAAGCAAAACGGAGGCAGTGAGTACAGAATGGAAGCATCGCATTAACCAACGGATGGCAAGTGTTTTTCTCCATTTTACATCCTCTTTCCATCCGTTGGTGCAGTGTGACAGGGGCTTAAGCAAGTAAGCAAGTTTAGCACTTTTTGAAAACATGTCAGATGTAAAGGTACTTATGTTAAATTGTGCAACTATTTGATTTCATTATTTATTCTTTATGCATCATGGTTGTTAAGCCTGGGTTCCCCAACCAGGGTTAGGTAGACAAGCTAAACAGTCCTTTGTTGTCTCTCCCGTCCGAGCATTGCAGTCTTGATTCCAAGCAGTAATCAGGGATCATCAAAGCCAGAGTGAGCAAGCTGTAGACTTGCTACTTTTATAGTGTTTTCATAACCACTCCCACAGTTAAAGCTGCAGACACTTTAACATACACCAACTATGATTCATAGTTATTATTTCACCTAAACCAGTTAGGGTAAACAATGTTATCCCTAACAATGGTCATGCATTTCTATTATTGCAATATGCTAAACTCTGTACTACCCACAAGTAAAATAACTTATTAAATTATGGTATCTTCAAACACTGGGTTGAGCTGAAGTGTACCATCTTTTTATTTTATTTTTTTCATGAAATTCTTAAAAGCAGCTTTTTAATATAGGACATGGACCTTCTCTTTCAAGGAAAAATCTGTGAGATGCACCCATCTTAAAATTTTCTGGAATATATATTCAAGTATAATTTTTATCACACATTCATCAGCAAATATATATTTAAAATGTATCACAGAATAGAATAGAATTCTTTATTGGCCAGGTGTGATTGGACACACAAGGAATTTGTTTTGGGTGCATATGCTCTCAGTGTATATAAAAGAAAAATAAAATATATTGATCAAGAATCATAAAATACAACACAGTGATAGTCATAGGGTACTAATAAACAATCAAATCATACTAAGAAACAAATAAAACAATATAAATTGTAAAGATACTAGCAACATGGTTTTATAGTCATAGTGGAAAGAGATAGGTACTAGGAAGGGTGAGAAGAATAATAGTAATACAGTCTTAGTAAATAATTTGCCAGTGTTGTGGGAATTAGTTGTTTAGCAGAGTGATGGCATTTGAGGAAAGAACTGTCTTTGTGTCTAGATGTTCTGGTGAGCAGTGCCCTTTGGCGTCATTTTGAGGGTAAAAGTTGAAACAATTTATATCCAGAATATGAGGGGTCTCTAAATATTTTCACAGCCGTCTTTTTGACTCGTGCAATATATAGGTCCTCAGTGGAAAGCAGGTTGGTTTTTCTGCAGTTCTAATTATCCATTGAAGTCTGTTTCTGTCTTGTTTGGTTGCAGAGCCAAGACCATTATAGAGGTGCAGATGACAAACTCAATACTTCCTCAATAGAACTGAATCAGCAGCTGCTTGGGCAGTTTGAGCTTTCTGAGTTGGAGCAGAAAGAACATTGTTTGCTGTGCTTTTTTGATGATGTTTTTGATGTTAGGTGTCTATTTTAAGTCTTGAGAAATGATGGAACCTAAAAACTTGAATGTCTTTACTGTTGATACTGTTTTGTCTAGTATTGTAAGAGGTGTTTGTAGGGGGGTTTCTCCTAAAATCTACTACCATTTCTACAGTTTTGGATATGTTTAGTTCAAGATTTTTCTGGTTGCACCACAAGGCTAGTTGTTCAACCTCCCATCTGTATGCAGTTGAACAAGACTATCATAGATCATTGTTCCTTAATATTCTAGACAGCTTCCCAAACAGCAAAATACTCAGAAGTATGTCACTCCTTAGAAAAGTTGTATTTTGGAATGTGTTGGTTTCTAACATTCTTTGTTTTTTAAAAAAACCAATAGAATATAATAAGAGCGACTTTAGCTCTCACTAGGGGATATGGAGTGCTGTGGGATGACTCAGCTTGCCATTCTATCTTTCCTGAGAACTTTATTTGTTTTTTAGACTATTTCACATAAATATGAAATGATGTGAATGTAATATGAAACTCTCCCACCATTTTTTGTTTCACATATTCATGTTCCAGACATAGATTGGCAACAGACATCAGGAGCACTGAGAAATTTTAGTTAATGGTATATGTATTGGGAAGAATTTGAAATTTGTCACCAGATATAAAGACAAAAAGTTTATTCTAAGTTTATTCTATTCTAAGATTATTCTATCAATAAATAATGTGTCTAATGTGTTGATTTAACTCTAATATAATCAAAAACCTATGATTAGAATGGTGCACTAATGTACTGATCAATTGTTCGGTCACAACATAATGCTTCCAAACATTATTTCGAATAATAACACTATACGAATAGATACTAATAGTCTTAATGAGAAGTCACTAGTGCCTATCATCTCCAGGAATAGCTGCAATTGACATATAGTTAAACATAATGACAAAGAATACATTCATGGCCAACATTGGCAGATGTTGGCCAAACCAGACCACCATCCAAATGGTAAATCTGAGGAAAATTTTATTATCACATACTGTTTCTTTTATCTTCTGTCCAACTCTCACCTTGTCTGGGATAAACTTCAGGTTTCTAGTCTTCATGTGGACATTGATCTGTAGCTTGCACAGCTTTTAAAATTTAGATGAAATGGAGAAATAAATATAATCAATCAAAACTCAAATTATCTCATCTACTAGATTTGGGTGCTTGATAAATAGCACTGGGACAATGTGTAACTTGAGATACATACTAAGACAAGACAAACAAGACCTTCCATCATCCTTTTAGCATAGTCATTTTGCAAGATGTGTGAATTTAATTATTAGAACAAAGACATCATCCATATGTCAGTTTTCTCATATATAAACATGAATAAATAACTGAAGCATATATAATATAAATTATTTAAGCACCTTCTGCTTATGGCAATCAACAACAGAAGAAAATCTGTTTAATTAGAAGAAAATTAGTTAAAATAGAAGAAAGAAAATTCACATTCCAGCATAGCATAAATAGATAGATGGATAGATAGATAGATAGATAGATAGATAGATAGATAGATAGATAGAT
>BLBF01000039.1:13289234-13309976 GCA_015471245.1 Laticauda colubrina | reverse complement strand
GATAGATAGATAGATAGATAGATAGATAGATAGATAGATAGATAGATATAAATACACATACATATATTACACATATAAATACACATACATACATTTTATGAGAAAGATGCTCTTGGGACTAGTTCTTCAAGATTGTAAAGTATGAACTGCTGAAATAAAGTAAAGAGACAGGTAGAATTTATTTTAAAGACTTGCTCCATGAGAAACAGAAACATTTAAAAATATCTCAGACACTACAGCTAGTCACAACTGCACATCATTCAGCAGCATTTTTATGAATAAATAGCATCTAGTTATCCAGTCACCACCAACTGCTTTAGAAAAATAAAAGCACATTTGTCCAGAGCCAGAAAAGTAAATGCTTATGTTTATAAGGTACACCAAATAGTTTCAAAATGTCATTGAGCAGCTATGAATCTATTTACAGTGAAACAATAAATCCAATAGTTCAATGTTGTCTGAGAATGGTATATATATGATTTGTGGAAGATAATGCTTCCCATTGATCCTGATATATCGGGCAGATTATTATTATTATTATTATTATTGTTGTTGTTGTTGTTGTTGTTGTTGTTGTTGTTGTTATCTTTCTTTTCCTTCCTTCCTTCCTTCCTTCTCATGCACATACACACTCTAAAATATTTTATCCTGATTTAATGTTGACACAGGGTTGAACATTACAATATTTTGATGAGAGACACATTTTCCTTTCTTTTTGTGTGTTTGTGTTGTGTGCTTTGCGTTCTTTTCAACCTTCAGTTAGATACACATATACTCTGGTCTGGAAATCTAGCAAGAAAAGGCTTTAAATATACTTCTCATTTATTCATTTATTCATTCATTTTTATTTATTTAAATCATGTATATGTCTACCCAAACCTAGGCAAGTCACAATCATAAGAAAAAGCAAAATGTTCAAATGGTGAAAGCAACATAAAATCAATAGAGATAAGGTCAAAAAAAACCTGATGCCACAATTAAACTTCACAAAAGCAATGTTAACAGGTTCTTCCTCCTCCAATTTTACCATCTCTTCAACACTTGGGGGAAAGCCAGTTCTTAATGGTTTTTGAAGGTTAAAAGGGTAACAGCTACCTGGATCTAAAGGGGAAATTTGTTTCATAAGATGGGGACTACAGTGGAAAAGGCATGCTTTCTAGAGTCTTCAAGGTGGCAAGTTTTTAGGGAAGGCACCTAAAGTGTTTAGAGGAAGGATCCAGTGATTACAAATTATTTGACAAAAGTAATTATTTTTGTTATAATGCATCATTTACTAGCTTTCTAAGCTGTAACCCCAAATCTTGATGCAGATTTATAGTGAAGTGGAGACAACAGGTTCCCTGTGTTCCACATGAGGTCCCATGCTGTTGCCTGGAGTTATTTAAAAATAAAAGAAAATAAAGCCGCAGAAACATATTCACATTTCTGTGTAACTGGATTTTAGCATTTTAGTTCAAAGAGACTGTAGAATCATATAATGTCATTAATTGTACCATGTAGGTCTACAAAAGAGGAGGATGGAATGTAATGTTATGGATTTAAGCCAATTATGCATGTTAAGCCAATTTAAAAAAATAGTCCACACTCTTCTAATTTTGTTTTAAATAAGCACCTTTTTCATTCAAGAAGTCCCCCCCCCCCCCGATATTTAGTTGAAATCAGATTCCTTGCCTTGCCCTATCTACTTTGGGAATAACAGAATTCATCAGCACATTTCCTAAAATCTTTTTTGTTTTTAGAAAGGTTGTAAATATGAAGCATTCAACCACTGATGGACAGATTATCTGAGATTCCATTGCCAGTTTTCTATTTCTTCATGCTACTTATAAACCAGCTATCTCTTCATATACATGGATTTATAATGCTTTGTCTATTAACTAGGATTTTTACATTCCCATCAATTTCATTACATAATAGTATACTTCATTACATCTTATAGTAAGCTACTAGTCACTAATGAACTTTCCAATAGCCAGAACTGTCAGCTCTTTCAGCTACGCCAGGTCAGGAAACAGACAGCACAAAGATTAATGGAACTTTATTGCTCTAGCATATAATAAAAGAATGTTGAAGTCTGACAAAGTAGTGTCCTACCCACTTCTAATACCAAACAGAATCAAGATAGAAATCTTTCTCATACCCTGCTCTGTCTCAGGGATAAACTGTTGACTTACTGCTGTTGCATTCCTTCCTCAAGGCTATCTCTGTATTTTTCTGTACCAGCCAATAATTGTGAGAAACTAGACCCGAAGTGAAAATTAAAATTAGTATTGTATTTTATTAAAATTATTTTTTTAAAGGTGGCAAATGCCAGAATAAAATACTTCCAATTTTGCTTATGAAAAAGTTATTGAAGACTTTGAGAAGAAAAACCATTATATGAAGGTGTGCAAGTATGTTAGAGGGGTATATTTGAGTGCTTCCCTTGTGGAAGCATCCAATTAAATGCCCAAGAGTAGAATGCTTACATATTAGTCAGAGTTCTACAAACTATATAGTTTTAGTTAAATATAATCCAGTTGGTATATAAATAGAATGATTTCTATTCCATTAACAATTTTCCACTAAGATATGAAATCTAATATAGGAGTTCAGTTCAGAAACTGTTAATTATTAATGGGACCATGTTTAGTTTACTTTTTATTAAAACTATGCTAGTCTATATACATTTTCTAATTACAAAAGGATCAGGTTGAAATTATGTAAACCTACTGAATTCAGTAGGGAACTTAACTTTCCTCAATTATTAAGAATATTGGATTCAACCCATGTTATATAGTGCATAGGGTATGGACCTGGAACGATCTGATTTCATATCTCTCCATGTTCCTCTATACTCATAAACAAAGATATTAAGTGAGTGATTATTTTTCTACTTGTCCAAATTGACTAGAATTTTTCTAGTTAACAATAATGAATGGTAATAGAATATAGATACAGCTAGACAGCGAAAGAGAAAGTGGGGGAGAGGAGAGCCAATAACTGAATGCCAATAACTGTTAAGTTCTATTAGTGGCCATTACAATTATTTGTAAACTAATAATAAGGCATGTTTTCAAAAGAGATCTGAACTAATTTGCTGGAAAATTGAGTAACAAGATTCAGTATAAGTGACTCTGATAGTTTAATAGAAGATTAATGTTGATGAATGATCAGTTAATATTTATGTGGTATGTATCTGTTTTCTATTTTATGATCAATAAAACTTCTTATAGTTAATTTTTTTCCTTCATTCAGTCATGTTCAGTTCTTGGAGTGCCTAGAAAAAGCCTTGCAGTTTTCTTGGCAAGGCTTTTCAGAAGTGTTTTGCTGTTTTTCTCCTTTCCAGGGTTCAGAGAAATTGACTAGTCCAAGGTCACCCAGCTGGCTTAATACTAAAGGAAGAACTAGATTTCTCAATTTCTAGACTGATACCTTCAACACTACACCAAACTGCTTCTCAATTCAGTTAATACATATGTCAATAAATAATTCTGCAGAGGTTGTATGGATATAGGAGGCTGGCAGTAAGGCAAAACAAAATGAGGCAGTAATCTCAGGAAGAAATTTCTTACAGGCATCATAGTCCTGTATTAGATTAAACTATGTGCCATTCAATCTCCTTGTGAGAGCTAAACTAGCAGCAAAATGAATTAAAGCCTGCCTGTCAATATCTTCATTTCAGTTCTCTTTTTCAGTTTCTGTCCTTTTCATTATCCTTAAGTTAAATTGAGGAATATGGATGAAAGATTCCCCCCTCCCCCAATTTAAATCTATTGACATTGTTCTGGCTGAAGTAGTGCTCCTTACTGTGGCACTGTATATAAAACCTCTGATAATAATTTGTAAATCATAATATCATTCAATAGCATTTCTGTATTTTTTTCCAACCATTTTTCCATATTGCTTTGGCTAGCTATTGACTCATTAGTCATGACAATTCAAACAAAGACCAAAGGAATTTTCAGAAAAAGAAAGAATTATTAACTGCAATATTGTGCATCCTAGTAATAAGACCATGAAGGCTTCCAGGGTCATCAAGTCCAATCTTCTGGTCCGCATGAGATCAGCTGAAAGCAAATTGTTTCTGACAGGCATTTATTTAGTCATATACACATCTCTGTCTCTCTCTGGAGTCTGAAGTTCCTTTGAAGTATTGTTCATGTTTATTGTTACGGTTCAAAGTAAAAAGAATAGTTTAACCACAGTTGCTGATCTGTTTTTTGCCTAGCCTGATAACCCAAGACTGTAAAAAAAAAATAACCACAGCTAAATATATGGGTTTTTTTAATGGGGGAGTGGGGAGTAGCACAAAAAAATAAAGACTACAGATAATTCCATCTTCTGATGGGACATTTCCCACTGAGGCTAGCTGAACAGATGAGAACTAATATGAATTCTTGAATGTTGATCCTAATTATCATTGCAAAGTATTTCAACAGAATTTTATGAGAATGCGTGATGAAGTTTTAAAATCAGAAACAACATAACTAACTGTTCATGTGTGGTCCTTTGTCAGGAAATAAGTATTGTAATACCTAATATTAATACCTAATAAGTATTGTAAGCAGTTCAGTAAAACAATGAATGTACAGAATTATAGCATATTTAATAATGTATTTATGTATTATAAATTGAAGTAAACATCATAGTTAAAAATGATGTGACTTTCAACAAAATATTGTTGGTAGTATAGCGTAAAATATTCCAATACCATATCTTGTATATTATTTCACCTTATCAAATTTTGCAATATTTGGGGCACTGAATGTGTCAAAGGCCTCATTTCCTAACTATATTCTAACTGGCCAAGTATCTTGCTCTTATGTATTTAATTTAGATATTTTTTACGTTTTTTATTGATTTTCTTGTTTTTAATATTTTTACTGTGATATTATACTTTTGAATTTCAAGCTGTTTTTAGGGTTTTTATTGATTTTCTTGTTTTTAATATTTTTTACTGTAATATTATACTTTTGAATTTCAAGCTGTCCAGAGTCATTGACTGAAATGGGTGTCCCCAAAAATGGAACAAACAAATAATTATTTTATTATTTTTGTTTAAAAGAATAATTGAAATATTGGAATTTTGCTTTAGTCTTTAAATGTGTTTTAAATGTGTAATATATTCAGGTGTCTGAATAGTTTTATACACAGGTTTGTTTCAAGGTGTTTTTTTTTTTGTGAAAATGCTTTTTATTTATCTTCGCAACCATTTTAATTTTCAGTAATTGTGAACAATTTAAATGGGAGGGTAGAAGTCTTCCTTTAGTAACCTGTTCTTTCATTCAAAAATCAAGATATCTGGCTAATTTTCTAGCACCAGGTACCAAAGATAAAACATACTACTGTTAAAATGTCATTTTAGCTGATTGACTTTTGAAATGTTTTATAAAGCTTGCACTCATGAATTGCAGGATTTGCCCTTTTACATTTTTTAACATCAGTTTTAGGAACTTATGTTCACCTTGTATGCTTTCCTACCTGTCACGTTTTTCAAAAAGGTTAATAAAAAAGAGAAAGGTATAGGTATTTAATGGCTTTCAAAATATTTGAGAAGGATTTTTGCCAAAGACTGTGAAGGTGAATAAAGGAACTATGGATTTGACGGAGAACATAATTAATAATATATTTTAAATGCATAAACTGTTAGGAAAAAATGTATAAAAGTAGTAAGATAATAACCCTCAAAATAATATTATCTATCTACAATATTAAATATAGACATATATCTAATAAACTAAGATTTTCATGTACTGTTAATTCCTCAAGAGTAGTGGTCTGTTGAAACGGCACAACTTTATTATTCATTAATAGCCTACTCCAGCTGATAAGGCTGATTATTCTTTCAGTTGTATGCAATTTGGGGTGTGACCTAGTTGGTTGAGTAGTCTACTTGGATGTAATACATAGACTCTGGTATTTTGAAAAGTTAAGGACAATGAAATTTAGGTAAATCAGTAAAATAATGATAATAAAAGATATGGGATGAATCAAATCAAAATAAAATAGAATCAATTTTAGTGTGTCAAAGCACTAGGAGAAAGCAAACGTTGTTCAGCTTAAAGTCTTTTAGATGATTAAACTCTTTCAAACTCCACACTAAGGTACTTACTGAGGATTTCTCAAAAAGTTATTGAATCTGCAGGATATGTGGTGTACGTGGTATAAAATCTGTTTTATTGATAGGTGTTATAAAATATTTGGTGGCTTGCTGTTACATGCTATGAAATAACTTGATTAAGGAGGAAAGCAAATCTTATAAACTTCTTACTGAAAGCTTTAGCAGATTATACTTACAAATGCCAGCCAGATGGATGTAAAAATAAAATGAAAGACTAACTCTGTAACAGATGTGGTAATCAGCATAGAATAAAAAAAATGAGCTTAGTTCATAGCTGTACTTGTATGCACACAGGATCTCTAGTTAAATTAGTTCTGAGTTTAATTTCCAAATTAAAAGAAGTATCTAGTTGTTTGGCTGTTAAAATGTCATTAGACTCAGCTGCTATAAAGAGTTGCAGACTGGTATTCCATTTGGCCATTTTTTTTCAAATCAGATCTGTGCTGTATAATCTTATTCCCAAGCATCCCATTTAAATCAGGCAAAAATATATTCTGTTATAATTCTGTTTCAAAGAGTCCCATGATATATCATGAAATTTATTCACAGAAAAACATAAACACAATTGTGAGAGAGCAAGAGGCATACCTGATTCTCCTATCGTTGGAGATTCTGATGCTTACACCTTCTCACTTCCATTTTACTTTCCTGCATGACTCCTGCAGGCTTACATTAGTCCTTCACACATGCCCAACCCCAATTGCACCCACAATTCTGGTTATTTCTCCCATTTATGTCCACTGTTTTTCTCATCACAAAGATTCATGTGAACAAGGAAGCAAGAAGCAACATGCATTTCCAGCCAAAACCATACCTTGAAATAAGAATGGAAGCTTTTACAGTCTTTGGGTTATGACCATTTGTTCAGGGACTGCACAAAGTTGCAAAGGTGCTGAATGAGGAGGATTTACAACCAGTTCTAACAGTTTACAAAGTTTACAAAGTTTACAAAGACAATGGGTAAGCCAGCAGGAGGTTGCAAGTCACTTCCCTTCCCACAGCATTCACCCACTTGCTTGTAGTTCCTTTGGTGCTCACCCACCTGCTAATAACTTCTTTCACCAGCCTGCTTGCCTGGACTTGTACCTCTTCCCACATTGCAGTGAGGTCTTTCGCTTAAATATCTGTGGTGTTGAGGTTACAATAGCAACCAGGAATGGTGGAGTTGCCATTACTGAGCAATACAATTATGGCTCATTGTGTTTTACAACTGCATTACTTAAAAACAGGCATTCTGATGCCAATTGCCATTGTAACCCATCAACTATTTTGCATTTTATTGTATTGGGAAAGGATGTGTTGCCAGTATTGGCTGGGAACCAGAAATGTTGCTCTCTTCTTTTGTGTGGTGTCAAGCTTGTGTTTCCTAATTTACATCTCCCACTGTGGCAGTTAAATCTTATCAAACTAACTTTTTCTAACAATTTCTTTCCATGAATTGAATCTAACTGCCTAGATAACATCCCTGTCTGTTCTACAGCAACCTAACGGAGAGCTACAATTTTAGAATCCGAATTAGATTTTCAAAAGCATAGTAATCACTTGAAAGAAATAGCAGTGTAGAGAGATATCAGTTATAATGTGTAAGATTGTCATAATGGACTACATATTAGATCTGACTATAATTAGTGTAATTAGTTTTTCATGCTTGCTTGAATGTCACTTAAGTACTGCTAAAAATTCAATAGCTGAAATAATATTCATAACTGAGCTTGAACAACAATATTATTTCCAGATATTTTTTATATTTGTGAATGGTGAAATGCATAATATTTTTTTAATTATAAGAACACTGAAAATTTATCCCTTTTCATCATTTCCTTAAAATAATGACAATAAAAAGTGTGCTAATGTTTTCTTGTTTCAGTGGTTAGAGAATGAAGGCCATGAGCGATAACTACTTCTTTTTTTAATATTTTCAGCTATTTGGGTCTTACGTCTCTAAGTTGCTACTTCACCCTTAAGGTCGTATTTCAGACATGTGTTATGGTTGTCCTATTTATTCTATGTAAGATGCCTGTTTCCTAAGAATAATATAGGGTTAAGTGCCAAAGTAATAACACATATTTTGATATATTTTTAGTGTTAGGCAGATATTTTTATTACCTCCAGTTATTGGTAGGTTTACATATTGTATTAATATACTATAATGGTGCTTTTTAAATTACTTTCATTGTTGTTATTTATCATTTACTATTTAAACAAGATTATGCACTGCATGTTAATTATTTTTACTCATGGAATTAAGTAGCACTGTTGAAGAATTATGGCTGAGTTATCAGATACAATGAACTAGAAACCCATTACGTTTATTTTAAATACTTATTACAATATTCATAACTGCCCAATTTAAAATAACTTGTTTGTGATTTTGAAGTACTTTGTAAGCTACTTAGGAATACTTTTGCTTTGAAAACTGATAGATAAATAAATAAATAAATAAACAAATAGTAGGGTCTACTTAGGAATGTCAACTAAGTTTGAAGCTCCCATGGTTGTTGTTATTGTGGGGATAAATTGAGCAGCTATGGTACACATAGCTAACCTATCTTTTTGGAGAAAAAGACAAAATATAAATCTATAAAGTAAAATAATAAATAACAGCAAGCAATACAGCTATAAATAACAGCAACTCCTCCATATAGAGAAAGCACAATTCCAAACCAAAAGGAATACTGAATATTGCTTCCTTTTTATTGTCCAAGATCTACATCTTTTGGAATTATGAAATTCATTTTATCTGTGCACAAAGAAGAATACTGAGGTTAAGTTGTGCAGAAATTTTTCAAATATCAGTTATTTGTGTGTTTTTATTATCCATATGCAATAAATACTTGTTTCCTTATAGAGAGCTTTGCATTTCTTTTAAAAAAATGGAAAATCTCTGATTTTTTTGCTTCATCTATTTTTATTTAATAAAATAATAACAGCTTATAAATATATATTTAAGTAAATGTTTTAAACATAACCAGAACACAGTATCAGATGATCACCAAGTACTTTGATAACTCAATTTTCTAAACATAGAAGACAGAAGAGAGCCAAGATAGAAGGATGCCAATATTCACATCATTGTGATTGTAGACCCTACTGTATTTCTTCTATCTGTGTTGTGATATTGTATATCACAATTCTATATTGTACATAGAATAATGTTAGATGGAGGCTTTATTATTAACCTTTAATGTGAAAGCTTTCTTTATCATCTTAGGTTATTCTAAAAGTTACAGTTTCATAAGATTAGTATTCTATACATCAGGCCACATATAACTTAAATATCTGCTGTCATCTGCCTCCATTAAACTGTCTAAAGGAACATTATTGTTGATATGATAACAATTTCTAGTGCAGGATATATTTCCTCTCTTTCGCCTGGTGCTTCTGTAGCTCAGGCTCATATTGTGTTGGATAAAAGTACATTTATTTTTCCTTTAGACCTTCTCCCTCTATATGTCCCTTCAAACCTTTCCATTTTGTATCAAGGTTTTGTATATTTCTGTCATGCTTTCTGCATACTGATGTTTCCATACTGCATTTTTCCTTCCAGGAGCAGTGTAGTATGAAATATCAGCAGGATCAGAAAGCATTTCTGTTGTTTTCTATTTCCCAAATATATTTTGGTTGTATTTTTCCCTAAACCTTATTAAATAAGGTTTGCTATCAGACATCATGAAAGAAAGTTGAATGATGAGAAGACTATCTACCTATTCAGAAAATGTACAGGGACATTTTTGCAGAAATGGGGGAAGATCAGTGATAAGGATTTTCTTGTTTCCACTTGATTCTGGTGATGCAAGATTCTCAGGCTGATTGGTTTGTATCCTGAAGATATGCATACATAACACGATGGTAGATATTCTGCCCCTTATTTCATGAAGCTGTCAAGCAGTCAATTAATAAAACTGAAAAGATTTTGAACTGGCATGAGAGAGCCATAGTTGTGTCTGCATGGAAGAAAAGAATGAAATTATCATGGCTATCCTTCTGAGAACATGCAGCATGTAGTTTTATCAAGGAATACAGCTTAAATATTCACCATGTATCTCCTGTGATTATACATCTGTCCTAGTATATACTGCATACAGTTTCTAGCAGACTTAGTTAATTGTTTAACTTTTTTCTGTTTTTCGTTATCAATTACAATTGAAATGTCTGCAGCTGGACACCATCTGTAGCCGGGGGTTACACTGTTTTATTGTATCTACCAACTGGATCTACTTATGCTAATAGTTAACTGGACAGCTGTGCCTCTTCTAGGAAAATTCTTTCTATTCCCAACCATATCCTATTTCCATGGCCAAGGAGGATATCAGAGATGTTACAAGGTTGGGGATGAGCTGTGTGAATACAACACTTTATTGGCTGATATCATAATAGAAAAAAATGTGTACAGCATAAAAGTGACTTCACATGACTAAGATTATTGTCACTGCGCCATATTGCTCTAATGGTTTGGTCTAGGCTAGAAAACCAGAGACCATGTGTTCAAATCTCATCTTAGCCATGAAAGTGAGATGGATGACTTGTGTCGAAAATAGAAAGAGGAAGAGTGTGCTGGATATGTTCACTGCCTCATTTATAAAAAATAATAAAGGTGGTGTACAAATAAATGTACCCCTCATGACCATGGAAATTGTCTTTGGACAACGCTGGCTTCCTCGACCAAGAAAAGGAGATGAGCATTGTGCACTAGAGTTGGACATGACAAACAAACAAACAAACAAATAAATAAATAGGACATTGTCAGCCTTGCTCTACCATGGGCAAGCAGAAAGCTACATGCACTGAGCTATCAGTGGCCACCAAGTATGTTGATTCTCATTTGTTATTTTAGAATAGATCTTGTCATTACCTCAGATTATTCCATAACCTTATCCAGTACAGATAAGTACAGATAAAATGCCAGGATGTATTAGAATACTACATTCAGTCCCAAGCCTCGAGGAAAGAAGTCATGCTGTGTAGATAGATTAACCACCCAACTGTAATCAACTTCACTATCAGAAATTATTCATTCCAGAAGAAAACACACTCACTTTTGTTCTGACCTAGGCTTCCCCCAAAAGCACTCTTTGTCCTGGCAAAACTCCTTTTTTAAAACAAAGGTGAATTTCTTGCATTCACATTCAGTTAAAGGCCTGGCAAACAGTCTTTCAAGGGTATAATTGGGAGCACAGACCTTATCTAGCTTGGAGAGCTGCCAAGTAAATATTTTCAAATGTAGTGCTGACAAGGAAGGACTCAGCACAGAGTCTCTCAGATACACAGACACACACTGCTGCAATGAATGAATGGTTTCCTGCAAAAGCCTCCTCCCCTTTTATTCCTCTTTTAATCCTATGGGAGGAGCTATTCACTGTCCATCTGTGGCTTTATTCCCACATCGACCCTTAGATTGTAATTGTTCTTTTATTTTGTGCATGCGCAGGCTGGGAACCAGCTCCAGATGTTCTCCCACCTCAATGCTGTCCAACTCCAATGGCTGCCTTGACCCCATCTCAGCTTCTGACACAGAGCCCTCATCCAAACCTTCCTTGGCCTCCAGGACTGGTTTATGTTCCTCCTCAACCTCCTCACAGTCCAACACTGCTATCAGCTCTGCTAGCCGCCACTGGCCTACAACAGCTTTTGCTTTTTAAAATATAAAATAAAGATATATTGTTATAATTTAAGAGGAGCCTTATTGGATTAGTCCAAAGCTCACTTCAGTTCTACATTTTTTTTCACAGTGATCTTCGGGGGCCCACATTTCATTTTCTGGAACTTTCAAAGTCATGAGACCTTGACAGATTTTCCTTACACACTTAACTGATCCTTTTTACAGGAAGTCAGACATGTTCTAAAGGTCCTGTCACACTGCCCAATGGATGAAAACGGACACAGCGGACGAGCAAAATGTTCCATCCATTGTATGGAATCCATCCATTATATCCGCTCTCAAAAGGGGCAAAAATTTGCATAACCGGAGCGGATAACACGGATGGGGGGAGGATGCAGGGCGGATGGAAAGCGGATGCGGAACGGAAGCCCAGCGGATGGAAGCGGATGAGAGCGGATAGCACATCGGCTGGGCTTCCGGGGGGCCTCAGCAAAGCAGACACGAAATGGAAAGAGCGGATGCGTAGCAGAAGCCTAACGGATGCCTGGCATTAATTGCGCATGCGGGGGGGATGCATTGCGTAAGCCACGCGGATATAAAGGGAAGCAGCTCACACGTGGCCAGCATTCGGAGGAAAGACCTGCTGCAGGATACATCGAGTCCTTGCCTGCTCTGCCTGCATGCCTGCATGCAAGCCTTGCTGCCAGCCTTCCTGCCAGCCTGCCAGCCTGCCTCCAAGCCTCCTAGTCAGCCTCCCTGCCAGCCTTGCTCTCTGCCTGCCTGCCAGCCTTGCTGCCAGCCTGCCTTCCAGCCTCCCTGCCAGCCAGTCTGCCTGCCAGCCTTGGTGCCTGCCTGCCTTGGTGCCTGCCTGCCTGCCTGCCTTCCTGCCAGGCTTCCTGCCAGGCTTCCTGCCAGCCTCCCTGCCAGCCTCCCTGCCAGCCCCCCTGCCAGCCTCCCTGCCAGCCAGCAACCCCACAACCATGGTGAAGAAGCGAAAGTCTCAGCAACCTGCCGCCATCCCTGGCAAGAGGGACAGGGACACCCTCCTGCCCCCTGTCCCTGACTCTGCTTCTGCTGGGGGTTCTGCTGCTCGGGCTTGCTCTTCTGGTGCTGGAGCTTCTGCTAAAGCTGCTCCTGGCGGTGGTGCTTCTGCTGCTGCGTACTCTGCTGAAGCTGCTCCTGGCGGTGGTGCTTCTGCTGCTGCGTACTCTGCTGAAGCTGCTCCTGGTCCTGCTGGTCCTGCTCGTGCTCCTGGACTTGCTCGTACTGCTTGTACTGCTCGTACTCCTGGTCTTGCTCGTCCTGCTCGTCCTGCTCGTGCTCCTGGTCCTGCTGGTGCTGCTGGTGCTGCTGGTGCTGCAGGTGCTGCTGGTGCTGCTGGTGCTGCAGGTGCTGCTGGTGCTGCTGGTGCTGGTGCTGCTGGGGCTCCTGGTGCTTACTCTGCTGCTGCTGATCCTGGTCCTGCTGATCCTGCTGCTGCTGCTGCTGATGATGATTATGATCCTGCTGGTGATGATGATGATGATGATGATGATGATGATGATGATGATGATCCTGCTGGAGCTGCTGCTGCTGCTGGTGTGGAGGAGCAGCCCCTACCACCTGGGAGCCCCTCTGATGACAGCCCATCTGGTCCTGCCAAAGGGAGGAAGAGGCGTATGCAACAATGGGAGAGGAGGCAGTACTACATTGAGGAAGTGCACGAGGATGAGGTGCTGGAGTGGCTGAGAGAGAACGACTATCTGTGGCGGAAGGGACACCGGCTGTACAGGGACACCAAAAGGAAGCAGGCTGCTTGGAGAGAGAGGACGGAGAGTATGGGTTACACTTCGGAGGTGCTCCTCGGCTGGTGGAAGCACATGCACACCTGGTACGGGAAGCTGCACCTGAAGAAATCTGGCCAGGCCACAGTTAAGCTGACAGACAGAGAGACCTACGTCATGGACAGGTGCAGCTTCCTAGAGGGTGAGATCCGCCACCGAGGAGCACCAGGAGCCCCTCTCACAACCCTCTCTCTCCGGCAGCCTGCTGAGACCCAGTACTCTTTCGGCCGAGAGTCAGTCCCTGTCTCCAGGCAGATTTCTGTGGAGTGTGCCATGGCGGAGAACCCGCGGACAGCTGTTGTAATCGTGGTGGAGCGTGTGGAGGACTCCCTGGTGCGGTGGGAGAAAGGAGACATCGAATCCGCCACAGTCGTAGCCGCATCCACCACTCCCCGTTCCACCTCCACAGAAAAGCAGAGAGCCAGACAGCAGGAGGGGCAGCGCCACACTGTCCTGCTGGATATCAGGGACACCATGCGCACCAGCATAGATCTCCTCTCTCAGCTGGTCCACACCGATTCCTCATCCTCCAACCACAAGCCCTTCTTCACCTATGTCAACCAGACCCTCAGGAACATGGAAGAACCCCAGTACCAGGTGGTGAAGGACCAGATCACTGAGCTCCTTCAAAATCCTCCAGATCCAGAGGAACCTGCTCCCACCCAGTCCAGGTCTGCTCTTCCACCTCCACCCCAGGTGATGTCCCTCCCATTCCAAGGCTTCCCACAGCCCCTCACCTACCAGGGCTACGGCTACCAGAAGGTCCAGCAGCGCAGGCAGCAGCCCTTCCCAGTCCCAGGCACAGAGTCATCGGACGACACCGTTGCCACCGGTTCCACTGATGCCACCAATGCCACCCACGACAATGATGCCACCGACGACAGCGATGCCACCCATGCCAGTCCTCACCCAGCTTCAGACCAGACAGCCCCACTACACTACTTCTTCCTCCACCCCACAGCCAAGCCCGGCCTCAGTACATCTGTCATCAGTACTGGGGCTGACACCCCATGGCATGGAGGAAGGACCTCTCAGCATCACGGGTCTGAGCCAGCTGTCTGAGAGCTTCCTCAACACACAGTCCCCTGTTGTCCTCTCGGGGCCAGGCACCCCAATGTCGATACAGACGAGCACTCCAGCACTACCCACCTCCACAGCACCTTGACCCTTCACCCCTGAGACTGGGCACCCCTCCGAGTGACCAATAAGAGTGCCAGAGACTGGGTAGCTGGCTACCTGTGGACTTTATTTGGACACTTGACTTGGATCATTTTTCTTTTACAGCTTGTTGTTCAATAAAGTTTATCTTTGATTCACACACTTGGTTCATTTCTTTTTTTTAATAAAGTCTTGGTGGAAACTTTTCAAATTGGTTTAAGCCTTTGCATGCTTGTGGGATGGGTTAAGATAGCAATGGGATGGGCAGGGATACCTGTGGGATGGGTAATAGCTGTGGGATGGGTCAGGATAGCAGTGGGATAGATAAGCCTCCAGTGCAAGCATAGTGGGGCTGTATGGTCCACCCTCCCTGGTGCCACACCTATGGCCCTTTATTATCAATAATAATGTAATAATCATCCACACTTGTCAACACAAACACAACTCTTTATTAAACGCCCTGTTCATTGTAGGCCCACCCAACATACATGGCCCAATCTCATCCGTGTGATGAGACAGGCTGAAGGAAGCACCCATTAATCATCTATCATCCTGTCTTGCCACTCCACTGCTCCAGCTGGGGAGTTGCACCAGTGTCTCAGGAGGTTGCGCTGCTTCTTCCCTTCCCGTGAGGCTCTGTTGGGGCCTTGCACATCCTCAGTGTCTATCAGGTTTTGCCCTTGCCTCCATTCCCCAGGCTCCATGTCCCCATTGCCTTGTTGGAGGTCCACAAGCCTGTTCCGCAAGACTGGGTAATGGGTGCGCATGAGATTGTGCAGGATGCAGCAAGCTTCCACGATCCTCCTCACGGTCTCTGGGCAATGCTCCATGGTGGTGAGAAGTACCTGGAACCTGTTGGCCAGGATGCCAAAGGCGTTCTCCACCACCCGCCTTGCCCTGGACAGCCTGTAGTTGAAGATCCTCTCATCACGGCTGAGGCATCTGGAAGTGTAGGGCTTCATGAGGTAGGTTCTGAGGGAGAAGGCGTCATCCCCCATGATGAAGTAGGGCACATCTTGGTGTCGTTGGGCAGGGCGTCTGGATCTGGAAAGCCCATGATGAGGTTGCCTTCCAGCCCCTCCTTGAGGTCACTGGCGTTGTATACCTGGGCATCTGAACATGAGCTGCTGCCTGAAGCATCGATGTACATGAACTTGTAGTCAGCATCGACCATGGCAAAGAGGACGATGCTGAAGAAGCCCTTGCAGTTGAAGTAAGTGGAGCCCTTTTTGGGTGATGCTTTGCAGGCCACGTGCTTGCCATCTATGGCTCCAATGGTGTGTGGGAAGTTCCACCTCTGATACCACTGCTCTGCAACTTTCTTCCATCCTTCATCAGTGGAGGGGCACTGGAGGAGCTCCTCCTTGTATTCTTAGATGATGGCCTGCACCACTTCTCTGACTACAATGCTGATGGTGTTGTGTGGCACCCTCCAGCCATACTGCATGCTCCTGTAGGTGGTCCCTGAGGCCAGGTGGCGCAGAGTGAGTGCCACCTTGAGCCCAGGTTCCAGGCTGGGCCGGAGGTTGGTGTTTGCCTTGGTCAACCTGGGTGTCAGCCGCTGCACAACTTCGTCAAGCATGGCCGGAGGCATCCTCTTGAAGTTCTGGAATGCCCGAGTGTCTTCGTTCCTGAGCTCCACCATCAGCTTGTTGTACAGTCCGTACAATGCTCTTCTCCCGATCCATCTTCAGACCCAGATGCTTCTTGGCCGCCTCCTTTTCTTCCCGTAGTAGAGTTCACAGAGCCTGTAGATGGCTTTGCACTGTTGCAGAAGGATTGTGGCTGCCAAAAGGACTGTGCTACGATCCACGGTTGACATGACTTGATGCTGTGGAAGAGCAAGAGTCAGATGAAGGCTGCAGAGGTCTGCTCAGCTGGTCTGCTGGTCTGAAAGTGAGATGCAGTTGAATTGCTCCCCCTTTTTATAGGCAGTATAGGTGTCCCTTTGCATCCTCTCGGCATCCTCTCGGCATCCTCTAGACATCCTTAATATCCGAGACAGGTCCCCTCTGCGAATGTTTTTTCCATTTTAAACACTTTGTTTCTGTGCTGCATCCATTCTGCATCCGTTCCGCTTCCTCCCTGCATCCGAGCGGATGCGAGTTGCACGGATGCGGAACGGATGCCTAGCGGATATAGCGGATGTGTAACGGATGCAGAACGGATTCCTAGCGGATGCGTAGTGGATGCAGAACGGACGAATTGGATACATTTTCCACTCAAAAGTTTTGAGCAGCTCAAAACTTTCTGAGCGGATGAAACGTCAATAAACGGATGCTGGACGGATAGAGAGGAAGCAAAATAGAGGCAGTGAGTACATCGCGTTAACCAATGGATGGCAAGCTTTTTTGTCCGTTTTACATCCTCTTTGCATCCGTTGGTGCAATGTGACAGGGGCTTAATATTTTCTGAGAAAGGAAGCATAGCTTCCTGTTCAAGTTCTCCATGTCAGGGATAGTTTTATATATCTCAATTATATCATCATTTATTGCCTTTTCTTTAAGTTAAATATTTCAAACATTTTACCCTTTTCTAAAATTGGGAAATTTTTGTTGCTGCCTTCTGTATTTTTTGCCAAGATAATTCCATTTTTGAATGTAGTTAACAAGACTGTACACAATACTACAGATGTGTATATAATAAATATTTCTGGCCTGACCCAACCTTAGCAAAAGCAAGAAAGAGACTTCTTGTCATGAAAAACCCCTCTCTATTCACCTCTTGTGATTTAATTGCATTCACCCACTGCCTCCAGCTCTGCTGGCAGCTGAAAGGCCAGAACAATTTCTCTATTATAATGTTGGCACTTTTCTTTTAAATTCATTTCCTAGTGATTCCTAAAATTTATTTTTCAATGTTACATGGTGATTTGGCATCTTCACAGTTATGCATCAGGATCCCAAAATCTCTTTTTGGCTTGTTTCAAACAACATAAACCTTATCTGTATCAAGCTACCACAAATTTTCATAACCACTTATAAATATTGCAAGATAGAAATAAATAGCAAGCTACGTTTTTTGTCCCATATGCAGCACTTTACCCTTAAATTGAATTGCATTTGCTATTTAGCACATTTTTGACTTGGTTCATAGTCTGCTAGAATTCTTATAGCAATCTCTGGCCACTTTATACCATATCATAAATTATGATGGAATTAAAAAATATTGGCCAACATTCTATCTCCTGACTTCCATTCTGAGAAAATTACATTATCATGACAATAACAATCATCTTCATTATCATAATCATCCCTTCTCCTTGCTTTATATTTTTGAACCAATTAACAATTAATAAAAAGTCATATTTTTTATCTGTTTCTCATCAAAGTTCTTCATATATACTTTATCAAAGGCTGTTTGAAAATCCAAATATTTATTGTCAGCAGAACCAGAACATTTGTCCATTTATTAACATTTATAACATTATAAAAACATTATAACATTATAAAATTTATTAACAAAGAACTTATATAACAAAAGGTTGGTAAAAGGTTAATTTCCCTTTATCAAGACTATTCCCTTTTACTTGTATCTTTCTTATTATTTTCTGGCACAGTTTATATAAGAGTAACGCTCCCAAGAACTTCTTTGCATGCTTCCATGATTTCCTTCAATATCTTTAATTAGAAGATTAGAAGAACTTTATTGTCATTGTATAAGTACAACGAAACTGTGGATGACCTCAGCAACAGTTCACAATACAATAAAACCAAAACACTTAAAAATGAAGATAAGAAAGATAGAGCACCCACATCTCCATTTGCAATTTGAGAGTACAATATCTATGAATATACACAAAATATACATCCACCACTGACTGTAATGCTTAGCAGAGTATAATACACAAGAGAAGGATTGTACTGTAGCATGTTATTATACATCTGAATGGGGTGTTGAGATTTCACATCTTTTCACATCTTAATGAGGGAATGACTTCGTATTTATTTGCGGTTCGGATGGCCCAGGGAAAGAAACTATTTGTTAGTCTAGTGGTGTGGGATTTTATTGACCTAAAACGCCATCCAGATGGCAGCAGGTCAAAAAGATAATTGCCAGGGTGTGAGGGGTCTTCTATGATGGCCTTGATTCTGCTTTGGCAGTGGGACCTGGCTAAGTCTTTCAGGGAGGGCAGAGGGCAACCAATGATCTTCTGAACTGTGTTTATCACCCTGTGTACAGTTTTCCTGTCCTCAACTGTGGAGCCTGCATACAACACACCCAGGCAATATGTCAGAGTGCTCTCCACAAGGCTTTATAGAAAGCCAGCAACAGCTTCTTATCCAGATTGTTCTTCCTGAGAACCTGCAGGAAGTGCAGCTGCTGCTGAGCCTTCTTCACTATGGTGTTAGGGGACCAGGAGATATCAGCTGAAATATGGATGCCAAGGAATCTGATCGTAGGGACAGTTTCCACTCATCCTCCATTGATGATGAGTGGGGCGTGGTCCTGTCCATGTTTCCTAAAGTCCATAATCAGTTCTTTGATTTTATGGACATTCAGTGACAGATTGTTCTGTGAACACCAGATAGACAGGTTCTCTACTTCTGGCCTAAGTGCCATCTCATCCTCTCCGGAGATGAGACCAATCACGGTCGTGTTGTCTGCAAACTTTATGATGGTGTGTGTTGTGTGGTTTGGTGAGGAGTCAAAGGTGTACAAGGCATATAGCAAGGGGCTCAAGACACAACCGTGGGGGGTACCAGTACTGAGTGTAATAGTGGAAAAAAGGTGGGGGCCAAGTCTAACAGACTGTGGTATGTTTTCAAAAAGTTCTTAATCCAGGAACACATGGGGGTGGGGACCTTCAGATTATAGTTTGGTTATGAGTATATCTGGGATGATAGTGTAAAATGCAGAGCTGTAGTCCACAAAGAGCATCCTCACATAGCTCTGTTTGTTCTCCAGATGACTCAATGCTGATGAAGTGTGATGAAGTGTGTGAATGAAGTGTGATGGTCACAGCATCCTCTGTAGATCGGTTTCTTCTATAAGCAAATTGATGTTGATCAAAGGAGGACGGGAGGCAGTCTCTGATGTGCTGTGAAACTAGTCGGTCAAAAACCTTCATAATGGAGCTTGTTAATGGTATGGGCCTATAGTCATTGAGAGTGTTTATATTTGTTTTTTTGAACATGGGGATGATGGTTGCAGCCTTCAGGCATTGTGGGATAATGGCATGTGTTAAAGATAGATTGAACAGCTCTGTAAGTATTTCTGCCAACTGGTCAGCATATACTTTAATTACTGCACCAGGAATGCCATCAGGCCCAGCAGCTTTCCTGGGATTTACTGCTCTCAGTATTTTTCTCACCTCATGCACCTGAAGAGAAAGAGGTGCAGTGTTGTGGTTCTGATGAGGCAATATGTCCAGATTCTTGGTAGTCTCAAAGCATGCGAAAAAGCTGTTTAGTTTCTCTGCTCTCGCCTTTATAGTTGGTCAGGGCCTGTAACCCCTCCACATTTGCCATGGATCACTGTCAGTAAAGTGGCCCTCAACCTTCCTCCTATATATCTCCTTAGCATGTTTGATGCCCCTTCTCAGCTCAGCTCTGGCAGTGCTGTACTGTAAGGTGTGACCTGTTCTCAAAGCCAGGTCACAGGTCCTGATCAGAGTCTGGACTTTGCTGGTCATCCAAGGTTTCCTGTTTGGGAAGGTCCATA
Organism: Laticauda colubrina; assembly: GCA_015471245.1. Taxonomy (NCBI): domain Eukaryota; kingdom Metazoa; phylum Chordata; class Lepidosauria; order Squamata; family Elapidae; genus Laticauda; species Laticauda colubrina. The sequence continues at coordinate 13,289,629 of BLBF01000039.1, read as the reverse complement.
TGCGTTTGTCCACAGTGACATTTTCTACACAGGTCTTCATGTAGAAAAGCACAGTCTCTGTGTATAATTCAAAGTCCTGTTTGAAGATGCTCCAATCTGTGTGGGCAAAACAGTCCTGAAGCTGGGAGAGGGCATTTTCAGGCAGGCATCTAACAGTTTGACTTCTAGGTTTTGTTCTTTTCCTAAGGGTTGTGTGTGTGTAGGCTGGTAGTAAAAGCAAGATGAAATGGTCTGATTGTCCTAAGTGGGGAAGAGATTTTGCTCTATAAGCATGCTTAATATTTGAATACTCGTGATCAAGTGTGTTTTTTAGTTTTATCTCAGTTTTTAAAATCAAATGGATGATTAAATGCGGTATCTGCTATCCCGCATCAGATGGGCGTCTCATGATAGGG